>JARHVA010000285.1:2475000-2597500 GCA_037957365.1 Torreya grandis | reverse complement strand
TGTTTACTAAATTAAATATAATAAATTAAATTAATTTTAATAAAAATTAAAAAATATGACCACTATACATCTTTTAGAATTGGTCTCATAGATCCATGAGTTATGGTTTAGAAGACAAATTTTAAAAATTCTATATGAATAATAGTCAATTTTTCTAGGATTTCAAAATTAAACGAAAAGCTTTTAAAGCATAGATTTTGTAGTTGGTGTCTATTTTGGGAAAAAATATAGTCATTTTTAATGTTTTGGGCCTTCTGGACTGGTTGTTGGCATTTCTAGGAGTGATAGGTGTGTAAAAAATTTACAAACTAGTGCACACCCAACCTTTTGTTTATATAAATTCTACTTACAATAGTGTCCTTTATATTCCAAAAGATAGTCAAAAATGTCATATCCACTTGTCACCAAAGCAAATTCAAATGATTTTATGCACATTTCTACACCATCACCCCATTTCAATTTAAAATCAAAGCCAAAGTGGTGTGATTATTTTAATTAAAGTAGCACTTATGACCTGCAAACACCCAACCACCTAATTATACTGATTTCACATGAGATTAAGTCCCTTATATGCCAAAAACAAAAAAAACACCATATCTACTTGTGACTAGGAGAAATACATATAATTTAGAGCACATTTGTGTGCAATAACCTAAATTCACTTTGAATTCAAGTCTAAATGACATGATTGGGGCAATGTGGGTTGCATTGGTGACCAACGCACCCTCAAACACTTATAAAATTTTTACTTACATTTATGGGGATTATAGGCTAAAAGAAACATAACAACATAGTATCCATTTGTGTAAAATGAAAATATGGAAAAATTGGGGAAACTCATGCATGATCACTATAATTCACTTGGAATTTTGGGGAAAGTGGGACGAATGAATTAAATGTATTTGCATTTATAACCAACACACAATTAACTACCTATTTTTGCTAGTTTTAATTTTGATTATGTCCCCCACACATCAAAAACACTATATCCACACGTCACCAAGGAAAATGCAAACACATTTTGGCACATTCATGCATGATAACATCTAATTAACTTTGAATTTAGGCTAAATTAGTGTGATTTGGGTAACATAAGTCACATTGATGATTCATGCACACTAAAACACCCATTTATGTAGATATGATTTGTGATTAGGTCATTTGTAAGATAAAAGTGACAAAAAATAGCATGTCAACATGTGATCCAAGATAAACATGGATAATTTAGAGTATATTTATGTGTAATCACCACATTTAACTTTGAATTCAAGCTAAAGTGTTTTGATTGGGTAAATTTAGGTCACATTAGTGAATCGTGCACACATAACCATCAATTTATTCCATTTATACTTGAGATTGTGGAGATTATAGGCCAAAATCAACATAAAAACACCATATAGCCATTTGCATCCATGGAAAACATGGACAATTTTGGGAATATTAATTCTAAATCACCTAAATTCAGTTGGAATTCATTCCTCAATTGTGTGATTAGATAAAATTAATTTACACTTTTACCATCACACACCTAACCACCACTTTCTACTAATGTTAATTGTGATTGTGTCCTTTATAGGATAAAAGTGACATAAAAACATCATATCTACTTGCAACTAGGATAAGTGTGGATAATTTTTGGTAAATTTGTGCATTTTCATGCAAATTCACTTGTAATTCATGTAAAAGTTATGTTATTGGTGAAATTAAGTCACATTGGTGACCCATAAAAATAATCACTACTTTACACATATTTCACTCATGACTAGGTCCTTTATAGGCCAAAAATGACACAAAATTGCTATATCCACATGTGCCCAAGATAAATTTAGATAATTTGGGATGAAGTGGTGTGTGATCACTCCAATTCATTTTGAATTCAAACCAAAGCTGTGTGACTGGGGAACTGTAGGTCACACTAGTGACCCATGCACATAAAACCATCCCTATATATCATTTATATTTTTGATTATGGGGACTATAATAAAAAATATAAACAATAACACCATATGTCCATTTACAAATAGGGAAAATGCAAAACAATTGGGGCACATTCATGCACAATCTTAGAAATTCACTTAGAATTCATTCCAAAGTAGTAATATTAGGGTAACTTAATTTGTATTGGTGATTAGTGCTCACCCAACCACCTTGTTATGCTAATTTTACTTATAATTATATCCCTTATAAACCAAAATGAACATAAAAACGCCATATCCCTTTGAGAACATGTAAAATATGTAAACATTTAGGCACATTTATGAATGATCACCCCAATTCATGTTAAATTTAGTCTTAAATGATGTTATTGGGGTAAATTAAGACACATTGGTGATATGTGTACACCAAACCATGACTTTTTATCAATTTTATTTATGGTTAGTTTATTTTTAGAGAAAAAGTGACACAACAACACCTTATCAGCTTGTAACAAGGGAAAATACAAATATTTTGGGGCACATTTATGCATTATCACCCCTATTCACTTTGAATTCAAGCAAAAGTAGATAGATTGGGGAAACATAAGTCACCTTGATGACTTATGCACACACAACTACCCATTTATACATATTTTTCTTTTAAATGGGTAACCCAACACTAGCATATCTAATAACAATACCCAATTCACACAACTTTGATGTAAATATGATTTGAATTGGGGTGATTTTGAATAAATTTGCATAAATATTTGTATATTTTCTTTGGTTAAAAGTGGATATGGTATTTTTGTGTCAATTTTGGCCAATATCAGGCCTATTCACAAGTAAAATCAACATAAATGGGTGGTTAATATGTGCTAGTCACTAATGCAACTTACATTTATTGAGTCACACCACTTTGGCTTGAATACCTATGGATTTGTCATGAAATCATTATCTCTAAGTTTAAACTTAAATTCATGTATCTACATTGAAATGGAAAGAGTGTTTTGTTTTTCTTAGATTTATTGATGACACTAATGTCATTTTTAACTCTATGTTTATTATTCTAATAAAATTTTATATAGGTTTGTATGGTTGTGATTGAATTATTTACAAATACCTATTTTTTCATCAAAATGTAAGATCTATACTTTGATTAACACAAGTAATTGGTCACGCCTTCATTTTTGTATAGTGATATGTTTTTTGATAGCATGTAATCATTAGATTTTTGTAAAATGAGATCTATGAATGGTTTATGGATTTTATTAGGGTTTATGTAAAAAAATATTGTGGATGTGAAATATTTTATTATTTTAATATTTTAACAAGTATAAACCAAAGATTGATCATGCAATCATTTTCATGTGAGTTACACTTGAGTTAGTGTTTATTGGTGTAGACTTTTCTCCCATTAGGTTTTATCTACATGGTCTATTTTACCTTTATTAGGTTATTCTAGGTCATTAGTGAAAGTTCATCCCACATGCATGATGTTTATGAGACTTGTCAAACTTTTACCTATAAATGTACCTTTCCTATTGCTTTCATGGCTAATGCAAATATTCTTTCTAAAATCGCTCTTTCATGAGACCGGTTTCTTTCTTTTGAGGGTTTTAAGATTTTATTTAGGTTCTCCATATAGGTTCACCATGTAATATTAATTTTTAAGTTGATCTTGGTGCCATATAACATGGTATAATAGCTATTCTAACAGTCATTCACTATTCAAATATTCATGGGATCTGTTAATTGCATTCCTATTATTTTCTTGATTTTAGTTTTCAAGGGTTTGGTAGGGTTTCTTGAAAATCTATGTAGATATTTACATTTAATTTCCCTATAAAAAATGGATATTTCCATTGAACTAAAAGGCTACCAAAACCATAGGATTAGCTATAAACATGACCTAGTTTCATGACAAAAAAATTTGTTCATTTTTATAGTGTTTTAGGTAGTTTTCTTGTTGTTACACATTTACGTACCACAAATGTTTTCAATCAAGAAAATATTTCTAGGTTTTTATAGGTTTTATATTTTAATAAGTGGGTCTTTATGAGTTTTACAAAAGGCCAAATAAATTTCTATAGATCTGAGTTCTAATTGCAAACCTTTTCACCATTTTTGGCTTGTTCAGGAAACTTTTCTACCAAATTCAAGACTTACAAGATTTTTTAGCTTCTTTGAATTCTCCTTCACATGGAGAATGTTCCACAAGTACATGAATATTTTCATTCCTTTATAGGCCTAAAATTCCATTGGCCAAACCCTCTACCAAGTTGAAACACATGCTTCGCATCTCTTCATAGCCTAAGGCCCACCAACCTGACAAGAGATGATGTAAATGCATGATTGTAGACTCTACTTAATGTGCCTTAGTAGATCCCAAGGGATATTCTAGAAAATAATGACTTGGAAATGAAAAAATTTCATATCTATTCTTCTTGTCTCTATGGAGCCCAAGGCATGATGGCCCGGCCATCAAATCCATGGTGATGTGAATCGACCCATCATGCACATGTGCCTTTATTGTCCAAAGGTCTAGAGGACATCCTCATAGAACATGAGGATGTATCTCCACTCTTGGATTTAATTATTTTTCAACAAGGTGTTAATTTTAAGGTCAATGAATCCTTGTGAGGTGTGTGGGACCATCAAATTTAAGCTAAGGGTTTTTAAGAATATTCATTGGAAAAAAGAGGACATTTTTGGAGTGGAATATCTCCCCAAGTCACATCATTGTGTAAAGTGACATCATCAAGGGGGAGAGTACTCATCCTAACCCTTAGTATCCTAGTCACATAGTGTGTCCACATGAGGTAAATACCCACTTTAGTCCTTAACCCTTGGTCATATGTAAATTAATCCCATCATCACTTCCAACCCAAAATGCTTAAAAAATTTTCAAGATAAGATTATGTTTTTATTTTTAAATTTCATGCATAAAATTTCATTAGGGAAGTTGATAGAAAATATTTTTCCAACAATGTTGCCACTATATTTTTCATGCCCATAGATTTTTAAACATGCATAGATTTTGATTGATATCTTATATTTAAATGTTATCTTATTCAAAAGTACTTATGTTTTTGTGCTCTATGTATTGGTGGTGTTTTTGGGCCCTATATATTTCTCTTCAATCTAAATATTATACACTCTTGTATGCATTATCAATAGAACCTAACATCCTTATAACTCCTTATACATATGAACTTATAGCTCAAGATGCATTCTCATTTATTCCTAATGTCTATATGATCATGATTTTATCTACAAGATGATGGAAGTCACTACTAATAGATCTAAGAGGGTAGTTTGTGGTGTTGTGCATTCTTTGGTGTCTTTTCTACGCATTCTCTTTCTCTGCATTATGTTGATTCATGCACTTACTTCTCATTTGGATAAATTATAGGTTGTTCTTGATGTAATTTTCATGAACATGCCTTATTTTTAGGGGGTTTTTATAGTCTTTTTGTGAAATTTTTCACTTCTTTGGTGTCTTCTCTCAATCATGTCAACTTCACTTTAGAGACACTCATGGGGGAAAGTTGATATTACACCAATGGTTATTCTTTGAAAGACCAACTATTATTCTTGGTGTGTTTATATGGAAAACTTTATCATAATAAATAATCTTACTCCATTCCTATATGGATAAATTCTAGTCACTCTTATTCATTTTTTATTCAATAAGTGGGATAATATTTGTGACAAGGTTTTCGGTACCTTACTATTACATGTTTTTGTGGATCTTCATTTCCATACAGAACATACAATATGTCCCTACACTATTTGGAGCATCTTACAATATCTTTTTAGAGATCCTAATGATATTTACATCACACCTCTCCCTTTACTTCTTATCTCCTCTTCAGAGACTGTTGTACTCTTTCCTCCTATTCTTATTTCCTATGATGACACATCTATGGTGGAAAATGTTATTCCTTTTATTGATCCACCACTAAAATAGGATATTATACCAAACTTCAACTATCCTACTATATATTATGCTTATATCCCAATTCCATATGTTACTCTTCTAGATCCTTCATAGATTTATACTTTGGAAGACTTGATTATTTCTAGTGAATGTACATCTTGTGAGATCATCGATGACTCTTTTGTTCTTATGGATATTTAGTATTTATATATTTGTGGTTCATTTTTAGTCTCTTTTTTAGATTGAAGGGTCATTGAGTTCTGATCTCTACTTCACATGGATATACCTTCAGTGAAACATGCCATTCTTCTTCATCAAACTCACCTATACTTGATGACACTTCTGATCCTGAGCACATTTTTAAGATTGATGACTCTTGTTCTATAAAAAATGACTACAAGAGTGATGGGGACACACATCCACCATCTCCTTGTCACCTTCTAAATATTGAGGAGTTCTTTCCTGATCAACCTACCTCTTGTCCACTTTAGAGATTATAGGGTGTAGGCATACTAATTTATGATTCATTAGACATGAGATAGTTTTTTCCATTGGTATAAGGAATTTTATTATTTTTTTAGCCTCTGCTTCCGTTTCACCATAATTTCATAGAGTATTTATCCCTCTTACTATGCATGAGGAGTATAATTCCTTAGTTATATTTATACCAAGCTCTTGGTGAACTCATTCATTATTCTAGTGTGATCCACTCTTCATTACACCTTCTGGTAGGTTCACTTTAGTGGAAATACATTTAGTTCTTTTGCACAATCTTACCAAACCTATGCAAAAATCATTTTTTAGACCCTAATCAAATTATTTTTTACTATTGCCTCTTTCATCTTCCATTGTGGAATAGGCAAACCTCTATTACACCATTTATGTTCTTCCTTTGGCAAAAGGAAGAAATATTATTTGATGTGGATGGAGCTTATTAAGTCTTCAAGTAGATGATGTTGTTAGTTACATTGATCATTTTTTGAGATCTAATATACATATCTTCAACATCTTCTATGGGGACTTTTTATTTCCCATCTCTCTATGTTCTATATTTCTCTTGTGGACACATTCTTGATTGTGCCCAATGTCTTTAGAGCATGCACTATTTCTTGTTTTGATCTCTTTTGTGGAGGTGTTTTGGTCTTACAAGTTTTTCCTTTTCCCTAATTTATGGGAGTTTCATTATGTTTAGGTACCTCATTAATCCTCATTTATTGGACCTAATTCTTCTATCCATATAATCTATGCTTAAGGGAGGTGTTGGTATAGACTTTTGTCTCATTGGGTTTTATCTACATGGTATATTTTAACTTATATTATTTTAGGTCATTAGTGATATTTTATCCCACATGCATGAGGTTTTTGAGACTTTTCAAGATTTCACTTATAAATGTAACTTTTGTATTGATTTTATGGCTAATGAAAATATTCTTTCTACAACTTTTCTTTGGTGATATTATTTTCTTTTTCTTGAGGGCTTTAAGATTTTATGTAGGTTCACCATGACTGTTTCATTGTTCAGTTGATATTGGATTTAAATGATGCCAAGATCAACTAAAAAATGAAGATTTCATAGTAAACATGTATGGATAACCTGCATAAAATCTTAAAACCCTCAAGAAAAAGAAATTTGTCTCACCAAAGAGAAGTTGTATAAATAATATTTGTATTGGCCATAAAAGTAATAGGAAAGGTATGTCTATAGGTGAAAGATTGACAAGTCCAAATAACCTCAATCATGTGGTATAAACTTTAACTAATGACCTATTATAACCTAAGCAGGCTAAAATAGACCGTGTAGACAAAACCCAATGGTATAAAAGTCTATACCAACAACCCCATTAAGCATAACTTATATGGGTAGAGGAATTAGTTATCAAAAATGATGCTTGATGAGGTAATTAATCATAATGAAACTCCTATAAATTAGGGAAAATGAGAAAACCCATAGGAATAAAACTCCTCCCAAAAAGAGAGATAAGAGAGATAAAGTGCACACTCTAAGGATATTGTTTACAACTGAGAATGAATCCACAATTAAGAGCAATAGAGAACATATAAAGAGGATAACTAATAAGTACCTATTAAATATGTTGAATATGCCTAGAATAGATCTTGTAAAATGACAAATGTCACTGACAAGATCCTATAGCTGAAGACTAAAGAAGTTCCATCCACATCAAACACAGTTTTTTCCCTTTGACAAAGGAAGAACATAAATGGTGTACTAGAAGTATACTCATTACATAGTGGAAAATTAAGGAGGAAATAGTATAAAATACTCTGAGTAGGGTCCAAAATAGAAGTGTGTCATAGTTCTATCAACATCATTCACAGGAACTGGGTGTAATACGACTAAATGAAAATTTCAAAAGATGGTGCCATAAAGAGTAGTTCTCCCTAATATAGTGAATGGGTCTACTAAATGCCTGATATAACTCCAACCAAGGAACTATACTCTTTATGCATAGAAAGAGGACCATATTATTTATGCAATGATGGTGTAATAGGATCAGAGGCTAAAATAGATGATAAAATTCCCTATACCTATGAAATAGACTATGAAATGTCTATACGAGTGTGATTGTATTTGGGGATCACTATTGATAATTTTAAAGGCATATTATATGGTGTTATGCATTATTTTTGTCTTTTTTTCACACTCTCTTTTTTTGTATTGAGTTTATTCTTGCACTTATTGCTCATTTGGATGCATTTACTGCTTTGATACCATGTAATATTATACCATAATCAACTGAATAATGATACAAGCATGAATAATATGTAGAGTGAAATCTCATAACATGAAAGAGAAAATCTCACACAAGGAATGTTGTGCAAAAGATAATTATCTCATTAAATATTCAATCATTATTCTAAAACTACATAACTCCAAAAGAGCATATTATAATTTTATCATCTCTATATGAATGTGGGGATAATATTTTGTTTGTATTTTGGCTATGATTTTTTCTTTCCAGATAGTTTTTTCATTCCATTCAAATTAATAGGATTTATAAGTTATACATTATTTTATGTGCCTACCCAATATGTTCTTCTTCACAAGAAAATATTTAAAAAATTTAGCATTGTGAATTTTTTTTTTGAAAACTTATTTTTATTCTCATCCAAAATGTCAATAATTTATTGAAGTGACTACAATTTGTTTTGGTTTAAAACATTGAATAAATATTCACATCCTTTTGCATACATTAGGAATACAAATATTTATCGAACAAATTTAGAGTCTATAGAAAAGGTTCCTCTCTCATTGATTAAATTTTTACACTACATGTCATTCCATATTATTTGATCCCTTTGTAGCTTTATAGTCTTATATTCATGGTTTTAAGGGTTTCAAAATTCATAAAAGGACATATATTTGAACATATTTTATTTTTCACTTGTATTTAAAATAGAATGTACCATCATTGTTATAATATTTTTTTAAAACAAAAAATAAAATAACTTTGTGGAAACATAATTACCAATAGATAAGGGGGTCAAGGTACTAATACATAGACAGAGACACCATTCAAATTAGGTGAATGAAAACATGAATTAGGGTATGGATAAATTGTAAATAAATATTACTATTTAAAAATTAAGTTACAAATTCTATTTTATTCCTGTAAATTTTTCTTTCTTTTAAATTATTTTCCAACATAATATGTATACAATTTTAAAGGATACATAGAAAACAAATTAACCAGTCATCAAAATGATTTTTCTAAGTTTTTATTTATAGAATAAAATTGTTAACATTTTGTCCTTTCTTTTTTTCTCAACATCAATACTTAATTTTATTTTTTATAAATGAAAGACCTTTATATTTATTATTATTTATTTAAACTATACACACACACACACACACACACACACACACACACACACACACACACACACAGATATATATATATATATATATATACACACACACATATATATATATACATATATATATATACATATATGTATATAAATATATGTATATATGTATATATGTATATATGTATATATGTTTTTATATATATATATATATACATATATATACATACATACATACATATACATACATACATACATACATACATATATATATATATATACATATACATACATATATATACATACATACATATATATATATATACATATATATATATATATACATACATACATACATATATATTTATATACATACATATATATATATATATATACACATGCATACATATATATATACACATACATACATATATATATACATATATATATATATATGTATGTATATATACATACATACATATATATATATATATATATATATGTATATATGTATATACATACATACATATATATATATATATATATATATATATATATATATATATATATATATATATATACATACATACATACATACATACATACATACATATCTTTTAATTCCATATTTATATGTAAGAAAACAAAAAAGAAACTTTAATGACAAATCTTTATTTTTTCTCTTTATAGTAGGAATCCAATCCCAAAAAAGAGAAAAAACCATTTTTCATCAACCCACAAAAATCTATAGTTAAAAACAAAGAAATTACATGTAGTAACCTTAAAGTTACACAAATCATATTCTATTATGTATGATTAAATGAACATGTTATAAATAGTGAATGAAAACATGCCTAAATAAACATGAATTTATATGGTGCAATCATTTATATACATTCTTTTAATTAAAAATTAAAATGTATAGTTATTACAATGAAAAACCATCACTTTAACCTTAGATCATGATTGTTAAAGGATTTTTTCAATCATATTCATTATTATTTCCATTCACCCATTTTATACTATTTATATAGTTATGCATAATGTAACATGATGTTTATAATTATATGGTTATTAAGTGTTTATCAAACTTTAGACCCTATTCTAAAACAAATCAAACTAGCCCGCTTACGAAGCAAGCCTAATGGTCATCTCTATAGTAAAATTAATATTTTAAATCTATCCCATCCACCATGGATATCACTTCACCTTCACCAAAACCATATCTCCTTATATAAATATCAAAATCTTGAAAATTTGTAATTTAGGACTATCAAGTTATACAAACTTTTGAACATTACTAAAGGGTGTACAATCAATAAAATGAATCAATGATATAGGTACCTTGTTTTAGAAATATTAAGTATCTTTTACATATATTTATACTCCTAAGGTTTAGTTAATTTATTATTCATCCAAACTAATGATGGAATAAATTGAATAAATGACAAAATTTATTGTGTAAACTCTAATAAAAACCATATAAACTAGTACTAAAATTTACACAATCACACTTAAGGTCACCTAGAGGATTAATATCTTCATTCTATTCATAATTTATGTTCCACATTTTAATTTTTGGATCAAATTATCGAATTTACATACTTATGACATGTGGAATGATTTTTTACATATGTGTTGTAGGGCTTGAGGATTACCACCATGGATGTGTTGTCCTACTGGAGATTAGGTGTCAAATATAGATGGTTGTGAACTCATTAAATTTAACCAATGGCATGGGTACCTCTTTTCATGGTAGCACATCTATTATATAGATATTTATTCTAATTTTTCAGATTTCATTAATATTTTGCTATCCTTCTAAACCACACCATTTCACCACTATGATAGATACAACTACACAAATATTATCTACCCAAAAAAGCATTTTAAAAAATAATTGAC
Organism: Torreya grandis; assembly: GCA_037957365.1. Lineage (NCBI taxonomy): Eukaryota > Viridiplantae > Streptophyta > Pinopsida > Cupressales > Taxaceae > Torreya > Torreya grandis. The sequence continues at coordinate 2,585,908 of JARHVA010000285.1, read as the reverse complement.
TTACTAATGCATCATAAACCCTTAAAAGAGAATTACAATTATTTATTTATCCATCAAAGGGATGAAAAAAATATATAAAACACCCTTTCATTTTCCAATGTCATCCTAAATATTCAGAAGCATTTATTACCAATGGCCGAAAACCCAAATCATAACCATATATTTCATTTTGAGGTTTATGGCTTGTATAATTATAAGTTAAAACTACCTATCATTAAGATAAAGTTCCACCACAAACCTTATTGGAAGTATAATAATTGGTTCCATTAACAAAACAAGGACAAATAAAATATTCTTTCCACATTCACATATATAAATTAATTCAATCTTAACCAACCTAAAAAATGTTACATACCAGATATTTGATCTATGTGAACTAAACTAAAAAACACTAGGCCTTCATTTTTCTATTAAATAAATAAAATGAATGTTTTACTTTGAAAAAATATTTAAAAAATATATATATTTCACATTAGACTTAATACCAATGAAAAAATATCATTTAGATATCCATTCATGTCACCATTACAAACCAGATATTTCCACCATGAGGATAATGGAAACTACCCACATATATTGTCCACCACAAACCTTATTAAAAAATTGATATAAGTTTTAAACCCATAACTAGTCTTATATAAATCCTAAGAAGAGATATAAACCTTGAAGTGTTAATTTAATCTTTAATATAACAATGGATATTTATTAAACATTTTAGATAGTTTTGCATGGTTTTATGTTGTTATGACAGAAAGAATTATGCACATATATTTTATACCATAAATCTTATTGAAAAATTAATTTGATAGTGGCTACATCTCCAAATTTTAGTGTATGCATATTGAGCTATAAAAAATACCCCTCTTAAATATCTATTGCCATTTTAGAGAATATAAAATTCTACATTATGAATAGGTAAATAACTAAATAATAATAAATTATTTTAAGTTTTATGGCTTTCATATTTACAAATATACACTTTATAACACGATGATAGATAAAACTATGCACAAATATTTTCCATGATAAATCTTATTGGATAAAAATTGAATTGGTTTCAATAATAAAAATTAGACAAAAATGTGTTCTTGATACATTTACATAGAGAAACATATATAATTTTAATCTACCTCACAATGAGAAAATAAAAAATACTTAGTGTATGCATATATATCTATAAAAAAAACTATCACTATCCTACTAGAAAAAAAATTCTATGAGAAAACAAAATATATATATTTTCACAACAACCTTACCACCCACATGACAATAAAATAAATTTCATTAATTAAATTTATTAACATGTAATAGGAAAAAAAACATATCCTTAACTCATTTCCAATCTCTATTTCTACCTTAAATAATAATAAACCATGTTGAGTTTTATGGCTCTTATTCTTGTAAACAGAGCCTTTATGCTACAACAGAGATAACTATACAAATATTTTCTATGACAAATATTATAAAACAACATGACCTAGCGATGACTACATTCCCAAACTCTAGTGTTTGAATGTCGAGCTATAAAAAACACATGATGTTTCAAACTGAAAATGGCACGAATAATTATATAAAACCCCTATTCAATCTTCACTATAATCTTAAAGATTCCAAAATACTACGTTAGCAATGTCCAACACATCAAATCTAAGCAAAAATCATTTAGCTTTTTTTCCATAAAGATAGATACAACTATGCATACATTTTTTCTATGAAAAACCTTATTCAAAAAATGCTATGACAATGACTAAATGAACAAAATTTAGTATCTTCATGTCAAGCTATCAAAACTACACAACGTTTAAAACCCACTATCAAAACCCCTTTTATCTCTATTGTCTCTAAAACATGTATAATATTACATTACTAGTGGCCAACAAACCAAATCATAAATAAAAATTATTTTGAGGTTTATGGATCTCGCCTTTATAATCTAATGATTTTTAATACAATGATAGATAAAACCACCCATAGATATTTTCCATTGATAATGTTATTGAATTTTCTTTTATTAGTGTCATAAATAAACCTTAAGCATGTATAATATTCTCACTACATTAATGCAGAGAAACAAATTCAAGATTAATTAACCTCATACTATATGTATTCCAAATCCATGGTATAAACACATATCTATCAAAAATTACATCCCTTTTCTATGGTGAAAAATAATAAAAATGAATGTCTCACTATGCAAAAATAATTATTCTGCCACAAACTAGAAACAACTATACACATATGTTTTCACCAAAAACCTTTTAAACAAAAATACGATCTAACAATGAGTTTATTACCAAAATCTAATTACACTAGTGGTGATTTATGAGAGAAAGAATACATAAATTTATCTTACATGTTACCTAAAAATTTAGTTTTTTTTCCTCTAGTGAACTCCTGCCATGTGTGGGGAGGGCTTACCTACATTAGATAAGGGACAAGTGATAAAAACGAATATTTGATAGGTGATGATGAATACATCTCCCATAAATCCCATAAATTTTTTTTAGTGTAGACATCTACCTGCACATGGCACATCACACATCGCACATTGCCTTAGATGGGTTACTAAGACTGATAATTGAGATATAGCTTACAAGTAATAAATAATAATAATGAGGGGGATCTAATAGTAGTTGCATATAAACATTATATACTCTATCTTACTACCCACTCATGCTCTTCCTTCAACCCAAACATAGGTAGATGCATACACAAGATGAAATTATTATGTTTACTTTATGTCTATGGCCTGCCTTGTTAAAATGGATGCATTTTATACCAACACAAATCCTTTTATCCGACATTTTCAACCCCATATATAGGATCAAATTCTGAAGCCTCATAAAAAGAAATGCATGTTCCATTTATGATTTGTGGATGAAAAGAACTAGTTGAAATAGTAATCTAAAGGACTATTTTAGATAATATGGACTTATCAACAGTTCCAAATTTTTTAAAACTATTAGAAATAAATTAGATTGTATTAAGATTAAATTTTACTATGTCAATATTAAGTTGGATGTATTACAAATAAATCACATCTATCTAATGTATATTAAATAAGTCTAAAATATTTTAAAATGGTCAGAAATAATTAGTAGTTAAAAACTATTATAAATAAATTGGAATTCATCAAAAATTATTTGGAATTATTAAAAATAAATCACATCTATCTAATATATATGTAATAAGTCCAAATTATTTAAAATAATTAAAAATTAGTTGAACTTATTACAAATAAATCACATTTAACTAAATGTGAAAAATAGTTAGAAGGCCCATCGTCTTTCTAATATCTTCAATCAAATTTATACAACCATTTAAACTAGTTCATAGACCATGCATTTAAAAATAATAAGGTTGGGAGGTTTATTTCTTATGATAAAATAATTCTACATCAATCGGGTGCTCAAGTGATATGTGATTTAAATCATATAGGATGATTGGGATGCCACATGTCAGCAGTTGATTGGATCATGAACTATCTATTAGATTTGAATTATGTGACATCCCCATGATCATCAAAGTTTATATCTTATTTATGTACATGTCATATGTCAATCATGTTTATTTTATTATTATATTATTAATATAATCTCACACATAGTCAAGTTATTGAGATTGTGATGCATGTCATAATCTTGGGTACTTTCAATATTTGGGACCTTTATTTGGATTGGTCATCCTTTTGCACAACTGATTCATTGAGATTGTGCCAGGTGACCAAATTTAAGGTGTTTGGCCAAAGTTTAATTTGAAAAAATGAAAATATGAAGACCATTTATTGATACGTTAATGTCCAAGAATAATATTGATGTAAAAGTGAGATATTTTGATGCATAAACCCCAAAGACCTTTTCGCAAGCACAAGAATGTTGAAGTATATTTTGCAATGGACAAAATCAGAAGTGTAAATTTTGATGTGCAAATTACAAAAACCATTTTCCAAAGACCATTTGAATGATGCAAAATGTGAAGTTTAATTTGAAAAATGAAAAAGCTGTTGAGTTTTTTTATGATTCACAAAATATGATCTGGATATTTGGAATATGCAAAATCTAAAGATGATTTTGAAAAATAAAAATGTGAAGTGCATGTTCCAATAGTTAAATTCCATTAAATAGATGCATGGTTACTGAAATATTGAATTAATGTAGTAGAAAATATAAAATGCAAATGCTGAAGTGTATTTGCCAAAACCTAAAATGTGAAGTGCCACTAGAAATAGATATATAAATAAAACATTATACATTCCTAAAAAATGGACTAAATTTTGAAAAAAAACATTCATATTTCTCATTCCAAATTTAAGAAAAAACCATTTCAAATTTCCCAATCCTTTATCTCTATTTTTGATAGTGTCTAGTGGGGTGATGCATTCAAATAATCTATTATAATGACTTTTAAAAAATTAGTGAGAACAAGTGTATGACATCTCAAACTTTTATTTGGTTTCCAAGTGTAGATGATACTATCTATGAGTATAGATGGTAAAGATTTGATAGTTGGGTTTGGCATCCATTTCGTATCCAAATACCCTGAATAAATGTTTGTTTATTTTTCATATTTTTTCCTACATGAACTAGGATAGACCAAGCTACATTGACCCTTTGTTATATATCTCCATTTGTTTTTAATATCATAATATTTCTTTTATCTGTAGAAACCCATACTGTGTATTCCACCCCTATAGAATGATTAAGTTTGGCAAATAACATATCTCTAATTTGCACATATTGAGCTAGATCAAATGCATTTTTTTTTCTTTTGCTATTTGGACCAACATATGTTTCTATAGACGCCACTCCAAAATCAAGGGTCCTATCATGAAACATTTTGTGTAGATCTATATGTAAGGGTATGTCCTAGTGAGTTCTAGGATTAAAATATCCTATATATTCAACTTCAGAAGGGAACATGTCTTCCTTCATTGTGTCATGGATGTTTTGGAAGTAATTTGTTAGATCCTTTCACTTACTATTTTTGGTCAAACAAAATTCATTAAAATTTTGTACATACTTAATCAAGTTATATTTAATTTCATTTTCACTATTTTTTTTACTTCTATTTGAGACTTTTACAACAATGAAATCTTGCAACATTTCTCTATTTTTCAAGTCTTTGAAAAATATTTTTGTCAGATTACTTTCCAGAACATTTATCTCACCATTTTATTTTATTCCACATAATGTAATCAGGGGGGGCATTTTCTATTTCTTATAATTTTTTTTCAATGAATAATGGGTTGACCTTATTTCATGTATAGAATAAATTATTGACCTTTTGTTAAGCCTATTATTTCATTTCTTCCTTTTAGCTGGTAAATATTGACATAGTCTTTGAAATCCACTACTTCTTTAATAAAATATGGCATGAATTTTCTTGTATTTTAACATGTCCTATAACTATCCATCATCTCTCCCACACTCTATACATCTTTCCTCTTTATAAATTCAAATAGGTTTCCAAATGTGTCATCGATATCCTCATGGATATGTCCTATAGGGAGAAATCTGACCTCAACATTGAGGAAAACACCTTTGTAGATAAGGAGAAATAAATATTGTAATACAAACTTGTATAAAAAAACATGATTTTGTGAATTTTTTAATTTAATATTAGTTCCACATAAGGTTTGACATTTTTAAATATAATGATGGATGGAAGGAAGTACATATTCTTATTATCCCCATAATATTTGTCTAGTTGAATTTATAGCCTGGAAGGAAGTTTCTTGAAGGCACCAATTTATTTTTCTTCTTATTTATATTTATTGCTTTCAAAGTAGTACTTATTAGATAAAAGTGCATCATACAATGGATATTTTGAAGATCTAGGTTTATATAGTAAATATCTATAAGTATCTGGCATGGTTATTTACACATCCTTGAAGCACTTGTTCAATGAGGTGATAGTAAAGTTAGACCCTCCAAGAACATATGGTAAAAAAAACACCCATATCCACCTGCACCATGACCATGTGTTATAATCCCTACCATTGACAACTCTACTATTATTTTGATAACTATGTTGATTTTTGTCACTGTCATTGGCATAAATGTTTTTTAACATTCCACCTTATCATGAATGACACTAAGGGATTCTTCAAGGTGGTTCTCTAATAGTCATTTATGTGTTTAATACATTTGTCTTGCAAAAAGTAATTGATTTGAGTGGATCATAAATTCTTGATTGATATGATCTTCTTGATATCTAGAGAGGGACCTAGAGCATTTTTGTCGAGTCAAAAAGATGCATGTTTTGTGCCTATCAAAGTCATTAGATGTGGCAATGGTCACATGATGAAAATTATTTCTCCACATGTTATTGAATTTTGGCTAGGATATTGGCTCATATTTCATATTTTCTAGTTGTGCATTGATATGGCACCTCACAAATTCTTGAGTAAAATATGTTGTAAAATTTAAAACATTTTAGCATGAGTCATCTATATCTACCTGGCATGTTAGTCATGGAGAAACATATGAAAAAAATCATCCACCATTTGGTTCAATAAATATTTAGCTACAATTGTCTTTTTTGTGTGTTTTATTGAAATCTCCCTACATGAAATGCATTTCATTCCCAAATTTTGTGATAATATTGAATGTCAAAAAAATATACTTCTCTTCAATCCATATATTTTAAGCCAAGCTTCTAAATAGATCGTTGTACCCTAAAAATCAATGGTAGTTTTTTTTCCTAAACAAACCGATAGAAAGAGCATCTAAGACATGTTGCCTCCTATCTGTTGTGGTGGAATCAAGAAACTTTATACTTAAATATTTTACCATCTCAAATGACAATCCTAATTGAAACATTTTTTGGTACAAGATTTATCTATATACATTGTTGAAATCTCACTATCTATGCTTTTATCAAACTCCATTTGGTTGAGTGAAGTGTTTGGCTGATTTCCTTTTCAGTGTGAGTAGATGTAGGCATAAGTTAAATTTTTTGGATGCATTTGTGCTAGGAATGTTAGGAAAGGAATGAATTCATTTCCACTACATCCCAAATGTTTCCAATTTATTTTTCCTTTCGTACATGTACGTTAAATTGATTATTCTACATTCAGTGTCCACTATTTTGTTGGAAGGCCATCTAATGATAGATGTTTTAGTTACCTATGTAATGCAAGTCTCACAATGTTTTATAACTTTCCTTATGTAAATTACCAATTCATTTTCTAACATTGGGACAAGAATGTAACAAAAAATCTCCCTTGTTTGTGCAAATTAAACATAACCAAAAGTAATGCTTTCATCATTTGCAAGAGTTATACATTTGTGCAACAAATGTACCCTTTTCCCAAGAAAAGTTTTTTTTAGGCTTTGAAATGTGGTATGATCATCGATACATCGAATTAATGAATCCAAACAAAGGTTTTCATGTTGTAATGGTTGTATATGTAGAATTGAACTAAAATTATTATGTCTTTCTTTCATTTCATTATTTATAGAAAACTTTTTTATGATGTGTTGCATCATTCTTTTGCTCCATATAGTAAAACTATCAACTACATCCCTAAAATTATTCACAAAAGTTGTAGGAAATGGAAGTAGTAGAGTCAGATCAAAAGCTTCATTCACATTAAAAATTACACATTCAATAGGTTTTTCCTTATTGTGGCATGTGGAAGTGGGATTTATGGGTTCCATAGATTCAACATCTAGACCTACAACTTTATGTATAATTCCTTCACCAACAACCTTACCATTATTTATGAGAGAAACATAGTCCCCACATTGGAAAGCCATTGACGTGTGATTTTTTATCCTAGACATTTTCAAAAGACATGAGAAGAGTTGTTAATTGGGTTATTTATAAAATCACTCCAATTTATACCTATATGTAGGAGATAAAATTATATTTAAACCATAACATAAGCATGGAGATATGTTAAAACCTAAATATGTGAAAAAGGTAATTTATAGCTTTTTTTAATGACATAGTTTATGTCAATCCAAAAAAATAATGGCTTTTAATATCATATACAGTATAATTCAATCCTTTTTTCATCTTAATTTAAAGGTATCTCCTAGGAGATACATTTCAAACATGAATAAGAGCATAGTAGTTGTTTAGATAAAAATAGATAATTAAGTCAATATTCAACCATGTATTTTATTAGTATACAAAATGATATTGAGCAATGAGGGTTTTGAGAAAAATTATGGAAAATGATTAGCTTCTTATATTTCGGGATACTGTATGTGATTTGAACATTTATAGTGGACCCAAAAGTTTGAAGGTATCTCCTAGGAGATACCTTACAAACATGCGTAAGGGTATCCTTAAAGGTTTTACAAGGCCTTTCAAGGTCTATTTGAAGGCAGTACATGGTGATATCATGAAGCACCTTGTAATACCTTCAAGGTTACCCATGACATTAAGATTAAGATTTCATTTTTAATAGTTAAGGACATGTGGCATGCACCTACGAACCCATGACATTTAAGCACTAAAAAAATACTTCAAGTTCACTAGGTAAGTGATTCTCTGATATTATTCCAAGTGTTTCCATCCTATTTACCTAGAGACTGAAATATTGAAATTAATGTATGAAATTCTTGGGAAAGAGGGTAATAAAGATCATGCTAAATGTCATCATCTTGATCATCAAGAAACTAACTCAATGAAAGGCATTGCACGAATTCTCCTAGGCAAGTGACACCATCATATGAGTCCAACATGATCAAAGTGTCACCATCTCATGAGACTAATATGATCAAATTTTCACCATCACATGAGTTGGGTGATATTCAAATATAAAAAACAAATGTGAGGATCCAAATCCATTGACACCATTAATTCACATGAATTTAACAAACTTCCTTTCAACTATGTAAATATAGTCAATTCAAAGGTAATATATGTAATTTATAGAGATAATTACACTAATATTACCATCAAGATAACAAATTACAAGCCTAAGTTTGAACCTCTCACTAACCAAAATTTTTACAACTGCATAATCATGGCCTCCTCATCTCAAATTTCACCTCCTCCATGTACATATTCAATTATAATAATATAAAAATATACTAACATAATGTTTGATAATGTTTCCCTCAAACATGATTTCAATCATTTCTATTATATTGGGGAAGAAGTTAACAATGTCAAACCTTGCATTATAGAGGACCAACTCTCTACATTATCATAGAGGTATCAAGATGACCTACTAGCAATCAAGATAGTAGGTTTGCATAACATTATAGCTAAAATTTAGGTAATTCCCTACATCAAATTATTATTTGATTTATTTACAAAGGGTAAAATTTCTAGTAAAATCATGCACTTTCACCAAAATAACACACCAATGGACCACCTTAATGGTAGAGCATTCAAAAGGTATTAGAGGCTACATGTCCCTGAGATGGAATACAACTAAACTCTAGTAAATACTTGGCTTTATGCAAAAAACATAGCCATCAAGTTACAAGATTAGGCCTATGACCCTAGTAATTTTACAATTAGAGGCCTTATTTCTACTATCCTAATGGCCACTTTTTAACTTGAAGTCAAAATTTCCATGGCCCTGTTAAATAGAATCTATGGTTTCTCCTTAATGACTTATGTCAATGAGGTTTTGATTTTATTTATAGACCTTATTCTCACCTCCAAAAGGATAATTTCTATAGGGGAAATAATTAGTTCTAAAATCATCATCACAATAACGAATCTGAACAAATCCACAGATCACAAATTATATAAGATATCCTACATGGTGGACCTTATAACCATAACCATCCATGCATCTTTTGATGATCCTTGGGAACCTTTTGAAGAGTACCCTATGAGTAGGACATGTGAAAGTTTCAACATCCTCCACATTCATAGGTTCAGAAGGAACATGACCAAGATTACTGAAACCTTATACCCAATGGTATACCAATCCATATATAGAAAATATATGCCTAGGCTCTTAGATTAAATTAGGAAGAACATAGGAAAGATGGAGGATTATTGGCCTTATCTGAACTACACCATAATCAAGATAGAGGGAACCAAATCCTACCCTATGTATCTACCCATGTTGGTCTTAGACAAAGTTGTATAACATTAAATTACTACTCAATTGGTTGACATAGTGGATGTTCAGCTAAGAAATAAGAGGAAATAAGTTATGTGGATATCTTCCCTTAGTATTATAAGGATTCAATACAACAGATGGGACCACTTAGTATAGAGAATAATACCCTAGGGAGAACATGAGGAAACACCTGAAGAGACTCAAAGGAAGGTTAAATATTAACTATAGGCATGTCCACACTTGACATGATGAGATGTTTATGAATGCCCTAATTGATGTATAGGTCCATGCTAAGATGAAGAAGGTCCTCATGTTAATGATAGTGGCCAAGTACATACAATATAATATAGAAACCACCAAAGATTATGCCAATAATATTGAAAATGATCACTAGGTTTTAGATCCTCCCAAGGGGGGCCTTTCACAAATGGGAGCATAAGAAAAATCACCCCCTCAGGCATCTCCTCATGCCTCACCACCCTCCATTACCATCATAGTAACTATTACAATGGCAATGATCTTTTATCCACCTTTTATAGCAATAGGCACCATAAATGCTATTGATAGTGGTGGAGTTTTCTCTATGTTATTTTTTCATCCACTCACCATAGCTTAAGAAGTTCATCTTCCTTCCTCTCAATATTCAATTCTCCTCTCCCACCTTCACCTCTAATTCATGCAACAACCACCACTATAGGGACTGATGGATCCTTCTCTATGTTGCCTTTTCCTCCACTCACCATAGAATAGGAGGTTCCTCTTCCTTATTTCATTACCTCAACTATTGGTTTTTTTTCCATTCACTCTCCCCTCATCTCCACCCAATATCACACTTATTTCATTAGTTGTTCCTCCACTTATCTGCACAAAACTTCCATCCCCACCATGGAGCCTATTATATATAAAAGGAAACCCAACACTCCTATGACCTCATCACAGCATGCAATTATCTAAGAGGCACCTAATGAGGGATCAAGGGGGTAATTGAAGGGAGGGAAGGGTTATAGAATAATATAACTCATATAGGTATTAGATAGTGATGAGGAACTGAATATATTAACCTCTGATGATGGAGAATGGGAAGTTGAATCTAATACATCACTCTTAAAATATATTGGTGAGACTACTGAGAATGATCTTAAATATAAATGGATTGAATAAAAAGAGTCCCAATCAGGGGGTACAAATATTTTGGGGACTAGTTCAATTTCCACCAAGATACTTCTAGAAGAGGTAGACACCAAGGATGAAGTAGATCAGGACCCTTAGATTCCATAAGTGGATAATTAGTGAGAGTGTCTCTAGGTCCTTCATCCTTGTAAACAATAATGACAACTACTACAATAGTTCTCCTAGTTGTTTTTATGCAACATGTAATCACCTTAGCCCACTATTCTTTATCCTCGGCTTCTATAATTTCTACTACAGTGGTAGCCAATATTGTACCTCCCTCTCATTCTTTAAATTATTTGAATGAGATTCATGTTAATCCACTCCATAATTTTACTAATACCACTACTTCTAGGCTCACATTTGGATTATCCATTGATTACTTACAAAATTTCCTCATTAATCCCTCCACGTACTTCTACTTTAGCAAAACTAACCCTCCCCAACTACATAAATGAGTCCCATTTGAAAGCCTAGTCTTAGCCTCTTTTTTGATTCACCTATTTCCCCATCTCAACCATCTACCCAAATAGGTATACCACTAACCCATCCTACTCACACCTATAATGTTGTGGTGACCACCTAAAACGATCTAGAAGAGGGCAAGCTAGTTCTAGATACAATGCCCCTTTAAAAGGTCACTAGTTGTAGGTGGGAAATCCCACCTTTCCCATAAATATGACCCTCTTCCCCTAAGACTATGCTCCTTTCGATAAATACTCAATCATCCACTCTAATAGAGACTAAAAATCCCACTGAGTAGTTAATAACCTTGAACATACCAGAATGGCTAAAAAAGATGCAACATGTAGAAGAAGATAGGGGAAACCTGGTAGTCATTGAAAATCTAGTGGTCAAATTCTATTTTGAGAAGGAGACAAAAAGACCTTTAGGATGGTCTAAATGAATAACCTCACTATAGAATGGTAGGAGATGGAATTAGAATAAAGGGAAGATATCATATTTATGTCCAAAAAGAGAAAAGTACATCCCTCCAATGTGATCTTTGTACCCTAGGGGGACCCCTATACCTTTATAGATTCTACAGGGGGTGTTTAAGGAAATGTTCAAAGTATATGATCAATCAATTGAATAATTACAAGGAGGAACCACCTTACAACCCCCCATGGACATCATTAAAAATGTACATTGGGTGGCCAAGAAGCTATATAGTATCATCTAACTCATTAGAGTTGTAAAAATGCAGTCATAGCCCTGATGGGGAGATGTATATCCAAAGGCAGAGAAGATGAAGAAAATGGAGGCTAAACTATTTTTTTTTTGAGTGGAGTAGCTATGAATAAATCTTATGCCCATTTGAACCTGATATCAACCCTTGATATTGTTTGGGTGTAGAACTACATATCTACTAGGAGATATGCCTTTCTTGAATGGCATGAAGACATAAAGTCTTTAGTTCTATAGTTGATTAGTCAGGAGAGGAAAGCTATGGTTATTTTTGGAGAAATAAGGATAAATAATGTAGTCACTCCATAGAGATATTTATTACATAGATCCATTTCTTAATAACTTCTTTGTTTAGCTACCAATAGTTTTAGAGTAGAAGTTGAGGGTACTATCTATAAAATAATTGATGAAGTGCAACAACTAGTGAGTTTTGTTAAAATTAGGGTTCTTAGTGCATAAATCCCTTATGTAGAGCTTGAGGCATCACTAAATATGCATATAAATTTCATAGATAATATTCCTCGACTTTTCAAAAGACCCCTGTTGAACTTCGAGGTAGTGGAAATTGACTTCTAGGCTAGTCATACTCTCTACCTCCAAATTCAAGTGAGCAAGTAGGCCATGACATCCATGGTCACCCCACCAAAAATGGAATTTGAAATCATTTATTTAACTATGGCTCATATTCTAATGTTAATATTTCCCTTAATGACAATCCACATTATGACAACAAATTTAGTTATAATGGCAATGATTTCATTTATAACTAACATAGTTATAGCAAACACTGGTTGATAAGTGTCACCATTTATAACTTCCACCTCATAGGCAACACCTCTAATAACTACAAGCCTTATTTGGGAATATTTCATGTTGTAATTTTTTTTTCTCTAATGAGATGTTGTGTGTTACTTCAACTTTTCTTGAGAGATACGACTGGCCCCATCCCAAGCCTATAAAAAGTGCACCACCCTCTCTAATTAGAGAGGATAAATTTTGACATAAAATTTAGATTAAAAAAATCTTTCAACTTGTTCTTCAAGATTATTTTGTATGGTGGTTTCTTCTATTTCTTTTCATTGATATGTTATCTTAGTTGTTTGATATATGCAATAGCAGTTTTGAAAATTCTATTGTGAGTTACTTAAGTTATGTTAATCAATAATGTGTCATAGAAATTATAGTTGATATATCTCAGTGACTATTTATTAATAAAATATTGTTAAGATAATTTATAATTTGTAAGATAGCTTGAAGTGCATTATAATACCTTTAAGGGTACCCTTCTGTATGTTTGAAAGGTATCACCTAGGAGATACCTTAAAGGGTACAACACACTTCAAGGGTATTCTTAGTAGATACATTGAACATGCATATGATTAGAATTTTATTTCAAGGTATCTCCTATGAGATACCTTGAAGGGCCTTGTAGTACCTTCCAAGGGTCTCTTGGTAGATACCTTGAGCATGTACATGATCAAAATTTTCTTTGAAAGTATATCCTAGGAGATATCTTGAAGGGCCTTGGAATAACTTCAAGGGTAACCTTATGCATGTTTTAAATGTATCTCCTATGAGATAATTTTAATGTAACCTTGAAGGTAATACAATGCCCTTTACAGTATCTTCTAAGAGTTATTTTGAAGGGTCTACTAGTACCTTCAATGGTTATCCTACTAGATACCTTGAACATGCACATGATTAGAATTTTATTTCAAGGTATCTCCTAAAGGATACCTTGAAGGGCCTTGTAATACCCTAAATTATTATTGTAAATTTTATTTAAATGGATTTTATATAACCATGGCATGTTAGGGATAGTCAAGTTATGGATATATGAGTGAATGTGCAGAGATATTCATAAATAATAAACAAAACACCTTATGAAGTGGAAATCCATTTTGTATTCATTAATGGTGGATTGATTATTTCAATACTTATTCAAATGTTTATTCACAAGGCAGGTCATGATCACAATTGTGATCTAAATAGTTTAATCTAGAATAGGTAGTGTTATTATATGATAGCATTTTCAAAGCATTTCTAGGGAAGATACACACTACATGAAAAGGAACTAAATTATTCAAGAAGTATCATAAAAGGGTACCATTTTTATAAAATATTTTTAAGGAACCATATTTTTAGGATGTATAAATTTTTTTAGGCTTAAGCCTTATCACCTTGAATCTCACATTGTAACATCGTATAAGAGGATATGATCATAAGGTACATTCACATTCCAAAGATAGATCCTGAAGGACAGATGGCCATAACTAAATCAAGATCAAATTAATTACAATAAATTAGAAATGATAAGATAGGTATGATATAAGGACCACTAATGGTCATGAAAGACCATTAATGACATGGCATTTTAAAAGATTACATCTTGTTTGAGGCAGATTGAGTTGGGATGAAATAGGCAAATTAATTAAACAAGGTGGCTACATGAAGTGACATAGGGTCACATAAAACACATGTTATGTGGTAAATTAAATATTTGGGAGATAAAAGGTTCACTATCAAGGCCAAAATATTAAATATGAGAAAGAAAACTCATGCACAGGTAGTTTGTGCATTTAAAGAGGTTGTTAAGAGCAAGTTGGACACCAAATGCTATAAAATAAAGGGGATGAACAATTCCAAAACATTACAAACTTAAATAAATAAGAGTATTCTACTATCTTCTATTGATATAATCTTTTGCATAAAAATTGAAACCTATATTCTAGTAGAACAAAGAAATCAAATAGTGCAAATTATAGGTATAGTGATGGATAGGATCAAGTTATTGATCTCACTCACATATACATAGAATGAGGAAATTGGGATTGGTTTAGGTCTTCAAAATACCAAATTCAAATACCTAGATCCATTCAAATTTGTGTAAATTTCTAAATTTACTTTCTTCACCCCATCAACACAATCACGTACAAAAGTAGGAGTTCTTTCACTTCAACATCTACTTTAGTATTCTGATGGAGAGAGGCTAATCAAGTTACCTACATTTTGAAAACTAGGTGAGGTCATGCATACCTTGTTAAGTACATATGACCATGGGATATTTATGTTTATAAATATCACCATTTGGATCAATACATAGACCATGATCAGAGGTACGTGCCTCTCAAATTGTGGAAAATACCTCTTGTCATACAAGTCCACTACATTGCCAATTCCTTCAATTATTTGGGATAATTTTCCCACTAGGGATGGTAGAGTAACCCTAATTAGCTCCATTAAGTATGTTTTCATGCACATTCTGATAGAGTGTATAGAAAAGAGGTTTTGGTAGATAATGAAGTAGGACAAATAAGTAACAAAAGGATTAACTAACATTGTATATCACATGATACACCTGAATGGGAGTTTTAATTAGCCCATTTTTCTTGTAGTTGATCTTAACGGTAATATCAACAAGTTAATTTAAGGTATATCACAAAAAAATTAATATTAGTTTATGTTTTTATTATTATACTTCACCTAATAGAAGCCCCCTCTAGGCCAAGTTAATGTTACTATGGGATTTTGGCTTGTTATTACGCTTCCAGGCATCACTTGGACTAAGAGAGGGCAATATTATGAGTAACTAGGTAATTTTAACATATGATGGATTAAGTATCTAAATTTAATTAGGTCCAACCCTCAAATTCATAATATATCATGTAATATTTGGGGTAGCATGCATCAATAACTAATTTGTATAATGATATTCAAATCAAGGTGCATGAGTTGGCCATGCCAACTAAAATTCTAATGCCCCTTTTCATCACAATGGTTGGAGCATAAAATGAAGTATAGACATGGATATCCCTAGTCACGAGGTTAGTGAATCCTATTCAATTTTCCATAGAGATGCACAACAACTCGAGTAATAACAAGCACAACCATAGGACCCACCATAGTAGTCCACAACTACCCCACAACAAGAAAAAATCAAATAGAAGGGACTTACATAGATATACTCACCATCACTAGATAAAAAGATATCAAGGGAAACCAAGTCTTATTTTGACAACCCACATGTACTAAGGATAGCTTATGAGTGTGATCTCACAAAGTTAGGGGTTGATGAATAAGAATCTATTCAATGCATGATCAAAGACATAGGCCAAGAGGTTTATGATAAAGAGGAGGAATTATTGTTTATGTAAAGTAGTGCACACTTGCCAAGTGTATAATAAGGTAAGTAGAGATGTTTTGGTTGACATTATGTAACCTGATCCCTCTATTATTATACATATTGTAGGTCAAGAAGAATCTTAGTATAAATTTGTAGTAGAAATTTTCTAAAAACATCCAACAACTTGTTTATCATCTATGCAGAGTGTAGATCTATTAGAGGAAGGGAGCCCTTTATGACCACTATTCAATAAATAATGTACACATCATTAGGCCAAGACTTAAACCACCACATAAAATTGTATGATATCTTTTAAAGATCCATCCATAATAAGTAGTACCCATCAGGTGAAGTCTAGGGGCATGAGAAGACACAAGGCTACACTTGTCCCTCCGATTGAGTCAAGAAAGACTTTTGTGTGCAGAGGTGTGGTTATGGAATCTAAATCTTTCAATCACTCATAATCTAATATGTAAATAGATGATGTATATATAATTGAGTGAGCTCTAGATGATACTATGTCAGATCTATCAAAAAAAAATGTTATGTAGGATACCTCAAATCCTAAAGAGGAGGCTATAAAGAAAGAAAAGAGGAAAAAGAGAAAATTAGAGAAGAACAAAAATAAGAAAGATGTCACAGAATAAGTATATGCGTAGGATTCTCAGCATGCATAATAATAATAAGACAAATAGTGTACCAAAGAGGAAGAATAACAAAAAAAGTCTTAAGAAGCTAAGGTTGGGAAAAATAAGCTAAAAAACCTTAGCCTGAGACAAAGAATACCAAGGAAGAAGAAGATAAAAGGAAGAGAAGGGAATACAAAGAGGTAGAATACAAGGATCAAGAGGCAAAAGATATGTAGAGATAAAAGTAATCATAATAAGAGGTGTGAGATAAAGATGCCAAAGAACAATGCCAAAAGGAGGAAGAATCCAAGCATGAGGTAGAAGCATAAGATGCCAAGGAAAAAGTGGAGGCTAATGCCAAAGATAAAGTAGAGGCTAATGCCAAAGCTAAGGTTGACATAGATGTCAAGGCCGAAATTATGGCTAGAGCTAAGGATAAAGAGGTGGACTAAATTCACATTGAGGTCGTAGCCAAGGCTCATGCTGAAGCTAAGGCATAAACTATGAAATAAAAGGAAGCTAAGAAAAAAATATAAATAAAACATGCAACATCGAATAAGGATGCAACCAGATTAGGTGCACTAGAGAAGACTTCACCATTAAAGTCTCAACCTAGTTAGGTGAACTAGAGGATACAACTTTCTTGCTTCTATCAGCTCAATTTATGCCATCTCCTGCCACATCAACCATGATTGCTTCCACTTCTATGGAGATATATTTAGATGTTTTACAACTTCCATTCTCCAAGTAAATTGAATGAGCAGCTACATTCCAAGAATACATTATGGAAAAGGATTCAGAATTAGAACATATTATTTTTTATAGTATGAGGTGAAAGTGGAAGCACAAAATCAAATTGCTAAGGCTAGGCATCTCATCAATGCTACTTTTCCTACTCTAGTTATGCAAGTCCTTGGTGATCGAGTAATGTATAAGGATAAACAAATCACCACATTGATAATGTATCTAACAAAGGACTAGGTGAGAACATAGAAACTATGCACCCAAGAACACGGTATCCATGCTAAAATAGAAGTCATTTATGAACTACTAGAGGAATATGTGCAGGTCCTAGATACTACTATACATAGGTTAAATAGATAGCACAAGGAATTCTTGGTTAGAGGTATCACCTTAATAAATCCTTGGATTTAATGAAACAAAATTTTGCAAGTATGGATAAAACTAAAGTTGTAATGAGTGATCAAATGGCTACTAGAGAAATATAAATTGATGCATTTCAATAGTTGTTAGATGTTACAAATACCATAATGAAGAAACTTTAGGTATAATAGAATGAGACAATGTGTAAAACATTTGAGGCTATTCAAGCCCAAAGTACTATATAAAGGTTTTATGATATTTTTTATATATCTAGATTAATTTATCAAATGCTATAGACTTCCTTATCATCATAGAAGAAGATGTGTAAAATTTGATGTTCATTTAGATTCTACTATGTGTTTTGATTACCATGGTGTGGGAAGTACTTGATAATTTGAAACTTATCAAGCATGAACTCTGACAAGTTGAACTAGTTATTGCATATATCATAGATGAACCTAATTTCATTCCACCATATAATCTCTAAGTAATTTTTTAAAAGATAAAAATGGATAAAAAGTCATAGTCTAAGTAGCCACAACATACAGAGTCTCCTGGCCAAACTTTGGCACCACCTCCATAGTAGGTAAATGTGTAGTTCAATTTTTTTAGTTTAAGAAAAACATTCTTCTTTGTAATATAGTCATAAGCATTAATATCGAGCCTAGGTTAGTTAAAAACCCCTAAGTAGGATGGCCACCTAGTTAAGATAGTTTATGAAAAACTAGAAAAGGTAGTAGGCAAGCACGCTACTTCATCAAAAACCTAAAAGGGCGGATAAGTAGTGCATAAATGGTTTAAACTGGTAAATGACACTTGGAGATATAACTACCACTTTTTTGAAAGGATAATATTTCTATCTTTAGCTGAGATTAGAGTTTAGAGTTTGTCTTAGAATGAAACAATAGTTTAAGTCCAAGAAAGTATTGGACGTGGAGTACGGCCTCATAAAATGGCAAGTGTATAATTTATGGACACATATGCATAGGGCATCATTTTTTTTTCTATATAATCTTTTGGATGTCTTTGGCCTTGTTATCCAAGTGATAAATATAAGAATGCCAAGAGACTTTCTTTTTGTATGCTATAAAGCTATAATGTGAAGAGATAGATCCATGTAAAAATCTATATATAGTGCTTTGATATAATGGAATATGGTTCTGAATTCTGATAGAGATTAATAGACTAGCTCTATTATGTTTTTCCTAAGATTATTTTACATATGGCTATTATGAAGTGTTTACTTTGTTTTGTTTTAGCTTATTCTATCTTGTATTATGTTTTTTATGTTATGGAATTGTTAATTCCATGTTATTTTATCTTTATATTTGCTATGGTGTATAAAATTGAATATTCTAAAAATTCACTCATGCTATTATGATTCTTTTTTGCTTCCTACTATGAAAGTTATCCATATAATTAGCATGTTCTAGAGAAATTCCAAGAAAATTTTCTAACATTCCATGAACATGCATAGAATTGGAAAATTATTTCAAGGTATCTCCGAGGAAATATCTTGAAGGGCTTTGTAGTACCTTTGAGTGTACCCTAATTAATGTTTGAAAGTTATAAGGTATCTCTTAGGTGATACCTTTTAAACATGTATTATGGTACCCTCAAAGGTACTACAAGTCCCTTCAAGGTATCTTCTAGGAGATACCTTGAAAGGGCTTGTAGTACCTTCAATGAGTATATTAGTATATACCTTGAAAATGCACATGATTGAAATTATCTTTCAAGATATCTCTTATGAGACACCTTGTAGGGCCTTATAATACCTTAGTTGATACCTTCAAGGTACCCTTATAGGTACTAAAATTCCCTTCAAAGTATCTTATAAGATATACCTTGAAGGTTCTTTTAGTACCTTCAAGGGTTATCCTACTAGATACCTTGAACATGAACACAATTAGAGTTTTCTTTCAAATTATCTCCTAAGGGATTACCTTGAAGGGCCTTGTAGTAATTTCAAGTTTTCTCCTCATAGATATCTTGAACATGCACACAATTATAATTTTATTTCAAGGTATCTCCTAAGAGATACCTTGAACATACACACAAGTTGAATTTTCTTTTGAGGTATCTCATAGGATATACCTTGAACATGTACATGATTGGAATTTTCTTTCAAGGTATCTCCTAGGAGATACATTTAAGGGACTTATAATACCTTCCATGTTGATTGAAAATGTCATTTCAAGGGATTTTATATAACCATGGCACATTTTTATTTGAAAATAACCCTAATGTTAGATCAAATTCAAAAGATATGCGATAATGTTTGAAACTTACATGATTGAGTTACTCGTACATATGATACTATCCAACTTAGTGAAAACACAATCTAATGGTATTTTTTAAATTATCACCCAATTTTAGTTTTCTATCTTACAAATAAGTTACAAAATTCATGACCTCACAACTCAATCAAAATATGACACGTTATGTATAGTCATGGCCTTCTAAGTCTTATGTTATTTTATAGGTCTCACGATAATATGATCCTATCACATTGTGCCACTTGGCACTTGATCTTAACCCATAGTTAAGATTTAATATTTTAATTTCATAATATAGAGATTACATGATAAGATGACACTTATTAGTAAGTATATTAATCTTAGGTAGTGATATGTGATGTGAAATCCGTGCAACATTTGGGATCAATGGTCTGAAGACACATGGACCCATATCTCATGGAAATAATATGATCAAAGGAAGATATGAAACCCAATGACTATACAATCAAATTAAAACATGATACTTAGCATTGTGTCATGACATTTGGGTCCATTAAAAATTTCATATAACAAATTCATGTCACAATGCAAGCCAATAAGAATTTGCCACTTCACAAACTAGTAAAAGTTCTTAGGCCACATCAATCTAAGGATGAAAAGGGTCAATTCATGTGACAATTGAAGATGAGAAATATAATGGAATGGAAATACATGTAAAGGTGTCATAATAGATGGGTCTATCTATAGTTTCATATAATACAACCATGTGATAGTATGAGCCAATGAAATCCTATGACTTGGCAAGCTAGCAGGGGTCCCAAGACCATATCGGCCAAAGAAAAATAGGTAAATCCAAACAACATTAAAGGGAGGTATGATCCAATCCAAAGATACCATGTGCTAAGATATCATGCCACCCACCTAGATATCCCAATATCCAAATTAAAATATTGGAATGAAGAGATACAAAGTGTCAGGCATGTGTCAAGTATGACATTTGAAGGATACATTATTATCCACAAGCATAAGTTGTTGGTAGAAATTAAATGTTGATGGAGGATCATTTTTACATTTATAAATAAAATTCACCTCAATAAAGATTCTAGCCTATGATGAGAAGACATGTGGAAAAACCAAGGGTGATGATTGGCTAATTCCCAAAAGTGAAGTTTTGAAGTCAACAGAACAAAACCAAAGAGCCACCTGGGCATTATGTAAAAGCAAGTGAAAGGTACTTACCATTTATGCCCTATATCTTATAATTTAAATTTCTAAGAAAAATCTAGGCTTTAAAGTTTTTTGTCTCAAAGCTTATCACACAGCATTACTAGATTTTGAAAACTCTAAAGTAATCTATATCATTTTCTAATAAACTTCTGTGCATATGTTTGACATCTAGGCAATCCATAGGATCATAAATTTAAAATTAGAATTCATGGCCTAATCTAGAGAATCTCAAGCTGCTAAGATAGAATAATTTTCATTCCTATATTCATATAAAATAAACATAGTATTTTGAGGCACCATCTTGAATGTAATTACTTTGGCCATAGATGAAAAACACTACAATTACTTATTATATCATGTGGAGAAGATGGTAGACTAGAATTGTGATGATGAGGAAGATCCTAGTGTTGTATAGGGAAGTTTTGACATCTTGGAATTTAGTTCTACAAGATTACACAAAGCTATATCTAGTCTAGAGGTACTCCCCTATGTGGACTTAGTCCACCAAATTTTCATTCAATCTAGGTGTGTGGATGACATGATCAAATCTATCAACTTGGGAAATGACATCGCTTATATATCTATTTTGGCATTTTAAGCCTAATATGACTTGATGAAGCCTAAAATTATTTATAATCAAGACATTATGACCCAATGGCTTAATTCACACAATATTGGAGACGTCTTGAGAAGCTAGGTAGAGAACTTGGGGAGGTTCATCTGCAAGTCTAAAATAAATTAGATTCCCATCACCCAATTCAAATAAGAGGTGAGATTGAGGATGGCCATGATGAACAAGTTACATGAAATAGAAGACATAGGCCATGTGGATGAGAAGTGGGTTTTACTACTATTTATGATTATAGACAACTCCATGACCCCTTCCCTTGGGGAGAACATCTCCTACACCTTGGCTACCAAAATTAAGAAGACCATGGCCAACTAAAGAAATCATTGATATATTATGTCATACTTGGTTGATTCCATGTGTTCCACTCTAAAGTTCCTCCAATTTACCAATTGAGACCCAAACATGAGATGGACCATCCCCCATGTCTTCACAAAGGTTATAATTTACAAATATAAGTAGGAGATGCAAGTTATTGCTAAGTACTTATACATGATTGTATATATATCCATTCATAAAATAGCTATTCCCAAGCTACTAGTAGAGATTAGGATAGCCTTTAGAACATTAGGAACCTACTCGTACTACCCAGACTACATCATACCTAGAGTTGAGGGAATCAAAATAACCCCATTTAGATTACCCACCATAGTGCCATAAAAATTGGTTGAGTAGGAGATTGCATTCCAACTACACATAGGAGTAGATGAACTATGTAAAAGTAAGAAAATGGGGATGATCCACACCCAATTGGACAACATTGGCCAATTCAAAACTGAAACTTGGTACTCAGTCATAGCTTCTACCAAATATAGGTTCACTTTAAATATTTAGAAAGATATCAATAGGAATGGGACCCTAGACATTTGACATTTGACCATTCCAATAGACACAAGGCATATGTTAATATCACATATCATCATGATCTCTTGGATGAAGACCAGTTCTACATTAATGTAACTGATAATGTAGAAGTTAGATAGAGGCTAAAGGCTATTGGGATCATGCAGGTAAATTGAAGACTAGATGGAATTGGGTTTTTTCTAGTATCCAAGCACTAGGATACTCATTCAACAATATTATCATCTCTTATCGATACTCTTAGTGTTGAAGAAGAAGGACCAACTAACCCATAACTTAGTTGTAAAATACTCAAGGCATTGTCTCTTATATTATAAAAATGATGGAATGGCATTGGGAAACAAGTTGGGTAGGCTTCCACCTTAGGGGTCCTATTTGGTATCACATCCTAGGTGCAAAGTACTACTAAAATGAAGGATGCACCTTTAATAGGAACATCAGTAGCTCCTTATCTGGTAACTTTAATGTTAGCATCACCTCCCATTCCTCTTATAGGATAAGGATTGAGTATTTTAGGTTAGGAAAATATTTATTTACCCCTTATTTCTTTTATAATTATCCCCTGAGTGTATTTAAACCCACAACTCTAGGTCATGTCCACTTCTAACCTTATAGGCCCCTCACTAGACCTGTAATTAGGCCTATAACCATGACATTTCCCATCATCACCTCTTACACCATATCATCCAATTTTAGGGTATCGATGATGTTTGATGTTTCCCCATTCATGCCTAGGCCTATGCCTATACCTAACCCATAATTTCCTAAGAGGCCTATTATCGTCCTTTACTTGTTCTTTGCTAGTTCTTAAACTAGCACTAGTGTTTCTTCATCCCCTAGATCTATGTTCATATTGGTCACAACCATTGATACCTCCTAGACATATGCCTTCCAAGGGTTAACTCTATCTTAACCATTAATTCCCTCATCAAATTCCTCAAATGAATCTTCATATAAATCATGGGTTAAGTAGATGTAGTTAGCCACTAGGGAGAACCCAAACTGGGTCATAATGGACCCTCCCCAAGTTGTATTGAAATTAGATGATGAGTTGGGGCAATGAAGAGGGTGACCAAGAGGAAGGTCACCCACCATAACCAAACAATCATGTATGAATTATAATAAACCTTATTTAAGATGACAAAGACAAAGAGGGCTAGGCAAGACCAACAATAACAATATGAGGAGGACCCCCTCTTAGCCCTTTAAGCAACTATGGATGTGGCTATTGAATTGGTTAAGGGAGTGAAAAAAAATGGCTAGCTTCGAACAACTACACAACTTCACCTTAATAGAGTAGAGCATAATAAGAGTGCAATGGGACATGGAAGAAATGTTTAATATGATGAATACTTTGGCTCAATACAAGGTAAAGAGAGATGAAATATATAATAAAGTCTCAATACAGAAGCTACATGTGGAGGATATGACAAAAAGATAATCAATCTAATGAGGTTGATCATAATAAATAAATTTAAAGACCGAAGCCTAATTTCCTTGGAGGAATTGAGCATTGCTTAGTATTATGTAATTAGTAGGGGAAAGAACTTGAACTACTGGATTGAAGATATGAGGTCCTTGGGGAGACCCCTTATGTAACAATGTCACAATGTTATCACCTTCTTGAAGGATGTTGAAATAATGCACTTATCTAACAAATATGGCTCCATCAGTACCAGGGATGCTTTCATGGCTCAACTACATAACTTCATGGTGAACTTTTGAAACCAAGCAATGGCCATAGGGGTGACCTTTGGATAAGAGATGGTGGATTTAGTAGCCTCTGTCAGCCAAAGAATAGAGAAGGCTAGGTCTATCAACAAAGCTATGGGACCTCTCTTCAAAAGGCATGATGCAATAGTCTAGCTCATAACCAAGCTGCTGAAGGAGCCTATCGTCAATATGATATTAATTGATAGTGACTACAATAAATGCATCTATGTATGAAAAGGGAAGGTTAAGGCCCAAAAACAAACTTCCACCTTAGGATCCACCACCTCATCATCAACTCTTGGAATGTATTCTTCCTCAAATATAACTAACACTCTATCTTATTCTATAGTAGGAGCTTCATTAGAGACAATACTAATAAGATCCCAACCTAGATTCTTGAGAACAAATAGGCACCTATTGGGTTCCTTTTGAATAGGAAACATGTCCCATGGTCCCTCAACATGCATTGTAAAATATTCCCATATTTTGAATAGGGAATATTCTTTAACTTTAGGACATAGGAGACATTATCTACTGATAGGTGTCATGTTAGTCGATTCATTTTATAACCAATTAAGGTATTCAAATGGCCTGTATATAAGGTTTCTCTCCATTGTAAACTAGAGACAAAATTTTGTGAATTAATTCAAAGAGAAAGTAAATTCTAGTTATTAACTCACTATTTTCATGCATTCATGTTTATCAACCTTTGTTAATAATATATGATCTCATTTTTTCAATGGTTAAAAAATGGTATTAGTATTTTGAATGCATCTTGTTGGCTTGTCCTTTTAGTTAAGTTAACAAAGTCTGATATGTTTGCTCTATTTTCATCCTACTCTGATAGTAAATGTGTTTAATGCAATTTACTATATGTAGTATTTTAAATCATCATTTTTAGACATGAGCATTATATTCACCTTAGAATCCTCACCATACTTATTATATTCTAGTTATAATCTCTAGGATTTCATATCTGTTAGTTTCATTTACATTATTATCAGAAGAAATCAAAGGAGATATGT
This sequence comes from Torreya grandis, assembly GCA_037957365.1. Classification (NCBI taxonomy): domain Eukaryota; kingdom Viridiplantae; phylum Streptophyta; class Pinopsida; order Cupressales; family Taxaceae; genus Torreya; species Torreya grandis. The sequence goes on along the minus strand of JARHVA010000285.1, from coordinate 2,559,961 downwards.
TGGTCTCTATTGTTGCAAGGGAACTTTCTTTTCTTCCCTACCTTACTTTCTCCCTTTGAATTTTTTAAAAATGAATCACTTTAAATTAATGATCATTACGTATATCCATTTATTTGTTTAAGATATTAGGTTTATATTGGAAAACAAAAATCAATTTACATCATAACAAATTTAGGTAGACTGTGTCACTACCATATTCATGTTGTCCCTATAATAGGGTCTACTTGTAGATTAGAAGGTGGTAACCACATAATATCTCTAGAAAAACTGAGTGAACCCCCAAGGTTTTCTAGGACTTACACTATAATATGAGAAATATTATTTTATTGTTCACATTATGTCCTTAACACATACATCAACACTATGGAAGGACCTACGGATGAATCTAAATATTCTAGACCTACTATTTCCTATCATGTAATTTTAGGTAATAGTACTCCTCTAAATATTAAGGTGGTGGTTTTTCTCAATTAATAAAATTTGACTATATTTATTTACTCTAGGAGTACACACAAATTCATTGAAAATAAGTTGGATACTGAATTGAACTATTTATTTTACCTAGCCCCATCATTTTGAATCCTAATTATAGGTCGGGGTATAGTCAACTTTTATGGTAAATGCCATATTATAAAGTTATGTGAGACTATTTATTATATTATCTTATTTTTTCTATTATCATGGATGGGGCTAACATTTTTTTTGGATTGTAATGTCTCACCACTTTATGCATAATGGAGATGAATTTTGAGTAACTATTCATGCTCATTCATTTAGAAGGAATGACATTTAAACTACATAGTTTATTGGTTAAATATACGTAACTAGTTAGTTTTTACTAAATGATGAAGATGATAAAAAAAATGCAAAGTAATTATTGTGTGACTATTTTCCATAAAATTTAAACCAAACAAGGAGTCTACCCATATTGAATTACAACTGGTGGAGTCTACCCATTTTTGTCTTATATATCCACTTGACTCCTATGACCTCTTTTCCTTTTGGAAGGTTACTAACTCTAAAGTTTGATTTCTCTCTATGCAAGAAAAAATAGAATGTGTAGGCCCAAGTGGGAAGCAACCAATAAGACTAAGTAAAAAAAATATTGGGACTACAGGGATAGTCCAGACCAAACAACAGTGATGGAAATGAACTAAATAAACATGTAAGAAGAGATGAAATAGAGGAAGGTAGATTTATAACAATAAAACATAGAATTTGCATGTATTAAATTAACCTAAAATACTACAATTTTTTTATAATGCATAAATGAGTATATCTATAGCTATTTAAAATACTCACAATAATAGAATTTTCATTTTCTATGTTTCAAATTTTCCATGTCAGGATTTAAATTTTTCATGTTGGGCTTCAAAATCCAATTTTCATCATCAAAAATTTTAACATCTAGTTATAATAGAAAACTTGTATAGAGACAGTTGTTTATAAGACTCACAATAATATAATTTTCATTTTCCAAACTTAAAATTTTCCATGCAGGCTTTAATGTTTCCATGCTTAGCTTCAGATTTTCCATGCCGAGCTTCAGATTTTCCATGCTGGGGTTCACAATCTGATTTTCATCATCTAAATTTTTACCATCTAATTTTACAATAGCAGAATCTCCATCTCCATAATGATGTCATGATTTTTATCATAATTTTCTTAAAATTAAGACTCTTTCATATGTGAAAAACTATACTACTTTAAAGAGTAAATACAAAATGTAAAATAAAATTCCTTGAAAAAATAAACTCACCATTAATCCTATGGAGTGAAGGTTCATTGTAGCCAAAATAACCCTACCATTGTGGTAGGGTGATCTTCACATGTATTTTGATATCAATCCCCTAATGAGATAGATTTAATTCAAAGTCAATTGTAATTTTATTTGATGTTTTAGCCATTACAATTGGATAATAAAACTATTGTCGAAACATATCAAATAGTCTGCATGCTATTTATATGTAAGAAAATAGGTAACATTGTCACTCTTGAATGATGACATTCCAATCAAGAATAAAGTCTTTATTAAATTCTAAATCATATTGTCCTTGACACCTTGGCATAATATGAATCATTCAAATGTCACCATTTTAATCTCTATGACATTAATTTAACATGATCTTGATATTTGACATTGACACCTTAGCACAAGATTGATTTCTCAAATAGTACCATATTAATCTCACATTAATTTAACATGATCGGAGAGTACTTAAACAAGGATTTTTTTTTTATTCTGTGACTATTTGGGATTTTTTCCACCAATGAGAACATAAACTATATTAATTAACTTAAAGTATTAATTTCTATAAACATGTAAATGATGTTAAGTGAATCTCACCATCTAATCTAATCTCACACATTAAACATATATATTTAATTAATAATAAATATTATAATTACTTTGTTTAAATTATTTGGTCCTAAATATCATCATATTTCAAGTGGAAAGATCATTTAGACATTAGTATAATCTAGTCCTTTTGGTTGGTCTAGGTGATTATCTATAATTTTTTAAATTTGAAACTATTTAATATATTAGTTACTAAGATTATTTGATTATAATTATTAAATAATATCAGCTTGAGTCACCTTAACATTCATAATTTGGTTCCCTATTAGTTTTCCACACATAAAAATATAAATAATAGTTAATATAAATAAGCATTAAATAACCCTAATCTCCTTCATTTCATTATTTTAGCCATTTCTTAACAATAATCCAGATAGACTATCTGAATCTAAGTGATTTCATAAAAAAGAGTGCTAAATAATGAATAAAAGGGCCAAGTCAACACAAATAAATCACACATTTTTGATCAAGTAAAAAAAATATTAAACACTCTTAAGATTAAATAATAAAAAATAAGGATCTATAGAAATGATAATAACAAATATGGTCAATGTTTTGGACACTCTACAACCTACTATGTTTCAATATGTTAGTGCTCTATAGTGTATGTTTAAAAAAAATCTAGGAATATATAAGAATGGGAATATATCTGGTCAGACATGTTCAGTGGTTTTTGTTCCTCTTTAAAATGTGTTGAAATTATACAGACCCCATTTTGTAAAGAAAATTTTAATTTCGTTTTCATTGGGGACTCCCACCTATTTCTGAATGCAAATGCACCTCAGGAGTAGTCAACTCAAATTGAAGGCAAGTGATGTATTTAATATATTAAAATGATATTTATATATACTATATTAAAATATATCATATTTATTTAAAAATATACTAAAAATAAATATTATATAGTGTAATATAATATTACAATATTATATATACTATAATATTATATTATTATTATTATTATTATTATTAGTATACAATATATTTGTTAATATAATTTATAAATCAAATTATAATTATATATTATATATTTTAGTATAATATAATTAAATTTATATTATATAAAATATATAATTTATATATAATATTACTTGGTTTAATATAAAAATATTATGATAATGCACACACACACACACACACATCATGACATTTAATGTATGTATATGTGTATTGGTAAGAAGGGTTTTGTAAAGTGAAAGAGTGTAAATAATTGATAGTTAAACATAGTAATTTTACACCCTTGAAAATGTCAAAATAAGTTCATCTAAGGTAATTTTGGGCATAAATCGATCAGGATTTGAATCACCATGCAATGGTTTAGTCTATGATGCCTTGAATTCTATATTTAAAGAGAGAGCCTCTTAGCATGTAATCTCTACATCAATAATACAACTCCATTAGTTTTGATCAAGGCACATCTATATTCACTGGATAAGGAGCTCAATTGTGGTTGATCACATTTTGTCTTGGTGATTACAATGGAGAAATTATTTTTGTTACAATGGAACTAAAAAATTAAAAGTGACCAAGAGAAATTTTGGGTTCAAAAATTAGATAAAAATTTGAAGTAGACATATATGTTCCAAAGACACCATCCATTCCATGTATGCCTATCATGCTTAGTGATGATGCATTCTCAAGTATACAATCACCACTTATTTCTCCTAAAGATACTATTAGTGTTACATATTCACAAAATGTGGATGAAACTCCATTTAATTTTATGCAAGAGTCTATTTGTAAATCATTACCATCAGTTCCAAAGTTCTATGATGATAATTTTACTTCTATTTCCATATTTGAACTTCTATAATTTTTATTGTATGGTCTTGTAGTAGATTATTCAACATTTTCTAATTCTTATTATCCCCTGAATGTGATCCAAAACCCATGGTAGGAGACCCATAAAGTGTAATTTATTGGGACTTGTATAAGTCATAAAGCTTATATCTCAAGGAAAAGAATCTATTAGGAGAATGCATATGGCCTAGGTGGAAATCATAATATACATTCTCATCATATCCCTGTGGAAGAGGTTTACTCATATCAACCTTTATATCTATGTAGGGAGATATATGAATTGACACATGACCAACTTCTTAATAAGAAGCACTAGAGGCTTTGTGAATCTAGTATTTTTTTTACATGGTACATTTTGTAATATAGCTCAATGGGGTGCTGCCATGTTCATTGTTTGATTGATATCTTATTTTGGTTCATTCAGATTAACTTTGTAATATGGTTTGATCTTAAATTTTTTATTGGATCAGGCCAATATAGTGACCCCATACTTTAATAGCTTATTTAATGCAAGGAGTTTCATTTCTCAATCAAGCTTAGGGTCACCCTTCATATTTCTCATAAGTAGGAAATTTCAATGCCAAAAAGTGTGGTGTCAAGGTGTGAAATTATACTTCTAATGCAAGAGGTTTATACAATATATATTATAAATCAATCACATATTTCGATGAATTTTAGGTGTTCTTATCAATAAGAGAATTTTTTGCTCCAATGCTTTAATTATTTGTAATAAGGATTGTAAAAAATACCCACCTTTGTTCAAAGTATTCATTGAAGTGTTGAGAAGTGTTATCATTGATGTCAAGTTTGATTTCATTGTTATCAAGGTGTATTTGGTGAAGATGCATAGTGAATGGTTTGTGAGATATGAGCTTGTGTTCCTAATGTGACAAAGAAGCCACATGTCAAGAGAGAATTTGAATAAAACCAAATGTTTTTATATTGAAATTTAATTTGAAGGTAACCTATTAATTATTTTGAGGCTGATTTCAAGGCTTAGATCAAGTAAAGCATGTTTGAGTACTAGTTCTTGAGCAGCAGGTATCTTGAGAAGCTTATTCTAAACTCTGTGAGAAGGTGTGCATAGTGAATCCTAGTGAAGTAAGTAATCATAAACTTATGAGATGTTTTTTGGAACTATTTAATCATGTAATATAAGTTTACATACCTTCAAAAGTGTTTCAAGGTTAGTTATCAAGTTTCAAGTATTTAAGAAGCCTAGTCATAGTACTAGTCATAACATGAAAATTCCTAGTGAGAAAGTTTGAGCATGATGGCTTAGTGAAATGGATTCATAGAACAATAAGAGGTTTTATAAGGTATATATATAATGAAATGAGGAATTATATCACTCAAGAGAGTTTTAAGGTGAACCTACAAGAATAAGACTTTTAGACCTAGTATGTAACTAGACCACTTCTAGACCCTACTTAGCCTAATGAGACATAATGATCTATTGTAAAGGCCTATGAAAGATGTAAATTAATGTTTGAGAGTGAGAGATTTTTATTTATTTTTATAATTATGTGGATATTTTTATGGAAATAAGTTTTTAGGTCATCTTTTAGCCCTAATATGTCTTGAAGGTCAAGGTCTAAGAGAACAAAGAGAAAATATGGCCATATGGGGTAACAGGATCAGTTTACAAGGTAAATTTGATTATGTAATAATTTAAAAAAAAATGCATGTTGTTTCAAGTATGTTGACCAAGTTTTATGTCAAAATTTGAAGGTTTAGGTGAAAAAAAAGTGTTTTGAGGTCTCCCATGTGCATAAAATGAAGGGTTCTCAACCCGAGAAGAACTTTCAAGTGTTCATTGGCACATGTAATATATAAATGAGAACCTAATATATTAATTATATATGGGGAATGTTCCTAGATTAAAATTATATGAATTATTTTTTATATTATGGGTATATGCTTTATGAATGATCGTTAAGTCTAAAAGATGGTTTAAACCCTCAAAGAACCATAATAGTGATCCGATATGAAAGAAGATATTATAAAATGATAATAATGGTTATATATGGTCAAATAAGTGAATATAGTTTGTATTTAACTCTCCCATACATCTCTTGGTGTGATTGGTTTGTCAGGTGAGTGAGTGAAACTATAAGAAAGGCCTTGTTTTTGAGAGATCTATTTTGGCCATCATATTTGACCAAGTTAAAGTTTATAAATGGATGGAGGAAAAATATTGAGACTTGAATTTTATGTTAATTATGATTTATAATTATTTTATATCCCTTAGGTTTCTTAAACTAGTCATCCAAATTGACCCATCACTAACAAGCCTAATGAAGCAAACAGTGAGAAACCCAAGTAGAAGTGAAAAGTTGATTAGGGATGTGTTATCATGGGATAGGGATGAATAAAAGTTCATGAATAAGTTTTTAAATATTTATAGTTAATTCTAATATTGGATATAATTATTTTAGGTTAGTGGATATGATGAAAATTTTTCTCATAAGTTGACCTATCTAGTATAGATGATACAGTGAAGGTGTAAGGTAATGAGATTAATCTACAAGACCAATATTTACATTTGATATTATTTTATGAATATATAATAATGGTATAATTATATAATATGATCATACATATGAATTACTAGTATCTTTAAATGTTCATATAGGTTTTGAAGGTTATTATCACCATGACTGTGCTTCAAGGTGAACTGACAGTTCTAGGTAAGCAAGTTACAATGATGAGTTTGAGGCTCTATGCCGTAAGTTAAAGTTTGTAATTAACATGATTTTGTTTTTTTATACATTTATGTTATATAAATTCTTTTTATAATGTCTTAAAGTTAGTGAAAGTGATTGAAATGTTGAAGCCAAAAGGGGTTGACTAGTTCAGGTTTGGCTGTGTGTACTTAAGACAACAAATTGGTCTGCAAGACCAATAATTGCCATTAGACCAAATGATATTTTTTTGGAGGTTAATATTAGTATTTTTTAATATAATTTTCATGAATTTTAATTTCTTTATTTTATTCTTTTAGGAGTTATAAGTTCAAGTTTCCATGACTGTGTTTTGAGATTAGTTGGCAATTCTAAGTGGGCTACATACAAAGAAGGGTTTGAGTCCTTTTTCCTTATAAAATTAAGTATAAATCAGATGGTGATGACCATAAGGTTATTTATATTATTTATATGTGAATTTTTTCCATATTTACTTGGAAAAATTGGTATTTTATCTTCAATAGTTCAAGATAGACTTTCTGAATATGCAGAAGGTTAATTGTGAATAATACTAATGGAATGATTCAAGTGGTGGTTGGAGATAAAAAGTGTCATGGACCCAATATTAGCTTATTATAGGTATATTTTAGTGTAATATTATATTTTAATACTATATAAAGTGTTTGTATTTTTTTCAAGGAAGGTAAAGTATAACGTGTCTTAAATAGACCTAATGGGATTAGGTCTATATGAGACCTAAAGGTGAGATAAGGCCTAATTAAGGTAATTCATACCTAAATTGACTAAAATGTTTAATAAATTTTTATTATATGTTATAATATATATATTACATATCCAAAATAATAGTTTAAGGTTGTTTAATTGACCAAGAGGGATATAAACAAGAGGTTTGTATAAATACAAGGTAGTTTTAAGCTTATTTGTGAGTTTGGAGAGTAAGGAAATAAAATAACATATTTTAGAGTATAAGGAGGATTTTTAGAATAAAAAGAGTGAAATTTATCAATTATGAATATTTTATATAGGGTTTTTGCATGAGGATCAAGGTCATACGATTTAATAAGTCTTGAAGAGACTTATTTGAGTGAAGAGAACTAAAAGGTAGTTTGAGAGGGCTAAGAGTGTGAAGAGATGAAGGGGTGGTCATCATAAGTTAGTCAAAAAAAAAAGTGTCTTGAATTTTATTAAATAATTAAATTTTATAAGTTTGTGCTAAGTCATCTAGAGGTTTGGTGCCTCCTTGCAAGTTGTTACTTACTAAAGCCTAGATGAGTTGGTACTTAGCTAGTTGGGGTTGGTGTTACATGTGAAGTGGTTAATTAACTAAATTTTATATTTATATTATAAGATTATATTAAATTTTTACATATCAGTAGTTTTTATTCCCCTTGAGGGTTTCTCACATATGTGATGTGTTTTTATGTTTCATGTTTATGTGGATAGTTATTTATGCTTGTCATATCTATATGTTTGTTTGAATGGTTCGTGATTGATTAAGTGGAATTGATAAATAAGTTTTTGAATACATATATATCCCCACCCTCAATAATTATTCATTAAAAATTTGGTATTAGATCTTATTTCTTTAAATTAGGTCTAAATCCCTAAAGGAGATTTTAGAAGTAAGGAAGGTTAGTCAGCAAACTCAATGTGGTTTCTCTACTAGTAGGGATCCATTATTAAATAGATCTAATTATTAATTTTGGAATATTAGGATGAATATATATTTCATGTCTCAAGTTCATTATACTTTGCAGTTAGTTGTGGATGGCTATAGTGCTCCTCTTATTCCACCAACTGATGCAACATGTAAGAAGGCTAGTGAAAACAACTCCAAGGAAATGAATGTAATTATTTGTGCCCTATTAGAGGTATATATTATGAAGGTGATGGAATTTGTGTCAGACAAAGAGATGGGAAAAATTGAAGACTATCTATGAAGGAGACACCAAGGTGAAGATGGCCAAGTTGTAGACCCACTGAAGATAGTTTGAAAGTCTGAACATGAATGAAGATGAAATGATTACATCCTACCTATTTAATTTTGATGAAATTTCCAATGCCATTAGAGGTTTGAGAGAAGTGAAATATTTTATAGTTTTTTTAAAAAAATTAAGATCACTTACTAAGTTTAACTCTAAGGTATCTGAAGTGGAAGAGATGCAAGATTTGGACAATATTAAAATAGATGGGCTTCATGGCATCTTGACTACCTATGAAATGAGAGTGAATAAAGTAAGACCTCTTAAGAAGGAAGTAAATTCAAAAATTAAGATGTTTTAAAAATCCAAGAAGTTCAAGGATGAGGAATGTTCAGATGTTGATGGTGATTAATTGATATCCATGCTTGCAAAGAAATTGAGTTTTGGATCTAGTAAGTACAAGGGTAAGTGGCCTTTCAAATGTTTCAACTATGGTAATATTGGTCACTTTACATCTAAGTTCCCTTAAAAGGATAATATGGAGCATGATGAACATCATGAAGATGATAGGAAGGTCTATAATCTTGATAAAAACAAGAAATATTTTAGTAAGTATGAAGGTAGGAAAGGGTAATTCGAGAACAAGAGAAGTTTCTACACTAAAAAGGACAATAACTCATTTGATGTAAGTGACACAAGTATATTTGATAGTGATGATGGTAATAATGAACTTGAACATGACAATAATGAGACCTTATTCATGGCTATAGAATCATAAAATGAGGGTTTCTCAAATGGGAAAAGCCTTATGATTGATATAAAATCAAATAAAGAAGAAGTTAAAGTGATCCTTGTGATAGAATTGGTGAGTACCCTAGAGGATTTGAAGTTCCAAAGAAGAAAGAATCATAAACTAAGATCATTAATTAAGGACTATGATGAACATATTTTCTTATGTGATGAGAGATTAACACATCCAAGGAGTATGATGAGATAATCAATCATATTGAAGCACAAATGGAGATAGTCAATGCAAACCTAAAGGATAAAGAGGAAGAATGTACCAGGTATAAAATTGAAGTAGAATCCTTGAAAGCTAAGTTAAATTAATCATATATCAAGGTGAAGAACTTTGTGAAGTTTTAAAATATCACTAAGGGTTTAGATAACATATTGAGTAGTCAAAATTATTCAATTGATAAGACAGGTCTTGGTTTCAAAGAAGACCAAAAAGTGGTATCTCAAATCAAAGAAAATACTATTGAATACAAGAAGATTAATATGAAAATACCTATAAAACATCATAATATTATGAGTTATGTCATTTAATTTAATGTTTACTATTTTATATGAAGTCAATTTGGTCACAGAGCAAAAGAGTGTAGAATACCCTCCAAGAGTGAGTACTCATGGGATTATGGAAGGAGTTACAATTCACATCAGTCAAGAGGTATATATGAGGTTATTTACTACCAGTGTCATAATGTGGGATGCATTTAAATATTATTCCCTAATAAATTTATAAGGTTGTCAAATGAAAACAAGAGATTTGAATCCCTTAGAATGCAAGCAAGAAAGAAAATGAATGTTTGGAAACCAAATATAGTAAATGTTAGTAATGATAAGTCTACAAGCTCAAATGGAATGTTTTCTATGGTAGAACATACTTCAGATGATAAAAAAGTTAGTAATTTCTTTTTTCAACTCATTTTAATGATCAAATGGTTGATTAAGAGGTCAATCCTATAGTACCAATCAAGCCTAAAAGGATATTGAAGGATATTCAGTCTTTTAAGAGCATGGAGATCTAGGAATTTCCTAAACTTGTGATGTTTTAAGTGTTATATGGAAAGATTTGACTCCATTAGGCTTCATAGAGACACTATTTAGTCAATAGAATCATGATGGATGTTTGGTTTGAGGGGGACATATTTAGGTTGTTCATAATCTTCAAGTATATTTTATGACAAAAATATGATGGCTTAGTGGGTGATCAAGATTTATATCATATAAGTCATGACAAGATCAAGGTGAGTGGTATTGAGTTATGATTTAATTTTAAGGAGGTATGCATGAAGCATGTTCCTAAAATACTTCAAATGTTTCATATTTATCCTCTATTGAAAGAAGGTATAATCCTAGATGGTATTGTTTGGAAGATCCTTTGTCATTAATGTCAAAGGTTGAGAAATTTTAAGAAGGGAGTTTGATAATATTAGGGGAGATGAGAGTGAGAAGATTAAAAAAAAAATTCATCAATGAAAAAGGGAGAGATTTTTGAGAAGTGTCATCATTAATTTCAAGTTTGATGTCATTGATGTCAAGGTTCATCTGGTGAAGATGCATAGTGAATGGTAGGTGACATATGAGATTGTGTGTCTAATGTGACAAAGAAACCATGTGTTAAGAGATAATTTGAAGGAACCAATGTTTTTATGTTGATAAATAAGTTTTAAGGAAACCTAACTATTGTTATTTACATTGATGTCAAGGTTTAGGTCAAGAAAATCATGTTTGAGTACTAGTTCTTGAGTACAAGGCGTCTTGAGAAGCTTATTCTAGAATCTGTGAGAAGATGTGCATAGTGAATCCTAGTGAAGTAAGTAAGAAAAAAACTTTTGATATGTGTTTTCTCACTATGTGACCATGTTATATAATTTTAGATACCTTTAGAAGTGTTTCAAGGTCAGTTGTCAAGTTCCAAGTGTTTGAAGAGCCTAGTTATGGCACTAGTGATATGGATGCATAGAGGCATAATATTATATATAAAATTGATTAATAATGCATATGAATAATTTTATCACTTAGGAGAGTCTCAATATGAGCCTATAGGGGTAAGACTTTTAGACCTAGTATGTAACTAGACCACTTCTAGACCCTGTTTGGCCTAATAAAGCATCATGATCCATTTTCAAGGATTTTAAAGGATTTAAATTAGTATTTTATCATTATATATGTTGATTTATTTTGATAATGAGATGAATATTTTATTGAAAGAAGCTTGAAGGTGATATTTTAGGCCTAATATGGTGTACAGGTCAAGGTCTAAGAGAACAAAGAGAGAATGTCTAGATGGGATATCAAGATTAATTTCCAAAGTAAGTGTGAGTATGTGAGAATATATAGAAGTGTGTCATGTTGTTTCAAGTATGTTTACCAAGTTTTAGTAAAAAATTGAAGGTTAAGGTAAGAAAATGTCTTTTGAGGTCTCTCATGTGCACATAATGAAGGGTTCTCAACTCAAGAATAACTTTTAAGTGTTAAATGACATGTAACCTCTTCATGATAACCTAATATATTAATGGTATATAGGTAATGGTCCTAGATTAAAATTATATAAATTATTTTTTGGATTAAGAGGATATGCTTGATGAATGATCGTTAATACTGGAAGATGGTTTAAACCCTTAAAGAACCCTAATAGTCATCTAAAATATAATAAGTTTTTATAAAGTGAGTATAATTAATTTTTATTGTTATTTAAGTGATTTTAAGTTGTATTAAATTCTCCAAATCATCTCTAGGTGTGATTAGTTTTTCAGGTGAGTGAGTGGAACCTACAGGAAAGGTCTTATTTCTCAAAGATCTATTGTATTAGTTAGAGTTGACCAAGTAAAAGTTGATAAATATGTGGAAGACAAAGATTTATAATTTTATTTTATGTTAATTATGGTATATGATCAATTTATATCCCTTAGGTGTAATAAATTGATCATCCAAATTGACCAGTTACTAACAAGCCTAATGAAGTAAATAGTGAGAAACCCAGGTAGAAATGAGAAGTTGATTAAAAATGTGTTATCATGGAATAAGGATGAATTAAATTGAATTAATAATTTTTTAAATAATTTTAAGACATGTTTTTTTAATATAATTTTTGGAGGTTAGTGGATATGATGAAAATGTTTCTCATAAGTTGACCTGTCTAGTACATATGAGACAGTGAAGGTGTAAGGTTATGAGATTGGTCTGTAAGACCAATATTACCATTTGAACATATTATTTATCTATCTAATAATGGTATGATGATATTATAATATCATCCATGTGCATTAGAAATTTTTATAAATGTCCATATAGGTGTTGAAGGTCATTATCACCATGATTGTGCATTAAGGTAAAGTGATAGTTCTAGGTAAGTAAGTTGCAATGATGAGTATGGAGATTTATGCTATAATTTAAAGTTTTAATTTTATTTATTTTTTTATATGTATATTATATCCATTATTTTTATAAAATATGAGAGTCAGTGAAAGTGATTGAAATGTTGAAGCCAAAAGGGGTTGACTAGTTTAGGTTTGATTGTGTGTACTTAAGACAACAAATTGATCTGCAAGACCAATATTTTCTATCAAATATTATCATATTTTTTGTATTTTTTTATGATTATATTTTAAGATAGTTTTCATTCCTTATAGTTCCTTGATTTTTTTCCTTTAGGAGTCATAATTTCAAGTTTCCATGACTGTGTTTTGAGACTAGTTGGTAGTTCTTTGTGAGCTACTTACATAAAAGGGTTTGAGTCCTTTTTCCCTATGCAATGATGTTTAAATTACATTATGATGAACATATGGTAATTTAGCTTCTATATATGTGATTTTTTTCCATGGTTACTTGTCTAAATTTGTGTTTTATCTTTAGTAGTTTAAGACAGACTTTCTAAGTGTGCATAGGCTTAATTGTGAACATTACTAATGGCATGCTTCAAGTGGTGCTTGGAAATAAAAAGTGTCCTAGACCTAAGATGAGATTATTATAGGTCTATGTGAGTGTAATATGATATGTTACTACTGTATAAATTGTTTGAATGTGTTCTAAGGAAGGCAAAGTGTAATGTGTCCTAAATAGACCTAATGGGATTAGGTATCCATGAGACCTAAAGTGAGATAAGGCCTAATTGAGGTAATTCAGACCTAAAGAGACTAAAATAACATTTTATCCATATTTATGATAGGTTATAAGATCTATTTCATGGTTTAAAAAATAGGTTAATGGTATTTGTCTGACCAAAAAGGATATGAACAAGAGGCTTGTATAAATACAAGGCAATTTTAGGCTTATTTATAAGTGTAAAGAGTAAGCGAATAAAATAAAATATTTTAGACTATAAGGAATTATTTTATACCATAAAAAGAGTGTATAGGATAAGTGATGAATATTTTTTTAAAAAATTGTATGAGGATTGAGATTATATGACATAATCAATCATGAAGAGACTTATTTGAGCAAAGAGACCTAGAAGGCAGTTTGAGAGGGATAAAAGTGTGAATATTTGAAGGTGTAGTCATCATCAATTTATTGAGAAAAAAAGTGTATTTAAGGTGATCAAATAATTAAATTGTATTAATTAGTGTTGATTCATCTAGGGGGTTAGTGCCTTCTTTCAAGTTGGTGTTTTCTAAAGCCTATTTGAGTTGGTGTTTAGCTATTTGGGGTTGGTGCTCCATGTGAAGTGGGTGCTTAACTAAATTTAGTATTTATCTTATAGGAATTTAATCCATTTATATATATTAGTGATTTTTATTCTCCTTGAGGGTTTCCCACATATGTTATGTGTTCTTATATTTCATGCTTATGTGGATAGTTCTTTATGCTTGTTAGATATATATGCTTATTTGAATGGTTAATGATTACTTAAGTGGAATTAATAAGTAAATTTTTGAATAATGAATCACCCCTCCACTTATTAATTTTGCATCCAACATTAATTTGACATGAAGGGGGATAAATATGTTTTCCCACTGGATGTATGTTCAATGTTTGATGTGATTAATGGATCTAAAAGAGGAACGCCCTTTGTGTTGGTCTCTATCATATTTGATATCTGACTATGTTAGATGCCTATTATGTTATAAGTTTTTAAATTAACTGATAGAGTCACAAGTTTGAATTCAATAAAAGAGACTCTTTATCACAAATTATTTGAATTGGTGAATTTTATCTCAAAAGTATTCTAGGGGAGCTATAAATTAAGGAGTCAAATCCCTATTAGACAATTTAATCTTGTAAATTAATAAATATAAATAAACTAATTTAATAAAAATACTTTTAATAAATTATAAAAATTTATAATTATTTTTATATTTAAAAAATATGTTTATTATTTATTTTTATTTATCATGTTTAAATATTTAAATATTTTTACTAAATAATTTATGTTGAAGTATTTTTCCATAGTGGTTGTTATTTTTTACCTCCTCATAAAATGAAACATTTTTGAAAGGAATGTTATTTTACTAAATTACTTCTTCATATTCAAGTGGTGATAAATAGAATAAGTAGGTTCATATTTATAAAAATATTTAAACATTGTCACAATTCCATTTCAAATATTTTAACTATTTTTTACAAGTCTAAATGTCTATTAATCTAGATAACTTTCTATCTTCCAACCATAGGTATAACAAGAATCCCTTTGCAATTTACCAAAATGAATCATGCCAAATTTTGTATACAATTACACCTATAAATCAATTTTAAAGACTTTGTATGCATGTTTAGAGTTGTTTATATATTCCATTTGAACTACAATCAAATGTTCAAAAACACATTTCATACTTAATATAATTTTTACTACTTCAGTGCCCCTGATATTGAATTAAACAACCATAAATCATTGATCACGGTATTTATCTAGGTTTCATCCAAGAATAATTCCTAAAAGTGTAGATCTCTAACAATGGCCTATAAATATGAGTTGTTTCATTTTATTAAGACTCAAAATATCAACAACTATTGGATGATTGTGTAGCATTGACTAATTAATTTTTTTAGTAAACATTATCCATAGGAATATTATAATACAATGAGCTAATACATCACATAATATAATTATCATAGTGTCACTCCATGGTGCATCCATCCAATTTCCATGCCTCTCCATAAATATGAATACAAGAAATTAACACATCTTTATGTATATGAAGTACAACATCACTTGTTATTTAAAATTATGATAGGAAGCCATTAGTTGGGCATTGAAAATCTTATTGTAGATGCTCAATACTACCAAAAGAATATATGGTGGATATATTATGAATCTATTATTTTTCATACATTATGCATTCTATAATATAGCTCAGTGTTGTGCTACCATGTTCATTATTTGATTGGTATTTGGTTCATTCAGATTAACTTTGTAAGATGACTTGATCTTATATTTTATATGCGATGAGGCTAATGTAGTGTCCTCATACTTTAGCTAATTTAATGAAAGGAGTTTCATTTATCAATCATACTTAGGGTCACCCTCCATGTTTCTCTTAAGTAGGAAATTTCAATGCCACAAAGTGTGGTGGCAAGGGTTGAAATGATACCTTTAACGCAAGAGGGTTATGGAAGACATATTGTGAATCAAGGCCATATTTTGATGATTTCTAAGTTTTCTTCTCAATGAGATATTTTGATGCCTTTTAATGCTTTAATCATTTGTAATAAGGATTGTGAAAAACCCCCACCTTGGTTCAAAGTATTCATTAAATTTGACATTAAGGGGGATGGATATATATTCCCACTCGATGTACGCTCAATGTTTGATGTGATTAATAAAACTAAAATAGGAATGCCCTCTGTATTGGTCTTTACCATATTTTATATATGACCATGTCAGATGTCTATTGTGTTATAACTTTTTAAATTAAATGATAAGAATCACAAGTGTAAATTTAAGAAAGGCAACTCACTATCACAATTATTTGAATTGGTGAATTTTATCTCAAAGGTATTCTAGGGGGCTAAAAGTTGAGTCAAATCCCTATTAAACAATTTAATCATGTAAATTAACAAATATAAATAAACTTATTTAGTAAGAATAAGTATAATAAATGATTAAAAAAATTGTAATTATTTTTATTATGTTTAAATCTTTAAATATTTTTACTAAATAATTTATGTTTAAATGTTTTTCCAGAGTGGTTAGTTTTTTCCTCCTCATAAAATGAAATATTTTTTAATGTAATATTATTTTACTAAATTCCTTATTCATATTGAAGTGGTGATAAATAAAATAAGTAAATCCTTGTTGATAAAAATATTTAAACATTGTCACAATTCTATTGTAAATATTTTGACTATTTTTTACAAATCTAAATCTAGATAAAGTTCTATCTTCCAACCATATAAAGAAAAAGAACCCCTCTACCATTTACCAAAATGAACCATGCCAATTTTCATATACATGCCCACCTCTAAATCAATTTTAATAACTTGACATGCATGTTCAGATTTGTTTATATATTCCACTTGAACTACAATCAAATGTTCATAAACGCATTTCATACTAAATATAATTTTTACTAGTTCATGTTCCCCTAATATTTAATTAAACAACCACAAACCCTTGAAAGTGGTAGTTATCTAGGTTTAATCCAAGAATAATTCTTGAAAGTGCATATTTCTAAGCATGGCCTATAAATATGAGTTGTTTCATTTGACTAAGTCTCAAAATAGAAACAACTACCAAATAGTTGCATAACATTGACTAATTAATATTTTATTAAACCTCATCCATATGCATATTATAATATAATTAACTAATACATCAGATAATATAATTAGCATAGTTTCACTCCATGGTGCATCCATCCAATTTCCATGCCTCTCCATAAATGTGAATACAAAAAATTAACACACCTTTATCTATATGAAGTACAACATCACTAATTATTTAAAATTATGATGGGAAGCCATTATTTGGGAATTGAAAATCTTACTATAGCTATTCAATAGTACCACAAGAATATATGATGGACATATTGTGAATCTGCTAATTTTTTTACATGGTACATTCTGTAATACAACTCAATGTGGCACTATCATGTTCATTATTTGATTGATACCACATTTTAGTTCATTCAAATTAACTTTGTAAAATGGATTGATCTTAAATTTTATATTGGATGAGGCCAATGTAGTGGCCCCATAATTTAGCTTGTTTAATGCAAGGAATTTTATTTCTTGGTCATGTTGAGGGTCACCCTTCATGTTTCTCATAGATAGGAAATTTCAATGAAACAAAGTGTGGTGGTAAGGATTGAAATGATACCTTTAATGAAAGAGGGTTATGCAAAAAATATTGTGAATTGAGCCCATATTTGGATGCCTTTTAGGTGTTCTTCACAATGAGAATTTTTTTTCCTCTAATGATTTTATCATTTGTAATGAAGATTGTGAAAAATATGTTATGTCATTTTCTACACCCCCTAAATTTTTAGAATCTATACTTGTTGCCATAGAGGTGACACTGTCATGAAGCCTAAAACTATGTTGGGGACCCTCTTGATTGATAGTAATTTTTAAGATACATATTTTAAATTATGAAATTGTATTGATTGATTGATAAATTTTATTTATGTTTCTAAGTGGTTTTGAAAAGCATGGTGGATTAAAGAATAAAATATGCATATATATTTATAAATGTGATTAGTTGTTTTGATACTTAGTTTAGTTTAGTTTTGATAGTTTCAGTTGATAAATGGACTTTCAATTTTTGGTCACTTCGATAGATTTATGTTTTTACTTAAATCTTCATAGTTGATATGATTAATGACTTAGAGAAGATGATGGTGTAATATAAATTATTATCACATTTAAAAATCAATGTGTTTAGAAGTTGTTCTCAAGGAAAAAATTTGATTCATAGCTCATTTATAATTACCTTTTTGGTCTAATATACTTTTATCACTTTGATTGTGCTTAAGTGGTTTGTTGATGTTATCAAATTCAGATTTATATTATGTGATTTAATATCAATATTTTATTTCTTAGTTTAAATCTTTATCATTTAAGATTATAACCAGTATTTAAAGATCAATTTCAAAAGATCATAGGTTTCAAGGAATTATTAAAATCATTCATTATATTATTGGGCACATATGTATTCATATGATCAAATAGATGAAGGATTTAAGTTTTTTCCATGGGATTAAATCCTAATGATATAATATATCAATGTTATTATATATTTCAAAGGCTTATATTGTGTATTGACTTAAGACCTTACAATCCATTGGCTTAGGCATTGATTTTTAATGAGGTTGTGAGTTCATCATGAATAATGTGTGTTTTCCCAAAGTTTGGGGTATATTCTCGAAGGGCATTTGGTATAAATACAAATTAGTTTCATTGACTTAATTGTTTGTTAAGCTGGTGTCTATTTGGCATCTTGATCCTTCATGGTAGGTAAGGTTGACAAGCATTTAACTCAAATTGTGTTCTTGAAGTTTCAAGATTGACAAGCAAATTTGGTTTTAAGAAAATTAATTTGAATGGTATTTTATTCAAAACTTGGTAATTATTTGATGATATAGTGTAAAGAGATAGATGTGGCTAACTTTGTTGATACTAATAAATAACTTGGTGGGATCACTAAACATACAGTTAATAAATATAAACCAATATAAACTCAACACATCACTTGGTTAGTTATGGAAGCAAGTTGATGGATATAATTTTTTTTATTTCTTGGTTTTGGTTCATTTATCACAAGCTTCTCATAGAAGCGGAGCTCTGGTTCACCAAGATTTAGATTTTCCAGTAGAGAATTCTTTGAGATTTTTTGTCAAGAAAATTTTGGGAGTATTACAAGGTATGTTTATATAAGTTTTGATCAGCATTCTTTGAAAATATCTTGATAATGAATGAGAAAACTTGAAGTGAAGAGGAAATTTTTATTTGAGTTCTTATCTAGATGATGATTAATAAAGTTCTGAGCATTTATTTTGAAAATTTGTAAAGTAATATGGGAAACAGTTTTAGGTTTTCAAAAACCCTCCTAAATGCATATGTTTTATGAGATTATGTTGATTTTTGTTAAGTATTTAGGTATTCTATTTCTGCATGGTTGAAATTATTATTGGTTATGAATAAATTTGTATGAATGATGAAGGTATAAAGTGTTGAAGTTTTTAATTTTGGTTAACATTCATATGAAAGTGTCTGCTTTAGTTTTGGAAATAATATGTCAAATGGCTTAGCATCCAAGTATCTTCATTTCAAGTCAATATTAGAAATAATATTTATGATATGGCTCGATTAAATCTACAGATTTATTTTCAATATTTTCTTGAATGTCTATGTTTGAGTAAATTTATAAGTCTTCAGTCATAGAAGTCATAATTACTTCAATAAATTTTTAGCAATTTTTGTTCAGAATATTATGTGGATATTTATAAAATACAAGTTATTTGTGAAATATACAAATGTTGAAATCTTTTCAAGTGCATAAATGAATGACTCTCAGGTATGTTGTTTCTGGGATACTTTTTTTATAGATGGTTTCCTGTATATTTGAAGGGTTGGAGATTTTATGGTTTCTTGTTTGCATGCATACAAAGGATGTCTATTTTAGTTTTGAAGTTTTTGTCAAATTTATCAATCTAAAAATATCCTTTGATTTAAATTGATGTTAGATCTAGGGTTTATGTCTCAGTTGAATCTATGATAAATGATTAAGTATTTTCCTAGATGAAGAAATAAATGAGTTTTGAAAGTGGTTATGGCATTGATAAGATATGATTAGTTTCAGTTTGGTATATTATGAATATTTGAATAGATTCGGTCAACCATCTTACAAATGGTATGCTAGGAAAACATATATATATATATATATATATGTATATATATATATATATATGTATATATATATATATATGTATATATGTATATATATGTATATGTATATATATGTATATGTATATATATGTATATATATATATATACATATATATACACATATATATATATACATATATATATATATATATATATATATATATATATATATATACATATATAGATACACACACATATACATATACATATACATATATATATATATATATATATATATATATGGATTGTCTAAATTTGTGAGTTTTCTACCAGCTTACAGTTATAAATGTGATTTTGAGATTTTAGTTAGAATGAGACTTGTATTAAAAATTCACCTTAATATTGAAGTTTTAAGTTTTTCTTTGCAAATAGACGTTGAGATCAAGAATTTCTGATACTTTTTTAAATTTATATCAGAATCTTATATTGAGATAAAATGATATAGAATTTAGTTTAGTTTAAATTATAGATATAATTGATGTATTAATGGAGCAGTGAGATATGGTGACAAATATTTTTGTTTAAATTTTGCATTATTTTGTATAGAAAATGTGATATTTAGATACAGTGTGATGAATTTTAGTTTATGACAGTTTAAGTTTCATTCATGGATTTATTTTAGTCTTCATATTTATTTATTTTGGTGATTTAGTATTTCCCAATCTTAGATTTGATTTTTGTCTTTCAAATTTATCATTATGTCAGGGTGGGATCAACTAGGTTCAACAAGGAGTGATGACAATAGGGGATGGGAACATAATTCCAATAGTAATGCTAACCAACCTAATCCTAACAGAGGCTTTCATAGAGGTGGTTTTCATACAAGGAATTTTGGTTCTAGGTTCCATAGGGGAACAAGAATGTCCATACACTTTGATGCTTATGATCCTAAATTTTGGGACATTCTAAGTAATTTGTCTACTAATCTAATTAATAAAGGTTATATAGGTAATAGGGGTTTCTTTGGTTGTAGATTTGGATCTTAAACCCCTTTTCAAAGTAGTCCATCCCATCATTTGGACAACAATCCATAGCATTTACCACTTTAGCTTCCTAATGTTGATAGAGTTAAGCTAGTTGTTGAATTTTTGCCTATAAATTAGACCACATAGTTAGAAGTTGACATTACCATACTAAATATCTTAGGAACATGGACATTCTTTCTGATGCACCTTCCCCTTTCCATAGGGAACCTGTCATGAAATGTAATAAGTTGAATCTAGTTGCTCCCTAAGTGAGCCTATTCTAAAGTCCCAAAAAAATAATTTGGGGGTTCAAAGTTATGCTAGTAGGACGAAAATAATTGATATTCCACCTTCCACTGTAGAAAAGAGGACTACAACCAAAAGATTTAAAACTCAATCTGAGCTAGATACACCAAGGGAAGTCATAATGTTGACAAAAATCAAATTAGAGATTGATGATAACATCACGAATTCAGGAATGAGATTGGTGTCATTTTTTGCTATGAAAATGGAGTATAATGTTTGTCTTCATGATCAAGACAAACATGTGATTGAAGTGTTTTAAGATTCAGATGATTATATGCCATCCAAAAGATAAAATCTATTTTATTGTTGAACATTTTCATGATAGAACATGATATTTTAGTTTGATATTTTATTTTTCAAACTTTGGCAAATTTTTAAAATACAAGCAATTTTGGAGTTCTGATATAAATATATATGCGTAAGTAAATTGATATGTGTTATGGATTAGTATAAATAGGATTTATTAATATTTGAGTTATTTATTTTATGATTTAAATATTTACTCTATTATATTATTAATTAATATGGGTCTTCACCTATTAAGACCCTTGGTCTATATTTGATAAACTTGATCAATTAAGACTTTTTTTTTAAAGTCTTACGTAAACCTTTCCTTAACTAATAATTTTTATAAATAATTGAATTTTTAAATTCAATTATTTAACATAAACTAATAACTAAGTAAAGTTATTTATAACTTATTTACAACTAAGTTCGAATGTATAATAAGAGGTTAAAAATAGAAGAACAATAGGTATTGAAGACTTCGATATTTTTTGAAGTCAATCATTCATCATTATTATTTATATATGAATCCTCTAAGATAATACAACTTTTATAGATAGATCCAATGGTACTTTATTTGATGATTGAATAATTGCTTATACAATATAGGTGTATTTAGATTTATTTATCATTTAGTACTGATTATCTAAAGTTTGTTAATCTTAACATCTTTTGATGATTGGTACTCAGTCCTATGCACAGATTCTAAGTATTCAACTTAAATAATGATGAATATTTTGATATTTTATGACACTTCATTTATCTACTTTGACTGTAAAGTTGTTACTCAATTTTTTGTAAAGAAATAATGTTGGTTTTCTCAATAAAAGTTACCTTTTTCTACTAAGATAACTCTCTTTTAAGACTCACACACTTTATTTTAATCTATTTGATTCTAACTTTGATATAATTTGAATCTTTCAGTTCTCTTCTTAGTCTAATTTTTATTTATATTTCTAGTTACTTTTTATTTTTGTCTTTTAGTTTAGTTTATTTCTATTTTAGAATCTAATTAGTGTCTTGTTTCTAAAATCTTGTTCTTTTATTTGTTTAAATAGATATAAATATTTCTTAGATTCCTATTTTCTTTAGACCTGTTTAGAGATTAATTATTTTAAGTATTTAGATCTAATATTAATCAATTCCTAATGAGTTTGTGTTTTTATTTAATAATTTATTCTACCTTGTCTAAGTTACTCACTTGGCATTTACTTTATATCTTGAATCCTTTTAGTTTATTTTTAGACTTAATTCAAATAGGTTTTTAGATCTGTTTTAATCTTTAGATTAATTTTTTTTGTTTGGACTAAGTTTAGTTTAATAGTTGCTCCATAATTATTAGTTATTTTGATTTAATTTTGATTTTTATTCAATATTTTAGTCATTGT
Organism: Torreya grandis; assembly: GCA_037957365.1. Classification (NCBI taxonomy): domain Eukaryota; kingdom Viridiplantae; phylum Streptophyta; class Pinopsida; order Cupressales; family Taxaceae; genus Torreya; species Torreya grandis. Next base: position 2,536,621 of record JARHVA010000285.1, on the reverse strand, counting down.
CTTATTATTTGGTTTAGTTTGGATTAGGGTATTTTTATTAATTAGTTTTATATCTTAGTTATTTCCTCATCCTTAGTTTGTAATTTTATTGTCTCACTCTCTTGTCTACATGATTGAATCTTTTTCTCTTATTCTTAATCTATCTATTTCTACTTCTGAATAAACTTGGAGAAATTATAGCAAGAAGTAATATATTATTAGATATATGAATATTTATATGTATCATATTTCTATTCTTCAAAAAATTATCTAGCTCATAGGTTTTCTCTATCACATAGAATAGATTATAGATTCATATCTTAGCTGATTCATGATTTGATAAATTGATTTTTAATTGTTATAATGGAATAAGTTAATTTGATAACTTTTTGATTATTTCCCAAAAATTATAATAAAATCCCCTTACATCTTTAGGATCTTAGATGAACCTTTAGAACCCCACGATTAGACTGATATGATTCCAACTTGACCTTCATGATAGGTGAAAAGATTGATTCATTAATGATACATTTTCCATCATCAACAACCTCCATCATTAAAGATTTGAATTATTTTAAGTTTTGTTTTTTTCTTGATAACGGTTCTTGGAGGTCAACAACCTCCTATTTTTCAACCTACAATATATTTAGAAGATGATCAAGTTAATGTTACTTTCAATCTAACATGTTATGCATGGTATAATCATCTTGAAAATCTTCATCAAATTATTGAAGTCATAAATCAAGAAGAGATTGCAAAATTTAAAATTTATTGGTATTCAAATCTTACACATGAGACTCAACATGATATTCTAAATTCAAATAAGAGAATTTAAGAAGATAGATATAGAGTTTTAGCTACTAATCTTAAGCCTGGAACTCATTTTCTTTTTTATTCTTTTCCATTTGATGGTTTTATTATGCTTGTTGAAACTATTGTTACAAATTTATATTTAAATCAAGAATATTAGCTTCAAGATAATCATTTTATTCAGGTAGAAATTATTAAAAGTTTTAATGGGAGCTCAACCAATGGGAGAACCATCAGTACTAGAATGGAGATTAGAGGATCTACTTCATGGTTTACAAAATAATAGAAAACAAGATGAGCTCACTAAAGGTGAAGATGAAGCAAAAGGTCAGGAAGAATGTCAAATAACTATAACACTATGGATTTTTACAAATTTATAGCACCAAAAAACTTTGGTATATTCAATCCCTTAAGAGAAGGTAACTTACCAAAATTGTTTAAAAATTTGCTTAACAATTTTTGCCCAAACACTAGAAGAAAAAGCTTATCAAGCATTTATTAGTCTGTGTACTAAAGTTATTGATAATTTGAGAGATGTAGAAGATTGATTAAATTTGTATTTTGGCAATGCCAAAGAATATTATGATTTAGTTAATGACATTTAAAATATTTCTTTGGATCCTCGTGAAACTATGTATCATTTTGTTTCTAGATTCACCAAGCTGGATCAAAAGATCTTGGATGATCTTAGACCTTCAAAAAAAGTGTCTAGACTTTATCTTTGCAATCATTTACCCTTAAAATATTAAATATATTTAGAAGATAAAGATATTGTAGAATATGATGAAATTATAAGGTTTTATATTGAATATGACAAGAAGCTTAAGCACATTGGTTTTAAATATAGATCTTCTACAGGCTTAAATTTAGATAATATAGAAATATCAAAGACAATACAAAGTCTAGGCAATGAATTGGTCATTATTAAAAGATAGCTTAATGATAAATCTTGTTATTCAAATAAGAACAATAAAGAAGATAAAAAGATAGGCATTCTATATTATTGTAATGTTTGTGATCTTGATCATAATCCAGACACACGTCAAGCTATTATTAAATTTAAGAAATATATTCAAGGGAAAGATGAAATGACTGAAGATATAACATATAATATATACACTCTTGATGATCCCTTAGAAAATGAGAATGTTTATATTATAATTACTAGGAATAAAGACTATAATTTGGCTCAAAAATAACAAAATAACAAATAATAAATCTTCTTCTGATGATAAAGGTAAATCAGCTCAAAATAATGCGAATAATCTAATGATAATACTACGCAAAATAATCTTTTTCCAATTGGATGTAACAAGAGTCAGTATCAACATTATAAATCTAAAAAAAATAGTCAAACTGATGCTAAGGCTTACAATATAATTGATGACTTGTCATAATTAAATCTATGTTTTCTTTAATGCAAGTAGTTAGTCTTTTGGGATAGCTTGATAAGATTAATGAAGCAGTGAAAAATCTTAGAACCAATTTAAATTTGCAAGAAGGTAATTTTGAACATATTTATGCTCATAATTTTAACCTTCTTACTAATTATATTCCTCCTTTCTATGTCACAATCAAGATAGCTAATAAAATAATTCATAATTACATTTTAGACATAGGTGCCTCAAAGAATATCATGCCTAGATCCATTGCAGATCAATTGGGTATATCTTATGAAGTAGATAGTAAAAAACTTACTAATTTTGATGCTAGACAAACTAAGAGTTATGGTAAGTTTCTTGACATAGTTATTAAAATTGTGAAAAATAAACAGATTAAATGTATGACTAATATTTAAGTGTTGGATATTCTTAGTAATTATGCAATATTTTTAGGAAGGGATTGGTCTAAGGCAATTGAGTATTTTGTTGGAAAAGATATAACAAGTGCTTGTTAATAATGAGACTACTTTTATTAAAAGAGAATATTTTTATGGTATACTGATTGAGTCAACATTTTCATCTAATATGTATTAAATTGATACTGGTATTGGAACTTGTGAATTTTTTAATTTAGATGAACCAAAAAACCAGCATGAACAAATATTTAAAAATAATATTTTATGGTCTCTTTACTTTGATGGAGCTTGATCTCAATAATGTAATGGTGTTATAATTTATCTGATTTCTCTTGTTGCTAGAGTCTTTCATTATTCTTTTAAATTGTCTTTTGAAAATATTAATAATACAACATAATTTGAAGCATTGTGTTTGAGATTAGAAAAGGCCACAGAGCTAAATGTTAAATATTTAAAAGTTTCTAGAGATTTAGAGCTAGTAATAAGATAAGTTTTCAAGATTTATAAGATTAGTCAAACTTTTTTTCACTATTAAATACAAAAATTTTGGACATCAATTGATCATTTCAAAGCTTTCAATATCACACATGTACTTGGAGAATTTAATGTAAGAGTGGATAAGCTTATTGTTTATGCTTCTAATCGAACTTTAAATGAGATTGAGCCTACATTAGACTTTCTTTTTGTTGAAGTCTTTCATTCCAAGATTCTTTATTTAAATGATAGTTGGCCTATGTTTAATTGTGATGAGTTTATATATTTGTTTTTTAAGAGGAATTACTTTGATCATAATGACTATGTATTAAATTTTTATGATTATTTGCAATTAAATACTAACATATTATTTTTGGTTTGGTAAGCCTATAATCTATGTTTTTTACCCAATGATCAGCTAAAAATATTTAGAATAGAAAAACCATTAAGAATAATCATATGTGAGACCACTTCTATAAATTTAGGCATTGAAAAAGATCTTAAGTATGTTTATTTAGGAATTCGTGTGACTAAAAATGAGAAGGTTAAGGTCATCAAATTGTTTAAATAATTTATTGATGTCTTTTCATGGTCATATAAGGACCCTAAAGGTTATGATACTAATATTATTAAACATGAAATTCATATTAAGCCTAGTATCAAATTCATTAGACAAAAAATATGAAGAATCATCGCTTTATTAGAAGACATCATTAACAAAGAGCTAGATAAAATGATTGGTGTTGGTGTCATTTTTCCTGTAACATATTTAGAATGGGTGGACAATATAATTTAAATTAGAAATAAAAATGGTGATATTAGATTATGTGCTTATTTTAGAGATATAAATAAAGCTAGTGTAAAAGACAATTTTTCTCTACCTAGCATAGATCATATTTTGCAGTAGGTTGCAGGGTCTAAAATAATGTCTTTATTAGATGGATTTTTAAGTTATGATCATTTTTTTATGAATTTTGATGATATAAATAAAATTACTTTTACCAAACATAGAGGTACATTTACTTATAATAGAATATATTTTCTTAAGAAAGATAAAAATTATATTTGAGATTAAGGTATTGAATTAGCTTTTAATTCTAATAAAAATGCAATTGCAAGTGCTCCTATTCTTACTAAACTTGATTTAAAGAAATAATTTATTCTCTATGTTAATTCTAATGAAAATATTATAGGAGCTGCAATAACTCAAGAGTTTGAAAATAATAGAAAAAACTAATTGGTTATAGGAGTCAGGTTTTAAAAGATGCAGAAACTAGGTACTCCCTTATTAAAAAAAAATTATCATTGGTTTCCTCTTTAATTAAATTTAAATACTTATTAATGGGAAAAAAAATAAAAATTGTGAACTAATGTACCTATTTTGTCATATCTTTTAAATTAGCCAACCATTCAAGGAAGGCTAGCCAAATGGATTTTATGCATTCAAGGATTTGATCTTTAATTTCAAACTTATAAAATTATTAAAGGTAATAAAATAGAAAAATACTTAGCTAAAAATTTTACCTTGGATATTAGTCTTACTTTTATCAATTGATGAGAATTTAAAAGCAAAACCCCATTTAGAGACCACGAAGGTTGCTGAATTTTCTAAAAATTTTATGTTAGGTCTTGAGATGAATGAACGGAAATGTTTATTAGCTAAAGATGATTGGTAGCATGATTTAGTTTATTATTTTTAAAATCAATCTCATCCTAATAACTTAAATAAGAAACAAATGAATTCTTTAAGACTAAAATCATTAAATTTATGTTTGTTGAAAAACTTTTTATAATTACGATAGTGTTTTGTTTAAATGGCGTACATATAATTAAACCTAGAAAGTTCTTAAGGGCTGTCATGAAGGAAAATGTGATGGACATTATGCTATATAAATAAATACTTATAAGATTTTAAGGGTAGGTTATTATTAGCTTATCTATTTTTAGGATGCTTATAAGTTAGTATGTTCTTGCATGCCTTGTTAACTATATGTTAGAAGAGAAAAACTACCTACAATGTCTTTAAATCTGGTTATTTATAATAAAAATAATAATATAAAATGGGACAATGATTTTATTTTAGATGTTCCTCCACCTTCATCTGTAGGTCATAGAATTATTTTAACATCTATGGATTATTTCACAAAGTGGCATGAGGCCAAAAATCTTAAAATTTCAGTAATAGGCGAAGTAATTTCTTTTCTATAAAATCAAATTTTCTCTATGTTTGAAGTTTTATATGAGATTATTTCAAACAATGGACTTCAATTCATTTTAAATGAATTCTTATAGTTCATAGTAAAACACTCTATTATCTCTAGTCATTCATCAAAGTATTATCCACAAGGAAACAAACAAGCTGAGTCCACAAATAAAAATCTAATTTGTATTATGAAAAAAATAGTCTATGATAACAAAAGAAACTGGCATATTAAATTTTTTGAAGCTTTATGGGTTGATAGGACTATTGTTAAAGTAACAATTGGTTATTCACCTTTTATGTTAGCTTATGAATTTGAATCTACTTTACCAATAGAACTTTAGATTTTTTTAGCTAGAACTAATTTCCAATATGTAGCTAAAGATACAAATTTAATTGAACAAAGATTACATGATTTAGTAGTTCTTGATGAATTCAAAGTAATATCAATGTAGAAATTAGAAATAGCTAATAAAATTTTAAAAAGTTTTTTGATAAAAATATTTCTAATAAAAAATTCAATGTTGGTAATTTAGTCTTATATTGGAATAAAATTCATGATAACCCTGGAAAACATCATAAAATTGATACATTATGGCTTGGACCTTACATAATTGCCACAGTTATTGGAAACAATGCATTTCATCTTAAAGATCTTGAAGGAAATTGGCTACATTACTTAGTGAATTACCATCACTTGAAATTATTTCACGATTAGTTATCTTTATGTTATTCTTTTGCTTTGTTTTCTACCTTCTTTTGGGTTTGTTTTTCCTTTCCTTTATTTTGTAGTTTTGTTTCCATTTTCTATTTTTTCTTGTTATTGCTTTGCTTTTAAAAATGATCAATGAGAGGTTGTTGATGGATAATGTCAGATTATGAAAGAAGAATGCAAGGAAGATGTGAAATTACTGTAAGTATCATTTATTTTTAGAAGTTACTCTTACAAAATTTAATTTTCTATAATAAATGAATAATATGGTTGAGCTATATTTGGTTGTTGAAGTATTATTTCATTTTCATATTTTATACCTAAGGTGTTTATGATTGATTATGCATCTAGATAGAACTCCCTTGTTATTTATTTTCCTTTCTTTGTGTCATACTAGCCAAATAATCTGTGCCTTGCTAAAATTCATTATTTAAGAGGTTCATGCTTAGCTACTTGAGAAATAATTTTTTTAGATCACATTCTCAAGAAAAATTTGTTCCATATAATAGGTAATTTGTTGTTATTCAAATTTTTTATACAAAGTTGACTAGCAAGGTCGCTAGTGTTATGCCTATTTTATACACCCCCTAAATTTTTAAAAATTTATACTTGTTTTCATAGAGATGACCCTGTCATGAAACCTAAAACTATGTTGGAGATCCTATTGATTGACAGTATTTTTTTAGATACAAATTTTTAATTATGAAATTATAATGATTAATTGATGAGTTTTATTTATGTATTTAAGTGGTTTTGAAAATCATGGGGGATATATATATATATATATATATATATATATATATATATACATATTTGTAGATGTTATTAGTTATTTTGATACTTAGTTCAGTTCAACTTTGATAGTTTCAATTGATAAATAATCTTTCAGTTTTTTATCGCTTCAGTAGATTTATGATTTTAATTTGATATTCATAGTTGATATGATTAATAACTCAGAGTAGATGATGGTGTAATAAAAATTCTTATCACAATTGAAAATTAATGCATTTGAATGTTATTCTCAAGGCAAAATTTTGATTCATAGCTCATTTCTAATTACCTTTATGGTCTAATAAAATTTTGTCACTTTGATTGTGTTCAAGTGGTTTGTCATTGTTATAAAACTTCAAATTTATATTATATGATTTAAGATCACTATTTTATTTCCTAGTTTGAATCATTATCATTCAGTATTATAACTAGTATTTAAAGATCTATTTCAAAAGAAGATCATAGATTTCAAGGCATTGTTAAGATCATTCAACATATTGTTGGGCACATATGTATTCATATGATCAAATATATTAAGTATTCAAGTTTGTTCCATGGTATTAAATCCTAATGATATAAGATATCAATCTTATTTTATATTTCAAAATATTATATTGTGTCTTGACTTAAGACCTTATAGGTCACGGGCTTAGGCATTGATTTTTAATGAGGTTGTGAGTTCGTCATGAATAATGTTTGCTTTGCCTAAGTTTAGATTATATTCTTGAAGGTCCTTGAGTATAAATACAAAGTAGTTTCATTGACTCAATGGTTTTCTAATCTGGTGTCTAGTTGGAATCTTGATCCATCATGGTAGGTAAGGTTAGCACAAGCATTTAACTCAAAACATGTTCTCAAAGTTTCAAGATTGGCAAGTAGATTTGGTGGTAAAGGAATTAATGTAAATGACCATTTCCTCAAAACTTGGTAATTAGTTGATTTTATAGTGTAAAGAGATAGATGTGGCTAACTTTATCTATACTGATAAATGAATTGGTAGGATCACTAAGTATATAGTTAATAAATACAAACTAATGCAAACTCAACACGTCACTTGGTTAGTTATGGAAGCAAGTTAATGGATATAAGTTTTTTTGAATTCTTAGTTTTGGGTCATTTCTCACAAGATTCTCACGTAATTAGAGCTCTGGTTCATCAAAATTTAGAGTTTGCAGTAAAGGATTCTTGGAGATTTTTCATCAAGAAGATTTTGGGAGTATTACTAGGTTTGTCTATACAAGTTTTAATCAGTGTTCTTTAAAAATATCTTGGTAATGAATGATAAAACTTGAAGGGAAGAGGAATGTTTTGTTTGAGTTATAGTCTGCATGATGATTAATAATGTTAGGAAAATTTATTTTGAAAAATTTAAAGGAATATGGGCAATGGTTTAAGGTTTTTGAAAACCCTCCTACATGAAAATGTTCTATGAGATTATGTTAAGTTTTGGTAATTATTTGGGTAGTCTATTTATACATGGTTGAAGTTGTTGTTGGTTATGAATAAATTTGTTTGAATGATGAAGGTCTAAAGTGTTGAAGTTTTCAATTTTGACTAACATGCATATGAAAGTGTCTACTCTGGTTTTGGAAACACTATGTCAAATGAGTTAGTATCCAAGTATCTTCATTTTAAGTTGATATCAGGCATAAGATTTATGATATGGATCAGTTAAATATGTCAAATTATTTTTTGTACTTTCTTGAATGTCTATGTTTTAGGAAATTTATAATTCTTAAGTCTTTAAAGTCATGATTACTTAGATAATTTCTAAGCAATTTCTATTTTGAAAATTATGTGGATATTTTTAAAAAAATACAAGTTATTTGTGAACTATGAAAATGTTGAAATCTTTTCAAGTACATGAGGAATGACTCTCAGGTATGTTGTTTCTAGGATATGTTTTTGGATAGATGGTTGCCTATATATTTGAAGGGTTGAAAGTTGAGATATTTTGGTTTCGTTTTTGCATGCATACAAAGAATGTCTATTTTGGTTTTGAATTGTTTGTCATGTATATTAATCTCCAAATATCCTTTGATTTAAATTGATGCAGGATATAGGGTTTATGTCTCGGTTGAATTTATGATAAATGATTAAGTATTTTCCTAGATAAAGAAATAAATGAGTTTTGAAAGTGGTTATGGCATAGATAAGATATGAGTAGTTTCAGTTTGGTATATTATGAATAATTGAATAGATTAAGTTGGCCATCTTGTAAATGGTATGCTAGGAAATTATATATATATATATATATATTGTCTGAAGTTGTGATTTTTTTGTTAGCTTATAGTTACAAAATTGATTTTGAGATTTCAGTTAGAATGAGACTTATATTAAAACTTTACCTTAATATTAAAGTTTCAATTTTTTATTTAAAAATAGACATTGAGATTAAGATTCTTTGATACTTTTTGAAATATATATTATAATCTTATAATAAAATAAAATGATTGAGAATTCAGTTCAGTTTAAAGTGCAGATATAATTGATGTATTAATGGAATAGTGAGATATGGTGATAGACATTTTGGTTTACATTTGGCATTATTCTATATAGAAAATTTTATATTCAGATATAGTTTGATGAATTTTATTTTATGATATAGTTTTAGTTTCATTAATATTCATTGAGTTATTACATTCTTTGGTTTTATTTATTTGGGCCATTATTATTCCCAATCTTAGATTTGATTGTTATCTTTTAGATTTATCATTATGTTAGGGTGGGATCAACCAAGTTTAGCTAAGATTAATGATAATAGGGGATGGGAATAAAATTATAATAGTAATGTTAACTAGCCTAAGCCTAATAGAGGCTTTCAAAAAGGTGGTTTTCATGCAATGGATTTTGGTCCTAGGTTCCATAGAGGAACAAGAATTTCCATACACTTTGATGCTTATGATCTTGAATTTTGGGACATTCAAAGTAATTTTCCTACTAATCCAGTTATTAAGGGTTATAGAGGTAACAAGGGTTTATTTAGTCATAGGTTTGGAGCCCAAAACCCTTCTTAAATCATCTTATCCCATCATTTGGATAATAATCCACAACATTTGCCACTTTAACTTCCTAATATTGATAGAGTTGAGCTAGTTGTTGAATCCCTACTTGAAAATTAGACTACACAGTTAGAAGTTGAGATTGCCCATGCTAAATATCTTAGGAATATGGCCATTCCTTATGATGCACCTTTCCCTTTCTATAGAGAACATATCATGAAATGTAAGAAGTTTAATCTATATATTTCCCATAATGAGCCTATTTTGAGTTCCTAAAAATTGAATTTTAGGGTTTAAAGTTATGCTGGTAGGATGAAAACAATTGATATTGCATTCCACTATAGAAAAGAGGACTGCAAGCAAAATATTTAAAAGTCAATATGAGCCAGATACACCAAGGTAAGTTAGAATGTTGAGGAAAATCAAATTGGAGATTGATGACAACACCACTAATTCATGAATGGGATTAGTGTCATTTCTTGCTATAGAGATGGAGTCTAATGTTTGTCATCATGAACAAGATAAACATGTGATTGAAGTGTTTTTCCGATTTGGATATGACCTGAGGATAAATTATGTTTTATTGTTAAAATTTTTCATGATAGAACTTGATATTTTAGTTTGATACTTTATTTTTTAGACTTTGATCAATTTTTAAAATACAAAAAATTTTGGAGTTCTAAAATAAATATATATGTTTAAGTAAATTGATATGTATTATGGATTAATATAAATAGTATTTATTAATCTTTGAGATATTTATTTTATGATTTAAATATGTATTCTATTCTATTATTAATTAATATGGGTCTTTGCCTATTAAGATTAGTACCCTTGGTCTATATTTGATAAACTTGATCAATTAAGACTTTTTTTAAAAGTCTTAACTAAACCTATCCTTAACTAATAATTATTATAATTAATTAATTTTTTATGTCAATTAGTTAACATAAACTAATAAGTAATTAAATTTAGTTATAACTTATTTTAAACTAAATTTGAAAGTATAATAAGAGATCAAGGACTCATTTGAAGATAGAAGAACAATAGGTATTGAATACTTAGATATTTTCTAAAGTCAATCATTCATCTTTCTTCTTTCTTTGTAAAACCTTTGAGATAGTACAACTTTTACATATAGATCCAATGATACTTTATCTTATGGTTGAGTAATTGCTTATGCAACACAGGTATATCTAGATTTATTTATTATTTAGTACTTATTATCTAAAGATTTCTAAGCTTAACATCTTTTGATGATTAGTACTTGAAGTCCTATGCACAGATGCTAAGTATTCAACTAGAATAATGATGAACATCTCAATATTTTGTGACACTTTATTGATCTATTTTGACTATAAAGTTGTTACTCAAATTTTTGTAAAGAAAAAATGTTGGTTTTCTTAATAAAAATTACCTCTTTTATACTAAGACAACTCTCTTTTGAGAATCACATACTTTATTGTAATCTATTTGATTCTAACTATAATATAATTTGAATCTTCCAGTTCTCTTCTTAATGTGATTTTTATTTTTATTTCTAGTTGTCTTTTATTTTTGTCTTTTTGTTTAGTTTATTTCTGTTTTAGAATCTAATTAGTGTCTTGTTTCTTAAATCTTGTTCTTTTATTTATTTAAATATCTATAAATATTTCTTAGATTCTTACTTTCTTTAGACCTATTTAGAATTTAATTTCTTTAAGTATTTAGATATAATCCTATTCAGTTCCTAATTATTTTGTGTTTTCATTTAATAATCATTTTTACCTTCTCTAAGCTAGTCACTTGGCATTTGCTTTATAGCTTGAATCCTTTTAGTTTATTTTTAGACTTAATTCAAATATGTTTTTAGATTTGTTTTAATCTTTAGATTAATATATTTTTTGTTTGGTCTAAGTTTATTTTAATAGTTGCTCCATAATTATTAGTTATTTAGATTTAATTTTTATTTTTATTCAATCTTTTAGTCTTTGTCTTATTCTTTAGTTTATTTTGGATTAGGGTATTTGTCATAATTAGTTTTATAGCTTAGTTGTTTTATTTTCCTTAGTTTATTAGTTTATTGTTTCACTCTCTTGTCTACATGATTGAATCTTTTTCTCTTATTCTTAATCTGTCTATTTCTACTTCTGAATAAACTTGGAGAAATTACATCAATAAGCAAGATATTATTGGATATATGATTATTTATATGAATCAAATTTCTATTCTTCAAGAGATTATCTAGCTCATAAGTTTTCTCTATCAGATAGAATAGATTACATATTCACATCTTAACTGATTCATGATTTGATAAGTGAATTTTGTATTGTTATAATAGAATAAGTTTATTTGATAATTTTTTAATTATTTATTAGAATTTATAATAAAAAACCCCTCACATCTTTAGGATATTAGATGAATCTTTAGAACCCCATGATTAGACTGGTATGATTTCAACTTGACCTTTGTGATAAGAAAAAAGATTGATTTGTTGATGGTACATTTTCCATCATCAATAAGATCCCCGCCTTGGTTCAAAGTATTTATTGTATTTGATATCAAGGGGGATGAATATATATTTTGACTCAATGTACACTCAATGTTTGATGTGATTTATGGACCTTAAAGAGGAATATCCTCCATATTGGTCTCTATCATATTTGATATCTGACCATGTTAGATGTCTATTAGGTTATAAGTTTTTAAATTAATTGATAAGATTAAATTCAAGAAAGGAAACTCACTATCACAAGTATTTGAATTGATGAATTTTTTATGAAAGGTATTCCAGGGGGATAAAAATTAAGAAGTCAAATCCCTATTAGACAATTTAATCGTGTAAATTAAAAAATATAAATAAACTTACTTAGTAAGAATAATTATAATAAACGATAAAAAAAATTAATTATTTAAATATTTAAAAAATATGTTTATTATTCATTTTATTTTTTTATGTTTAATTCTTTAAATATTTTTATTGAATAATTTACGTTTAAATGTTTTTCTAGACTGGTTAGTTTTTGCCTCCTCATAAAATGAAACATTATTGAATGGAATGTTATTTTAATAAATTTCTTATTCATATTCAAGTGATGATAAATATAAGAAGTAAATCCATATTTTAAAAAATATTTAAACATTGTCACAATTCCATTAAAAATATTTTGACTATTTTAGAAGCCTAATCTCTTTGAATCTAGATAAGGTTCTATCTTCCAACCATAGGAATAAAAAGAATACCTCTACCATTTACCAAAATGAACCGTGCTAATTTTTTATTACAATTCAACCTCTAAATCAAATTTAATGACTTGGCATACACGTTCAGAGTTGTTTATATATTCCACTTGAACAAGAATCAAATATTTAAAAATATGTTTCATATTTAATATAATTTTGACTAGTTCATGTGCCCCTGATATTGAATTAAAAAACCATAAGCCATTGACAGTGGTAGTTATCTAGGTTTCATCCTAGAATAATTCTTCAAAGTGTAAATCTCTAACTATGACCTGTAACTATGAGTTGTTTCATTTGACTAAGTCTCAAAATAGCAACAACTGCCAAATGGTTGTGTAGCATTGACTAATTATTTTCTTTTTTATAAAACCTCATACATATGCATATTATAATACAATGAACTAATACATCACATAATATAATTATCATAGTGTCACTCCATGGTGCATCTAACCAATTTCCATGCCTCTCCATAAATGTGAATAAAATAAATTAACACACCTTTATGTATATGAAGTAAAACATCACTAGTTATTTAAAATTATAATAAGAAGCCATTATTTAGGCATTAAAAATCTTGCTTTAGTTACTCAATAATACCATAAAAATATATGGTAAACATATTGTGAATCTAGTAATTTTTTTGTATGGTGCATTATGTAATACAGTTCAATGTGGTAATGTCATGGTCATTATTTTACAGGTATCACATTTTGGTTCATTCAGATTAAATTTTTAAGATAGATTGATCTTAAATTTTATATTAGATGAGTCCAATGTAGTGGCCCCATACTTTATCTTCTTTAATGCAATGAGTTTCATTTCTTAGTCATGTTGAGGGTTGCCCTTCATATTTCTCATAATTAGGTTATTTCAATGCAACAAAGTGTGGTGGCAATGGTTGAAATGATACATTTAATGCAAGAGGGTTATGCAAAAAATATTGTGAGTCAAGCCCATGTTAGGATGCCTTTTAGGTGTTCTTTTAAATGAGATAAATATTTTTTCTAATGCTTTAATAATTTTTAATGAGGATTGTGAAAAATACCCACCTTAATTCAAAGTATTCATTGAAGTTGACATCAAAGGGGATGAATATATATTCCCAATCGATGTACGCTCAATGTTTGATGTGATTAATGGACCTAAAATAGGAACACCCTCTATATTGGTCTTTATCATATTTGATATCTATCCATGTTAGATGTTTATTGTGTTATAAGTGTTTAAATTAACTGATAATAGTCACAAGAGTAAATTCAAGAAAGGCAACTCACTATCACAAGTATTTAAATTGATTAATTTTATCTCAAAGGTATTTAAGAGGGGCTAAAAATTAAGGAATCAAATCCCTATTAGACAATTTAATCATGTAAATTATCAAATATAGATAAACTTATTAAAAAGAATAATTATAATAAATGATAAAAATTTATAATTATTTTTATATTTAAAAAATATTTTTATTATTTATTTTTATTTGTTATGTTTAAATCTTTAAATAATTTTACTAAATAATTTATGTTTAAATGTTCTTTTACAGTGGTTAGTTTTTTCTTCCTCATAAAATGAAACATTTTTGAATGGAATGTTATTTTAATAAATTCTTTTTTCATATTCAAGTGGTGATAAATAGAAGAAGTAAATCCATATTGATAAAAATATTTAAACACTATCACAATTTCATTGTAAATATTTTGACTATTTTTTACAAGTCTAAATCTCTCTAAATCTAGATAAGGTTATATCTTCCAACTATAGGAATAAAAATAATCCCTTTTCAATTTACCAAAATGAACCATGTCAATTTTTGTATAAAAGTCCATATCTAAATCAATTTTAATGACTTTGCATGCATGTTTAGAATTGTTTATATATTCCACTTGAGCTACAATGAAATATTCATAAACACATTTCATACTTAATATAATTTTGACTAGTTCATGTGCCCCTGATATTGAATTAAATAACCACAAACCATTGACAATGGTAGTTATCTAGGTTTGATCCAATAATAATTCTTAAAAGTGTAGATCTCTAACTATGGCCTATAAATATGAGTTGTTTCATTTGACTAAGACTCAAAATAACAACTACCAGATGGTTGTGTAACATTGAATAATTAATTTTTTTAGTGAACCTCTTCCATATGCATATTATAATACAATGAACTAACACATCACATAATGTAATTATCATAGTGTTACTCCATGGTGCATCCATCCAATTCCCATGCCTCTCCATAAATGTGAATACAATAAATTAACATAGCTTTATGTATATAAAGTACAACGTCACTAGTTATTTAAAATTATGATAGGAAGCCATTAGTTGGGAATTTAAAATTTTATTATAGTTGTTTAATATTACCACAATAAGATATGGTGGATATATTATGAATCTGTAATGTTTTTTCATGGTACATTCTGTAATACATCTTGATGTGGCACTGCCATGTTCATTATTTGATTGGTATCAAATTTTAGTTCATTCAGATTAACTTTGTAAGATGGCTTGACCTTAAATTTTATATTGGATGAGGCCAATATAGTGGCCCCATACTTTAGATTGTTTAATAAAAGAGTTTCATTTCTTGATCATTCTAAGGGTCACCCTTCATGTTTCTCTTAAGTAGGAAATTTTAGTGTAACAAAGTGTGGTGGGAAGGGTTTAAATGATATCTTTAATGCAGGAGGGTTATGCTAGAAATATTGTGAATCAAGCCCATATTTGGATGCCTTTTAGGTTTTCTTTTCAATGATAATTTTTTTTCCTCCAATGCTTTAATAATTTTTAATGAGGATTGTGAAAAATCCCCACCTTAGTTCAAATTATTCATTGAAGTTGGCATAAAGGGGGATGAATATATATTCGCACTCAATGTATGCTCAATGTTTGATGTGATGAATGGACATAAAAGATGAACGTCCTCTATATTAGTCTCTATCATTTTTGATATCTAACCATGTTAGATATCTATTGTGTTACAAGTGTTTAAATTAACTGATAGAGTCACAAGTGTAAATTCAAGAAAGGTGGCTCACTATCATAGGTATTTGAATTGCTGAATTTTATCTCAAAATTATTCTAGGGGGATAAAAATTAAGGATTCAATTCCTATTAGGCAATTGAATCATGTAAATTAACAAATATAAATAAACTTATTTAATAAGAATAATTATAATAAATAATAAAAAATTGTGATTATTTTTATATTTAAAAACTATGTTTATTATTTATTTTTATTTATCATGTTTAAATCTTTAAATATTTTAACTAAATAATTTATGTTTAAATATTTTTCTAGAGTGGTTAGTTTTTTCCTCCTCTTAAAATGAAACATTTTTTAATGGAATGTTATTTTACTAAATTCCTTATTTGTATTCAAGTAGTGACAAATAGAAGAATTAAATCCATATTGATAAAAAGATTTAAACACTATCACAACTTCATTGCAAATATTTTCATTATTTTCTACAGTTCTAAATATCTCTGAATCTAGATAAGGTTCTATCCTCATATAATTATGGCCTATAAATATGAGTTGTTTTGTTTGACTAAGACTCAAAATAGCAACAACTACCAAATGATTGTGTAGTATTGACTAATTAGTTATTTTAGTAAACATCATCCGTATGCATATTATTATACAATTAAATAATACATCACATAATATAATTATCATAGTGTCAATCCATGGTGCATCCATCTGATTTCCATTCCTCTCCATAAATACAAATACAATAAATAAACATGACTTTATGCATATGAAGTACAACATCACTAAAATTATGATATAAAGCCATTAGTTGGACATTGAAAATCTTATTTTAGTTGCTTAATACTACCACAAGAAGATATGGTGGACATATGTGACACATAAAAATTATCTATAATAAACTAAAGGCCAACCATATTCTATATGATTAGTGACATAGTGAGATAGAAATATTGAAGGATGTGATCAGCTTCTTTTGGTGACATGTGCCTTATGATCAAATAATTTGAAGCTACAATTATATTTATGTGAAAAGTTTCAATAAGATAATGTGAACATGGGGGTTATTATGTCAATAAATTTATTAAAACAAACCCATATTTACACTTATAAATAATTTTTAATTTTGACTGACGCCTTAGTAAATTATTGCATAAATGAAATCGCATTAACAACACCTATATCTACTCCTACCCTATAGATGGAAGAGTATCAAATGAGGTCAACAATGAAACAAAAAAATATCATCATTATTCAATACATATAAATTACATGCATATACATAAATGACAACTTATAACATTTAAAATTACCTCTATATATATAAACATCAACCAAGTAGCTAAAACAATATATGAGCTACAAGACTATTCACAATCTAGATATGAAAAATATGTTATTATCTCCTATTACAACCTAAAAAAATCATATATATTATTCTAATTTTTATATATAATAATTATTATCTTTTAAAACACTATTTATAATTTAATAGGTCCAACAAAAAAATTGCATGTCAAATTTAAAAGATACTTGAAAAGGTGCAGGAAAGATTTCCAAACCAAATGTATGTTTCAAAAAATAATTAGTCAAAACCATATCATCTATCCAATTATAAACACCAACATAATTAGTTTACATCAAATCCTTTTCCTCATCTAGTTTAAGTTATAGTGTGTACAACACCATAAGATTTGCATTAGTGTGGTCAAGTAATAATGTTAGTTGGACCATCTCCATGTCCACTCTCATAAGCATAAGTATGGGAAAATTGGATCGTATGTTACACAAGGATGTCAGTAAGTGCCTTAAGTACATGTAAAATATCAATCTTTACAACATCTTTCATTGTAGAGGGGATTGTATGAGACTAAAAGGGTTATTTGATAGAAACTCTCATAGGTTGTTTAAGCACATGATATGCACCCAACCTATCATGTTGAAATCCTTTTTATTGGCTCTAAAACTCTTAATAATAAAATTAATAAAGAAATTCATTTATGATATTAAACTTGCAATTAATTTTCTCATAAAATATTAAGGAACCTCATTGTTTTTAGAAGGTGAGACATCATAAACCATCCACCATTAGTCCCAAAAATTCTTTCTCATCAATTTATGGTGGAAGTAGTGGATTGGGAAATGTTTAAATTACTTTAGAAGTGGAACATTGGTTTTTAGATTAGTAAGTAATGAGATTTTTTTTCTTTTTTATCTCTCAAATTAACTACTACAATTTTTTGTCATAATAGGAATTACAACTCTCTATAAGATTATCATCTGTCAATTTGATATGTTACCATTTAATCAAATTCACCTGCAGTAATGATTATAATGTATTTTTAAAAGAAGTATGGTAGGGGTTGGCTGAACAAGGATTCCTCATTGGTCTAATTATTTCTTAAATCTCTATTTTTTATATTATATGTGTGACCAAAGTCTACTGATTACATGGGGGTTCTTATGGAATTGTAGGAGGGTTAAAAGGTTTTATGATTTTTTATCTTCATCTTGATGTCCCACCTTTTATTCTATATGTTAATCAATGCTACGTAACCATCTATTAGTTGTTGCTATTTTGAGTCTGAGTTATATGAAACAACTCATATTTATAAGTCATAGTAAGAGATCTACACTTTTAAGAATTCTTGGATGAAATTAATCTTTTCAACAAAATAAAATAATCTATTATTTCTGCGAAAAAATGAGTGAACAACAAAAAACTAACACATATTTCCCTAATATTGAAATTATATGTTTATTACATACTGAAATAACAAATTGATAATATGAAATAAAGGTTTTATAACATCTATAATAAGAAAAAGCACAAATACATGTATCGTACTATGCATTACAAAAAACCACCAACAAGGCCATGGTATACATGAGTCAAAAGAGAACCAATCTTGTCTATGGAAACTAATGAATAATTCTCCAGCTCACTTTGCCTCACCTTCATATACAAAAAGATCTCCCAAGAAACACATCTCACAATCAGAGTTAAAAATTCAAGTTAGTAAACAATCATTCTGGTCTTAAATTAGAAAAATTCCAAATTACTTTGTTTCCAAATGAACCAAAGAATTTGAGTGGAAAAATAAACTCATCATTAATAACTAGAATAGAGATTCATCAGTACTAAATAAATTTTAGATTAATTTTTTCAATAGAAAAATTATGCATGACTAGCTTGAATTATAGCTCCGAATACCTCATGGTTAACTCAAATTTGATTGTCATTTTTTAAAGTAGAACATAGATTAATTTATATAATGTGTATGTAATTTAATAGTTCTTATACTATTTATAATGAAGTTTGAATTACAGCTTCAAAATTAATCACTCACTTTACTTAAAATTTAATTATCCATCTACTTTACTACCCACTATCTTATGCTAAGTGTCATCTATAATACCAAATTTAATGATTCATGATACATGATTTCATTTTCGTGATACATGATTGTAGATTCTAATTTATTGCCTACCAAACATTAATATTTGATAGATTTGATCTTCAAAGTAATCTACCTCATATTCTTTTCACATGGTGAAGCACTATAGAGTTTTAAATACATACCTGTGAGTACATTTTTGACCCCCTCCCACACATGAATTTTAAATGAAGCAAAAATTTGGCCCATTTTCATGTTACATGGAATTATATAATACGTCAAAAAACATAAAAATTCATTTAATTTTTTTAAAATTTTAATATTATTTTTTTATTATTAATAATATATAGATGTGTTGAAATATATTATACTAAAATATATAATATATAATATTGATTTATAAACTATATTAACATATATTTTATATTATATGATAATAGTTATTAATATTAAAATATATTTTAAAAAATATATAATTTTTATATAATATTAATATATAATTAATAATTTTAATATATTAAAAAAATTGATATATATTATATGTCAATATTTACATACTAATTAATATTGTGTGTGTGTGTGTGTGTGTGTGTGTGTGTGTGTGTGTGTGGGTAGGAGAGGTTATGTCAAGTGAAAGAGTGTAAAATGATAATTAAACCTACTAGTTACTCCAAACCCATGACAATGCTAAAATAAGTTCATCTAAAGTAATTAGGGTGCAAACCTATTGGATCTAAATCACCATGCAATTCTTTAGTCTACAATGGCTTACATTATTCATGTGAAGAGATATCCTCTTATCATAATCTCTACGTCAAAACTACAACTCATTTGTTTTTGATCAAGGGGAATATATATTCTCTAGATAAGGAGCTTAGTTATGGGTGATCAAGTTTTATCTTAGTGATTGTAATGGAGAAATTTATTTTGTTACAATGGTGCTAAAAATATTAGAAGCAACCAAGAGAAATTTTAGGTTTATAAATATGATAAAAAATTGAAGTGGGTATATATGTTTGAAAGACACCATCTAATCCAATGTGTATGCCTACTATTATACCACCACCACAATTTTATCTTAAAGATATTATTGATAGCATTACATTTTTAATTAAAATATATATATGAAAGTCCACTTATTATGCAAGAGTCTATTATTTCTAAATCATTATTATCAATTCCAAAGTTCCATGATGATAAATTTACTTCCATTTTCATATTTGAAGTTCTATAATTTTCATTGTATGGTCTTGTAGTGAATTATTAACCATTTTTTAATTCTGACGGTCCCCTCTATGTGATCCAAAACCCATGGTAGGAGACCCATAAAATTTAATTTGTTACAATGAGTTTGTTTTTATTTTATTGGAATGAAATTCCTCAAATTATACAAATATATGTTTAAACATAATCTATAAATGAAACGTGTCTATATATAGAAATACTATATATAGTAAGTGTTCTGAAGTAGCTAAAAATGGTGTTGATCATCTTTGGATGTACTAGTTAATTATCAAAATTCCATTAAAATTTTTTCCAAGAGATATAATTAAATCTTGTGTTTCATCTATAATTTGTATAATATTGATAAAGTTTTTGTGATTCCTGTATTGAAATATTTTTTTCAAGAGGATTAAAGTTGCTTTGCTTACTTTCTTATTTAAATTTAATTGATTTTACAAGAATGTGATTTGACCATGTATTTTTTACCCCATCATTGGGCTTTGAAGTTGAATTACTTTTTTTTTTGGCTGAAATATTTAACCTTGACTCTCCATTGAGATATCACATCGTGTTATCATGAATGAAAAGCTAATGTTTCTACATTAGTATGGTGTAGACTACTTATGCCCTCACATAACCATAATTTAGATAAGTACACAAAATCCTTTCCCAAGAGTTCTTTGAGTTACTAGGTATGATTTTGTGTCACTTATTTTAATTAACATTTTGGGGTTGAATTTGTCTTCAAATATTAGTTTGTAAATTCAAGAAAGGTGACTTGCCATCACATGTATTTAAATTGGTGAATTAAATTATCTCAAAGGTATTCTATGGGGGCTAAAAAATAATGAGTCAAATCCCTATTAGACAATTTTCTTATGTTACATCTTCAAAAAGTGTGAATGAAAATCCACTTATTATGTAAGAGCCTATTATTTCTAAATCATTAGCATCAGTTGCAAAGTTTGATGATGATATTTTTACTTATTTTTCCATATTTTAACTTTTATAATTTCCATTGTATGTTTTATAACATATTATTGAACATTTCATAATTATGATGATCCATTAGATGTGATCCAAAACCCATGGTAGGAAACTCATGAAGTGTAATTTATTGGGACTCGTATAAGTCATGAATCTTATATCTCAATAAAAAGTATCTATTAGTATAATTCATATGGCCCTACTAGAAATCATAATATGCATTCTCAACATAATATCAGCATGGAAGAGGATTAATCATATCAATCTCTAAATGTGTAGGGAGAGATATGAGTTGACACTCAGCTAACTTCATAATAAGAAGCACTAGAGGCTTCGTGAAACTAGTAATTTTTTTGCATGGTGCATTTTGTAATATAGCTTAGTGTGGCACCACCATGTTTATTATTTAATTGGCATCACATTTTGGTTCATTTGGATTAACTTTTTAAGATGTCTTGATCTTAAATTTTCATGTATTAGATGAGACCACTGTAGTGGCCCCAAACTTTAGCTTGTTTAATGCAAAGAGTTTCATTTATCAATCATGCTCAGGGTCACCCTTCATGTTTCTCATAATTAGGAAATTTTAGTACCACAAAGTGTAGTGTCAGCTGATGAAATGATACCTCTAATGCAAGAGGGTTATGTAAGACATATTGTGAATCAAACACATAATTTGGATGCCTTTTACGTGTTCTTCTCAATGAGTGATTTTTTCCTTTAATGATTTAATCATTTGTAATGAGGATTGTGAAAAATCCCACCTTGGTTCTTTTACCTTGATATACAAGATTTTGTTTCAAATACAAATCTATATCTAAAGACATCTATAAAAGGAAAGTCTATATAATAATATATGGAAATCTATTTATAGACATATTATATAAATATAAAGTGTTCTTGTAATAGCTAGAATTGATATTGGTCATCATAGAATGGACCAATAAATCCTTAAAATCTTTTAGAAATGCTTTCCAAATGAGTCTATAGATGAAAATGAAATTGATCATCTTGAAATGTACCAATTGATCATCAAAATGCCCTTGGAAAGCTTCCCAAGTGAGTTTGTTGCTATTTTATTAGAATGAAGTTCCCTAAATTATACAAATCTACATTTAGATATAATCTATAAATGGAACGTCTATATATAGAAATACTATATATAGTAAGAGTTCTGAGGTAACTAAAACTAGAATTGATCATCTTGTGATGTACCAGTTAATTATCAAATTTCCCTTGAAATGCTTCCCAAGAAATATAATTAAATCTTGTGTTTCATCAGTAATATAATTTCTATAATCTTGATAAATGAAGTTTTTATGATTCTTGTATTGAAATATTTTTTCCAAGAGTAAAGTTCCTTGGCTTACTTTCTTGCTTAAATTTAATTGTTTTTACATGGATGTGATTTGGACACATATTTTCAACCCCAATATTTGGCTTCAAATTTAAATTACTTGTTTGTTGGCCAAATTTTTTGACCCTAGATCTGCATTGATATATCACACCTTGTTGTCATGAATGAAAAGTTAATGTTTATAAATTGGTATGGTGTAGACTGCTTATGCCCTCACATAACCATAATTTAGATAACCCCACAAAATCTTTTCCTAAGAGGTCTTTGAGTTACTAGGTATGATTATGTGTCACTTATTTTAATTGCCATTTTTGGGTTGAATTTATCTCCAAATATTACTTTGTAAATTCAATAAAGGTGACTCGCTCTCACAGGTATTTGAATAGGTGAATTAAATTATCTCAAAGGTATTTTATGAAGGTTAAACATTAAGGAGTCAAATCCATATTAGAAAATTTAATCATGTATTTTAATTAACAAATATAAATAAACATTTTTAATAAGAATAATTATAATAAATGATAAAAATGTGTAAATATTTTTATATTAAAAAACTATCCGAGTTTATTATTATTATTTTTTTATGTTTAAATATTTGAATATTTTATTAAATAATGTATGTTTAAATGTTTAATATGTTTAAATATATAAATATTTTTATTAAATAATTTTATATGTTACAAATTTTTATATAAGCTTTTAAATTATTATAGAATTAAAAATTTGTGCATGATTTGAAATTATGGTTAAGTTTATCTTCTTCTCTTTCCATTATTTTCTCTTTTAATTTTTTTCTCTCCCTTTAGAAGGCTGAAAAAAGTATTTTATTAACTGTTAGGTTAGTTGTGGCATTAGTGGTTGAAGCATTGACCCCATTTTTCATTATCATTTTCTAAGGTCCTTCCTATCAAGTATTTAATCTTTTTAATGTATTGTTATACTGTATTTGAAATGTGTAATTTTTTTGGCTTGACATGGCCCTTTTATTCATTATTTACTGGTTTAAGTTATAAAATTATTGAGATTTAGATAGACCTAGATTTTTTGTTATAAAATGGCTAAGATAATGAAATGGTGGAGATTAGGATTTTTTATCACTTTCTTGTATTCAATACGGACCCAAATGATGAATGTGAGGGGAAAGACATTTTTTATTAACTATATACAAATAATCATAGTAAATAAGTGTCATGATGTTAGAGGGTTTCAATGGTTACACCATGTCTCTATCTCCTCGCATCATTTATTTATTGGCACTATTCAGAATACTATAAATTGTTTCCATTTTAAACTAAGTTGAAAAGTCATTTTTTGGCCTATTCCAAGATAATATTATTTAAGGTGTTAAACTTTTTCCTCATGTCACATTATAAACTTTAATGAATCAATGATTGAATAACACCTAGAATTATTATTTGGGGTGGTAAAATTTTCCCTCGTGCTTCTATATTCTTGGGTAGAGGGGTCCCATACATCATTATATATTAAAAATTTGATTATAAAATATCTACACCTTAAAAATAAGAGCAACTACTATTTAGAGAGAATTTTTTGAGGGGTGGGAAGTAGCGGGGGGATGAAGATTTATATGGTTGCTATTTTTTTTGGTTTCCATCTATCATTTGCATCCAATTAGTTTTTTTTTCAATAAAATAATTGAATTAAAATGCTCCTAATTTATCTCAGTAGCATGTATTGAAAAAAAATTAAATATCATGAGACCACTAATAAGGAAAAAGACTCCTATAATTTCTCAGTAGTGCCCCCTTAAAAATAATTATCTAGCCCCCATTATGTGAGCCCACTATAGTCCCTCATGGAATGGATTTTTATCATTTTAAATTATTTATATCACATGAATGACCTTTTGGGATTGCTTCTATCTAATTTTTGCTTTTTCCTAAGTGTGAAAAGAAGAAACTTGTGATGAAGGGTGTGGAATAATACCTATTAAAGTGCACACATTATATCCAAGTGATTGTGTATATATCCTCTTTGGATTTGGAGGATGACATAAAAATAATAAAACACTAAAATAAACTAGTTTTTTAGACAACTAAATGGGTGGATTGCCTAGTGTGAACTAGATCCTAGAAGCAAAATCTTTCTAGGATGTTGTCAATCCACCTGCTTTAAACACTTAAGTTTGATGAATAAAAATGATATAAATTTTATGAAATGGTAGAAAAATAAAACTAATAACAATAAATAATATAAAAATAATTAAATTCTTTGCTAAGATGACCAAAATAAAGCAACTAGTTGGGATGATGCTAATGCTTGAAATTAGTCTAGTCAAAATGGTGGTTTTCAATTTCATAAAATGGAAAGGGTCAAAAGGATAGATTATTTAGGTTTGGTAAATGGTTAAGGATACACATAAATAAATAGATAAATGGGTAAATTTGGAAAATATGATAAAGGAATAATATGGTAAATGGGGTGAAGGTGGAAAGGAGTAAGAAAGGGTAAATGGGATGAAGCTAACAAAGAAGGTAAGGGGATAAAAGGAATAAAGTGAAAATAGAAAATAAAGGGTTAAAATATAAGGTTTAGAGGTAAATAAAGAATATTCCAAAGGGAATAAATAAATTAAATTCAAATAAATAAAATATACAAAATGAAAAACTACCTTCCAAGCTTGAAGAAGAGTGTTGATGTTGATGATAGTTGATGAAGATGGAATCCTACAACAATTCTGGTAGAACTTCATTACTTTGAATTATTTTCCTTCTAAAATTATGATTACCTATAAAATTATGATGACCTACAAAATGATAACCTCCTTCAAAAACTTATAATAAGATTTTAATGACCAAAGACTAACTTACAACTTAACCTTGGGTGAAGCGGGGTGGGGGGAGGGGTGGGCATGGTGGGGGGCGGGACAGGGGGGATATTTATAGTATTTGATGTTAATAAACATGAAAAAAGAGGGGAATAGTTAAATTTCGATAATGTTTATAATTGGGGATTATAAATAAGTCAAGGATGAGGTTGGTGGGATTCTCATTTAGGTTGGTAAGTCTCCCACCTTGCACATGGGTCCAATTCTAAATAGGAATTAAGTACATAGGTTTAAATTAGGCTTAAATACTTTTCACCACCCTTTATTTTCTTCATCCAATCACTTAAAGAGGTGGAACATCAAATATGTAACCATTTTCCATGTGGTGCATGAATAGTCAAAGGTGGGGTTGGTGGGGATTCCCATTTGAGTTAAGATGTCAAAAATGGGTGCTTATTATCTTTATCAAAGCACTAAAGAGGTAGTTATATTATTTTGAAGTATAATTTCATGTGTGAAGTAAAAATTAATGTTTAATGATGGCCTCTTTAAGGAAAAGTCACCATATTTCAAGGGATATCCTTGTGATGCTTAAATGAGGTCATTAGGCACTTTGGAAAAGGGTCCCAAGTGGGGTATAATGTCTCACATCAAGCCACCTCTATTTTGATCCATGTCACTTATGATATCATCTTCCATGTCACTTATCATGTCACTTTCCATGTCATTTTCCATGTCATCATGAATAGTGATAGTGGGTCTCACAGTGAATAGTGATAGTGAATAATATTTTTGATTAGTACTTTCAAATAGTAATTTTTAATAATATTATGTTACTAGAAGAATAGTGATTTGGTTAGTTTAAGATATTTTTTTAAGGGTTAACAAATTTTAGTGGGTCTTTATGGGGTTTTGAGGTATTTAGTCATCAAAAACTACAAGTGTGTAGTTTTTTAGTGTCTATATTTTCCCCCTTTTTGTTATATAACTTTGAATTAACAAGATGCAAAACAAAAATGAATCACTTGGTCAAAGGTCAGGGTGCTCTAAATATGGAAGTTTTCCCCCTCAAATTTATATTTAGTGAGGAAAGTTTGAATTGGGTGTAGGTTTGATAAGCAGTTGATGGGGAGGCACTAGGTGGTACCATAAGGTAGTTGGGTATGTGAAATGCCAATGGGTTCATAAAATATGACTAAGTGCAATAGTAAAGATTACAGGGAGACTACAACTACCAATGTTGATAACAAAAAGCTTGGGTTCTAAGATAATTGATAAGGTAATCAGTCCCTAGCATTAGTCATAGCTGATCAGGTTAGTCTTATCAAAGATCCTAGATAGGTTCGATGTTGACTCAGGTATCCAAACTAGGAAGTGCTCTCAAGAAAACACAAATGGTATAGTTTTGCATGAGGTGTAAATTTTTAAAATTTAAACATGGCAAGGTTGGTCATGTATTCAAAAGTTATTACAAAACACACCAATGTTCTATGTCAAAAGCAACCAATGTCAAGGTAGACATGGTGAAAGCATGGGTGGATTAGGTATGGGTTAGAAGGGGATAGCTGAGCTAACTCTAGATGCATGTAGTAAGTGGATGCTACCTACATAGTTCCATAGATATGAATCCAAAAATAACATCATGCTAAATGTAGTTATTTTGAGGTGAAGGGTGCTGGTTAACTTGGTTTCCCTAATTTGACAACATGTAGTTAGGTATGGTTGAAGGATATTAGAGAAAGGGAAGTGCAAAGGGTAGAAAAGATCGATATCAAATATTTTTTTATGGGTTTTTTAGAAATGGTGGATGAGATTGCTTAGGATTCAATTAGATGATTATGTTAACTATGCAAAAGGAATCTATAGACATGGATAAGCAGGTTAAAGAATGAAATTTCTACCACCTTTTTAAATAAAATAAAAGAGAGAAATATGCTCTACCAAGATTTATAATGTTTGGAATTGCTTGAATTATTTTGGTGATCCAATAAGTTCTTTCATCACCATCCAAGTATGTTGACATTATACACATGCCACAACAATGTCATTAATAGGCTATGAAAGGGTAGTATGCAATGATTCAGGGAAGCAAAGTAGCAGAGTTGGTAAACAAGAAGTGGTGAAGATTTGAACCCTTGACCCTTGAGCCAGTGGGGTCCCAAAATAAGTAAGCATTGACTTTTGAGGGAATTTAGAGAAAGACTCTAAGGGGTTTTGTAATATGAAGTGATGTGAATAATAATATTAATCAAATGAGGGAGCAGTTTGTGGATTTTGTGTACTAAAATAAGGCTATTTCAAGGCATAAGAAGATGTAGTCTGGGGAGGGATAATCAAGGGAAATTATTGGAAGGTAAAGTACATGAGAGGGTGTAGCTAGCATCCCCATGTGGGTATCCTAAATCTTCCATTTGAAGGTGGTTTTAGTTTTGATTATAACATCTTTGAAGATCAAAGTAAAAGGGGTTGAAAATAGGAAAGACCAAAAGAAGTGGGGAAGGAATTTTCATCATGATGGCTTAATAGCGCTCAGGGTTGCTAGTTAGTTTTATGAGCTCATATTCTTGTCCAATTATGTTATAGAACCATAATATTGGTATATATCTCATAGTAAACCAAAATCAACTTGAATACCTTGGAGGCCATAGCATGCTCAAAATGGGTAGAGGGTTTAAAAGAAAAAGGTGGTAGGGAGGAGTAGTTCGAGAGGGACAAAAAAGAGAGTCTAAGTGCAACACATAGAGGCATTAAAGGAAGAAAGATATGCTCTTGAAGTAATGAACCTAACTATATTTCATCCATTAAGTCAATTTCATGGAGGACATGAGGAAGCAAACAAGGAGATGTATGCAAAAATAGTACACTAGTGACCGTACTCTAAAGAGGTGGAGGTTAAATAAGATAATATAAGGGAGATCCAACAAGTGATGAGGTGAAGGTGGAATAGGATATGGATGAAGAGAAAACAATGGGGTTACAAATAAATATGAAGGTGGAGAAGGATGGAAGAAGCCAGGCATGGTCATATAAGTTGGGAAGAGCAAGGAAGAGCATCAAGGGAGATGAAAACAATAAAATAAAATAGAGAAAAGAGAAGAAAAATAAAAGGTATAAGATGGGGGGTGAGAGATGAACTAAAGAATAATAGATTGGAGAATTGAAAAGGATGTGAGAGAAGTGTAACAATCATGAATGGTAAGGGGATTTTAGTAAATATGGGAGGCCATGAAGGGTTTGAAAATAAGTGTAAAAACAAACCAACGAGAAAATAGTTTGGTGATGAAAATGAAAAAGCAAGGCAATAAATAGAAGAAAGGAAATAGGAGAAAAAATGATTCAAATGAGGACACAAAAAATATGATATGAGAGTGAAGAAGTAGGTGGTATATTGACCAAGTAAGCATGGATGATGATGGATAATGAAGTAAAGCAGATGGTGGTTTTGGAGATGAGAATGGGATGGAAAATGGGAAAGGGGTTGAGACAAATAAGGGGAAGCAAAGGATGGGTGGGTAAGAATGTGAAGAGATAATGTAGGTGTCAATAAACTTGTTAAAAGAGATTGAAAAGTAGAAGGGGTGATTAGAAGAGATTATCAATCTAGAAAGTGGTGAGGTGTTGAATAAATAGGGGTATGATGAAAAAGAGTGAGATGAAACTAAGGTATGAAGATCAGGGATGATAAAAACAAAAAGGAATAATTAAATTAGGGATATAAAGCATGAATACTCACACAGATGCAAAATATAAGTGAAAACTGAGATGGAAAGAGGAAAAGGGGAATACAAAGGGCAAAAGGCAAGAAGAGATGAGAAGAAAAGGTCAATTATGGAAGGCTTCTCAAAAGATGAAGGCCCAATTAGATGATAGTTGTGGAGGAAAAAAAAATAAGATAAAAAGGATGGAAAAAAGGCAAATAAGAAGAATGAAAAATGGGTACAGTGGGAAGAGTGGCAGAATGGCAGAGAGTGGTGGTACATGTAAAGAAAAAGTGCAGCAATAGAAGAAATAGAAATATTACAAGATGCACTGTATGATTTGGAATGGGTGAAGAAAAGAGAGTTATAAGGAGGTACAAAAATAGTCAAGGGTGAGGGGAGATGATGAGGATGGATAATCAAGTTGAAGGGGGTAAAGGGCAAGGTTGGTAACAAGGTGAAAGAGATTCAGAAAATATAAAAGGTGGGTGGGGAAGTGAGATGTGAATAATGTACAAAGAAAGATGATGGGGATTCCAATGAAGCAGAGTAGGAGGTGGATTTATGGGAGGTAAGAAGGGCCAATGGGGAAGGATTTCAACCCTTGTATTAAAAGAGATTGACAAGCTATAAAAGTGGTTAAAAGAGATCGACAAGATGGAGGTAGGGAGATGGTTAGGAGATAGGTAGAGAAGTGGAGGAAAAGATATGAGGTGAGGAGGGAAAATAAAGTAAAGTATGTGGTCAATCTAACCTTAGTAACTAAGTGCTACCTATATAGTCCAAAAAGGCCTCAGGCCAATGTAGTTCTCCCAACAATGGGATAAAAAATTAAGAAGAAGTATTAGATGGTATTAAAACATAAGGATGCTTAAGAAAGAGTTTGAAACTTCCTTGATGTAGGATGCCCTAAGAAAGAGGTCATCATTAGTAGTGGAAATTATTGAGAATAAAAAGGGGATGGGAATTAGTTATTAGTGGCCGAGCTACCCTTAAAAGTGGATCAATGCCTACATAGTCTATGGACATCAGGCTAACGTAGTTTAACAAGGTTTAGGTGAGTGGTGTTCAAATTGGTTACCCTAATTTTATGGACCACATGGGCTAGTTTGGGTTGAGGGAGAAGGTTTTGTAAAATAATAGTTTTGGGTTTTGGTGAAGGTGTCGGTGAAAGTGAATGGTGTAGATGGGTAAATAGTTACCATAATGATCCCACATTCAGTAGGATGAGAGATACAGATGGGAAAGGTAGGATAAATTAGAAGAGAACACAATGATAAGTACCATAAATGATCTTAAATGGAGATAATCTAAATAAGAGGTGCCTTTATTAGGAGGTTATACCTTCTTAAATTGTGCAAAGGTAGATATTTGGAGATAGTGTCTACTACTATAAGATAATTTTTAGGAGGTGGGGTTCTATCCGGATCTACAGAGTCACTTTGGCCAAAGTTCATCACCACTACAAGCTATGTTTTAATGGTAGTAGTGAAGTGATGACTTACAAAGAATTTCTTTGATAGTCAAGTAGGTTTTACAAGTAAGGAAGTTAGCAATGTGGTGAAATATATAGGATGGACCTTACCTGACCCAAGAGCTACATGGGTAGGCTAGACAAATGGTGGACATGTCTGCATCCTTTATCTTAGCTTCATGGAACCAATGACTTATTGGTTCTACTAGGTCAGTCTTATCCAATAAGAAGCTATGGGGATGAGATAAGGTGATCGTTCCCCTACTATGGATGACCTTTTAGCTAGTATAAAAGAAAAGACTACCATGTTTGAGTAGACATTGCTAATGGTTGGGGTCTAACATTCAAAGCATGTGGTAATGGGCTAGTAGGAATAGGAGGGTAAAAGGGGAAATAAGGTGAATGTATTACTATGAATTCATAGTATCCTACCTTTGATGGAAGAGTGTCTAAAGTATCAAGGATATGGGAGTTACCACCACCATCAATAGTGATAGTTTTGAAGGCATGATCATTATAGTGGCCCATGGTTGGAAGCTAATTTACGTCAACTAAGGTAATGGTGATAATGATGATAATGGTCACTAGGCCCACAAGGATCATAAGATGACAAAATAAGAAAATACATCAGATGTGGATCATATGATAAGGTCAACAAAAAGATATCTTAATGGTGCATAATGTATTTATCGAGGTGACCAATTAGATTGAGGGTGATGTGTCCACATGAAAAGGTAAGTAGACATGACTATTTCAAGTGGGAGGACCATTCATAAGAATCAATGACATCATATGACCCTCCCCATAGATGGCATGGAGAATCATGTTGGTGAGGAAGAATGGTCAAGTATTCTATTTAAAGAATCATGATAAGGATGACTGTTTATCATTGAGTTATTTATTTTTCTAGATTATAGAGAGTGCAAATAACTACATAAGGTTGAATATTTTGAAAAATGGGAACAAAGGTGGAGATAACCAGCAACCTCCATGACTTGAAATAATAAATATGGTGAATGTGTGTATCTACAAGATATTACAACATGTAATGGTGATAATGGAAGTACTACTAGATCAACAAGAAGAAAGTCACCTAAGGCCCAAGATTGAGCCTAAAATTTTACCTCTATAATAATGAAGAAGGTCAGAATTTCACTACATAAGATGTAGGGCTAGAGAACATGAACATTGGCCTATCTATGGAAGGAACCCTCACCGTTCAAGGGGATATGCACTAAGGCAACAACTGGTGGTACCAATGTAAACAAAATAACTAGAGTAGAGGGATGCAATGGTTGTGATAGATGAGTGGGGTGAAAGACCCAGAGAAGAATATGTGTCTCACCTTATGGGGATGAATGTGAAAGAGGAGAATAGAGTACACCCCTTAGTGGTCATTGAGATAGGGAATGGTACAAATGTTAGTTTCGGAAGTAACTAAGTAAAAGGATGGCTGAACACAAATCTAGAATCACCAAAGAATTGGTCTAATTCTTAGGTAGGAAAATAATGTATGTAGTGGCCTTAAGTGAAGTGTGGATAGTCTAATAACTCTGTATGTGTTGTACAACTCCTTGTACTCTAAATAAAAATTTGCATAGTTTGATGTAAACATGGATAACATGTGTTGGATGTCATTGGTCGAATGTTATTATGCTTAAAATTATGTGGATACTTGTGAATGTTATGGTTATGGTTATGGTTATGATTTCTATGGTTATGGTTGTTTTAATCTTGCTTAATATAAAAATGATAATTATTGTTGGTGTAATACTTGATGGTAAAATTCATGATGAAAACATCAACCAAGCACATTAAGAGAGGAATAGGGCACGATACTTTGTTTCGGATAAGGACTAAAAACATACCTAAAGTGGGGTAAAATTAATGAATATAATTCCTTTAAATGTTATTTATGAGTGGTCATTAGTTGATAAAAACAAGTTTCTTGATCACAGGGTGTCAAGTAAGCTCTAAATCTTTTGATTTATAGATAGTCTAAAGGGAAGATGGGTGATAGGTGGTGTGAAGGGTAATGGGTGATATGTATGATAACCTCATGTGAATTAGTTTGCCCCATCTATAGGTGGCTTAAGAATTGTAATAGAAAAGTCCATGTCATATGCTAGATGTAGACTGATCAATGTAAGAAGTCTACATGGGAAAGCTAATTGCGGCTTCCAACTTATTATATTGCTTGAGATTCTATTGTGGCTTTAGAATTTGTTGTGATAGTGGGTATTTTACTTTATTTTTTTATATGGGAAATTGATCGATGCAGGAAGCTTCCATGAAATTGATCTATTTAT
Source organism: Torreya grandis (assembly GCA_037957365.1). Taxonomy (NCBI): domain Eukaryota; kingdom Viridiplantae; phylum Streptophyta; class Pinopsida; order Cupressales; family Taxaceae; genus Torreya; species Torreya grandis. The sequence continues at coordinate 2,503,420 of JARHVA010000285.1, read as the reverse complement.
GACAAATTTAACTTAGACATCCTTCAAGGGATTGGTCTAAGCTTATTAGCTTTGTTGTAATGTTTTTGATAGATTCCTTTAAGGGAGTAGTCTACCTTACATGTGGAAATTTTTATTTTGTTTTTGGGAAGCTATCCTTCGAGGGAGTAGTCTACAATGCTTAAGATATTGACCCAATTAATTATTTTAAGATGAAATGTGTTTAGACATGGACCAATACAATTAGGTTCATAGGTTTACCTTTATGAGGGAAAAATTTTACACAAGAAGGCCAATGATATATGAAATGATGTGATTTTAATAGATAATGACCATGGGATTCCATCTTACTTAAGATGAAAAGTATCCATGAGAACCATGCTATGGGTAGAGCCATGGTACCCATATTTAGGATTAGGCCATGGCTATGATGGTTAATCACATGGTTATATGTTGTAATCAATTTTGCTCAAAAGGAGAGGAGGAAGGTTGGTGAAGGTTAACATCTCATAGTCAAGGGATGAGCTTAAGTTAGACAAATAGGTGAGTTTGATCCTTATTTAATAGAAAAATGGATGCACATGTGAAGTGTTCAGAGGCTTAGGTTTTGGTTTTCCTTTGAGAGAGGAAAAATTATAAGCTCCTAATCCATACTTATGGATGATGATATAGGGTCCAAGCCAATTTAAATCAAAATTTCCTTGTTTACTCTTCTCCATGTTGGCTTTCTTTTAAGATGAGATCTTCAATATTGAGTTCTCATTATTTGATGTCCTTGTTATAAGTGCATGTGATACGCTATTGATAGCTATGGAGGTGGGTGAGGGATACTAAACAATTCTCATCAATTAGCTCAAGTTGAGCTAAATGATGCTGATGAAAATCTTCCTTAGAATGAGTTCCTTTAAAGATATGTGAAGAGAGGGGATTTGGTCTTCAAGAGGCAAGACTACCTCTGCTCTAAAGACTAGAGAGAAAGGGGTAGTACTTATTGAGGTTTGAATGCTAGTGTGATAGGCCTATAAGGTGAATGGGATGTGCAAGTGTCAATCTTGACCTGAAGCACTGACAAATTTGGTTAATATTTTGGTGAGGGTTTTATTAGAGGATTCTACATAGCTATTTATTTGTGGTTAGTAAGGTTATTAAAATCATAAATCAATGACAAATGCATCACATAAACCTTATACTTGCTTATTCTTAAAGGATTTTCCATTATCAGTGATGATCCTATGAGGAACACCAAAGCGATAGATGATATGGTGGTTGATAAAGTTGGAAATCTTTTCCACTTTGGTAGAGATTATAGGAATAGCTTCCACCCACTTGGTGAAGTATTCAATGGCTATGATGATGGAGCTACCACTGTGAATAATGGGGGTTAATCTCCCCAATGAGATCAAGCCCCTATTGAGAGAAAGGCCAAAAGTCCTTAGATACTTGGAGGCTATTGGCTGGTGCATGATGTAAATTAGCATGAAGTTGACATTTAACACACTTTTTTACATAATCACAGCAATCTTGGTTAAGGTTGGGCCAATAATAACCAAGGTGAAGGATATGTTTAGCAATTGCTAGGTGACTAAAGTGTCCCCCATAAATCCCATCATATATTTCTTTGATGGCATGGGAAGCTTCATGGCTACGTAGGCAATGAAGAAGAAGACTATCAAATCCACATTTGTAAAGGATTCCCCTTAGTATGATGTAACAAGCTATACTTTGAACAAATTTTTTGTGGGCATTCCTAGTGAGGTTGGGAGGAACGATGCCTAGCTTGAGGTAGTTGAAAGTTTGGTCATACCAAATGTCAGACGAGGAGTCCTCCACATTAAAAATGATAGGGAGGTTAGATTGGCCATAAGAGGGTGTGGTAAAATGATGACTAGTGACAAACATTTTGGAATTGGAAGGTTGAGAAGGGATTTGAGAAGCAAGTTAGGCTATTGTATCCATAAATTTATTGGTAAATCGGGAAATGAATTAAACTAGGTAATATTAAAATCATTTTAAGAGTTTGTCAACTATAATATTATTATTTTTTTTCAAGACATCATTCTTACATTGATAGGATCTATTGACCTAGTTAACCACAAGCTAGGAATCACCAAAGACATGGATTGTCTTAATTCCCAAGCATTGAACAATTTAGAGACCTATCACTAGGGATTCATACTTGGCCATATTATTGATGCATTCAAAGTCAAGTTTCAAGGAGAGAGTAAGGGGTTTGCCATCGAGAGGAATTAGAATAACTTTGGCACCCCCTCCTTGTTGACATTTCAAGCCATCAAAGAACATGGTGATTAGGTAGGTTATGTCATCTTCTTGAAAAAGAGTCATGATAGACTCATCTGGAAAGGCAAGAGGAGGTGGTTGGTTATTTGCTAAAGGATCTTTGACCAATTAATTGACAATGACCTAACCTTTAATTGACTTCTATTAGAGGAATATAAGGTCAAATTCATTTAGGAGCATGAGCCATTTATCCATATGCTAATTTTGGTATGGTTTAGAGTGCATGTATTTGAGCAAGTCAATATTAGTGATGACATAGGTTTTATGCTTAAGATGGTAGTGGTAGAGTTTTGTGGCCATGAAGGTCAATGCTAAGTAGAGTTTCTCAGTATGTGTATATCAAGTCTTGTATTCTACAAGTGTAAAGCTAATGTAGTAGAGAACTTACTCTTTATGTTGTTCATCTTGATGAGCCAACATTGCCCCTAAGGAATGATCAGAGGCAGAGATATATAGGTAAAAGGGGTGGTCATCCTTAGGAGGGGTGAAGATAGGTGATGACAAAAGGTACTACTTAATTGAATCAAAATCCTTTTGACAATCACTATTCCATTTGAAAGAGACATCCTTCTTTAGAAGGTGATGGAAAGGTTGGCACCAGTCTAAAAGTTGGGAAATGAAATGGTAAATGGATTAGATTTTTCCCTGTAGGCTATCAAGCTACTTAAGGTTGGCTGGAGGAGGTATGTCCAAAATTTCTCTAACTTTAGCAAGGTTTACTTCAATTCTATGAAGAGAGATAATAAATCCAAGAAGATTTCCTGAAAGGACCCCAAAAATACATTTTTTGGGATTAAGTCAAACATGATAATGGATGAGGCATTCAAATATGATTGTAAGAATAGTCAAGTGATATGTTCAAAGTTTGGATTTCTTGATAAGGTCATCCACATAGTCTTCTATAATTTTATGGATGATATCATGGAAGATATAAGTCATGGCACATTGGTAGGTTGCACTAGTGTTTTTTAACCCAAAAGGCATGACTCTATAGCAAAAGGTCCCCCAAGGGGTGGTAAAGGTGGTTTTATGCTAGGTAGAGGAAAGTCATTCTTGGGGTAGGTGAGGTTAAGATCATGAAAGTCCACACAGATATGAAGACCCCAATGAATTTGGTGATAGGGATGATATTCGAGACCCATTGAGGGTGGTCAATGGGTTGAATGAAGTTTACAGATAGGAGATGTTGAAGCTCTTCCTTGACGAGAAGGGCTATGCAAGGTTGCATGCATCAAAGCTTCTATTTGACAGGTTTAGCATCACAGTGAATGACTATGTTATGGGTAGTAATGGTTGGGTCAATCTTGGGCATATCATTATAAGACCAAGTGAATGATATGCTATGGTATTGGGGGAAAGAGGGGAAATCTTGAAGTTCTTTGGTATTTAATGATTGGCCCAATTTGATAATGTAAGGATTATCTAGAGGATCCAAGTTGATATTGATGGTAGATTCATTCAACATAGTCAGGGCCTCAAGAGGAAGAGATTTGTGGATAGTAAAATCCCCCACACTAAGGTAGGTAAGAATGGAATCATCATCTTGAGGTTAGATGGTGTTGATGGTAGGAGAAATATTCCCTACCATTTTAGGATGTATGCGTGGAAGGACTTTGGTTTGGCCACTCTTGTGGTAGATGAGGGGACCCAAACTTATAGTATTGATAAAAAAAGTTAGGAGGGATGATATCAAGGTCTTAAAGTGGAGAAAGTGATTGGGTTAGCAAGGATGGGATATATTCCTCTATATTTGCAATCGGTTTGGGTGAATTGGTGGATTGTTGAGGTGATTCATACCCAAGGCCAAATGACTCATGAGGTTGTAAAGTTTTGATATGGGGTAACTCATGAGGCCCTTATTCATAGTGACTAAGGCCAAATCCTTTCCAATCACATCTATAAAGATACAACTTAGTGAACTCTAGTTTGCTAAGATAGGAAAATTTAGAGGTATATGGTTAAATGGATGATGTAGTGGTAAGTGATGGAAGTGGTTGATCAAGTCCCTCATAAATTAAATTCATTTGATGGTTAGGGATGATGGTTCCAATGTTAAGGTCATAAGAAGGTCATGTCTAAGATTCCAATATTCTTTGGGGGTAAGGAAGGCATCTAAGGCTAAGAGTTTATATTTCCCAAAAGAAATATGTTGGAATGTGGTTGTCATGGGGTCTTCCATAGGAATCTGGGAAGAGGGGATAAATGAGCTAGTGGAAGCATCATCAACATTAGGTGTGGAAATGCTATGGGTTTTGGCTAGTGAGGTTGTGTTTTTGGTAGATGGTTGTGAGGTGGATGAAGGAGGAAAAAGGATGTCATTGGGCTGATCTATCATATTAAAATATGTAAAAGGACTAGGGTCAACTTGGATAGTCACAACTTTCCCTTCATGTTCAAACTTGACACATCAATGTAAGGTGGAAGAGACAAAACTCATGGCATAAATCCAAGGGTACAAGAGTAAATTATTGTATTAGAATTCTAATACAACATAAAAAAAATTTAAGAATGGTATGGAGCCCTACACAGATATGGAAGACAACTGTGCCCAAGGTAGTCACCGTGGTATAATTGAAGGAATGAAAGACTATTGTGATTTCATACATGATGTTCAAGGTTAAGTGTAGTTGGTCATAGTCATGGGAGGAGATGATATTGATGTTGGCTCTTCCATCAATCATCACCCTTTTGATGCAGGTTTGATTAATGTATGTTGTAATGAAGATCGGGGATCAGGATCCTTCAAATGAATATAAGGTATTTATGAATCTTTGAAGGAGACAAGGTTGGAAGTTTGAATGGCCCCAACAAAAGTGGAAAGAGGTTGAGGCTCAGTGGGTTGGGATGGATTTCAAGGCTTCTATGAGTGCCTGGTAGTGATGGTGAGAGGTAGAGACTAACTCATATAAGCTCATTTTTATCAGAGTTTGGTGAAGCTACTTGAGGATAGATTTTTGAATAAATATTTCATGTGGGTTAGGGTATGGAGGGTTAGATGGGGAGGCACCTAAGATGGACACCTTAGGTTTGTTCAAAGATAGAGATGGTTGGGTATTATTTACTTGGGAGTTTGGGGAGGGGTAAGTCCAAGGAATGGATGCCTTAGCCTTCTTTTTATCATTCTATTGGGATTGAGATCGGGTAATCATGTGAATAGTGTGGATAAGGGGGTTTTTTCGATTGGGTGGTTGATTTGGTTCCTCCTCTTTACTTTTGGGTGAAATCAAAGATTGGATGGGTTGAGTTGGTGGTTAGATTGGCAATGAGGATGAAGGGGGTTCATTTTATAATATATCATCATCTTTATATAGGTTTTGAATGAGTGTTTGGAGAGATTTATATTTTTATGTGTCATGTCCTAGTGCCCTATGGTATGCACATATCAAGTTATCATTGAATGAAGAGGGTTTGGTATGTGAAAGGTTGAAGGGTTTGATGGGTGGTAAGCTCAAGGAATAAATTTGCAATAACTACTGGAGAATGTTTAAGTAAGATTCAGCTAAAGGTGTTAGATGTTTAGTGGTTTTTGTTTTGGGTGAAGAAGTGGGAAGTTGTGTGGATGTAGGTTTGGTGGTATGTGTCTTGGATAAAGTGGTATGCTTGGTTGATGGTTTTGGTTTAGGCATGATGGTTGTTGGGTTGGTGGTAGAGGAGGGTAAGGTAGGTAACTTAAGAATTGTTGGTGTAGTGGGGAAAGGTGATTTAGAGAGCAAGTATAAAGGTGTGACCAATAAAGGTGGTGGGGTTTTGGTAAAAATTATGGATTTTATGTTTAAGTTAGAGAGATGGGGACCCAGAATGGAAGGCAAGGTTGAGGGAGGTAAAATTCAAGGTTTTGGGCCTTTGGTGATTTTACCTCTTTGGTTGTTTTAGTTGTTGGTTTTGCAGGGGATTTGGTCACTTTAGTTGTCTTGGTGGGTTTAGGTGTTTGAGGGTCAATCAATTTGGAGGAAGTTTTGGTTGGTTGGGTGGAGGTTTTAGTTGGTTTATAAGGGCTATGTTGGTCTACCAAAGAAGTGTTAGAAGTTATAGTTTGGTTCCCTTACCTTTATCTTGACCTATGATAGAAGGTTTTTCAATTAGAGGTTGTGTGGATGGAGTCATATTCTCTAATGAGATAGCTTCCAAAAATGGGGTGGATAGTTCTGTGATAGGGGAGGTAGGTGTGGCATCCTCCAATGAAGGTGAAGATATGGTTGCTTTTTTTGTTTAGGTGTCCAAAGGAATAGAAGGTAGTCTTTTCTATTCCATTAAGGGAATGGGGAAAGAAGCGGTTGAAGTAACATTTCCTTCATCAATGGGTTCATTAGTAACCACATTAATAGTATATGCCTCATGAGATGATTTAGGTTTATTTTCATGATGAGGGGTAGAAGGATCATGATTAGGGAAAGGATTATAGAAGATGTCAAGGGCTTGGTTTGATAGTGCATTAGGATTATCTAATGTAAGCTCCCCATTGCCAATGAGGTATTGGACAGGGTATTTAAAGGTATTTTACTAATTTATGTCATGACCTATGACTTGGTGAAAAGAACAATGGTCATTCTCATTATACCAATCGATCACGAGGTGAGAAGCATCAAAATATTAGAGGGTTTTAATTGGTGGAAGTTAGATGATATTGGCTTTTAGTAACTTTTCCAAAAATAAAAGGATAAGGCTCTCCAAGTGGAGTCAATTACTTATTATTGTTCCAAGTTTTATTTCTTTGGTTTCAGTTTGAATAATTAGGAGAGTTAGAGGTTTGTTTCCTTGGTTTTTATTAGTTGGTAGATGGTGGTGGCATGGCTTTGAAGATAATGTCATTGGTAGTTGCTTTGTTTTTAGTGTTGGGACTGGTTTGGTTGTGTGGTTTGGAATAAGAGGGCTCATTAAGCTTGTTATTTGGGTTCTTGTTCTTTAACTTTAATCTTCCCTCATCAATGGATCTATTCTCTAATTTTCAAGCCATGGTAAAAGCTTCATCGAATGTGCAGAAGATTTGGAGATGCAATGTGAATGAAATGTGTTTTACACATGCCTAGGAAAAGAGCTATATAAGCTCAGGTTGAGGCAATAAAAATGAAAGTTGGTTTATTAGGCTCCTCCAATGAGTCAAAAAATGAGTAATAGATTCATCTTTGAATTATTGAATGGAGTAGAGGTCATTAATAGAAACTTTCTTGGATATATTGATCAAATATTGATCCAAAAATGTTTGGGCTAGTTGGGAAAAAGAGAACATGGAGTGTTTTTGGGATGGCACTATGAAAATCTAATGCTAGTCTAGATAACGACATATAAAAGGTATGGAGGAAAAGAGTGTCATCATAGGAAATCAAGTAACATGCATGCCTAAATGCTCTTAAATGTTGTTGGGGGTCATCTTTTCTTTAAAATTTAGAGAATTTTGGCAATTCCCATTATGGAGGATATGGTTAGAGAGGGACAAATGGATGGATGGGTTCATTGAAAATTTTGTCATAAGAGATAAGGGAATTGGTTCCCAAGATGGATGACTCAAGGGTAGTCATTTTCTCCATTAGCATATTGACCAAGTCTATTTGGGGTTGTTGGGTTGGATAGGTATATGACACATTTTGTTGGGGCTAGGTGAAATGGGAATAACTAGTGGATGGTTGGGATGATGTCATGTCTGTGTGTGAGGTCACATAACATTAGGTGGAAGGTGAAGGTATGTATACTTATGTGTTAGGAATATATTGATAAGATGTCATGGGTATGTGTTGGAGCATTGATGTTGGGGGGTTTATGCATGGCATCAAAGTGATTAGTGGGTTAGTTGGTTGAAGGTGGGTAGTGACCAAAGTGATTATAAGGGGAAGTGTTTGTGTTATGGAGAGTACCAAGTTTTGAAAATGGGTTGAGTTTGGTATATTAGTTAAACTAAAAGGAGTGGTAGAAACAAGTGTGGAAGACACCACACCTACAAAAGGGGTAGAAGTGACAAGGGATAAAGTTGAATCAATGTTAGAGGTATTGGTTAGGGTAACAAGTGTTTGGGTGGTGGTGGTAGATGGACCAATAGTAGAAGATGAATTTTGGCTAACATAAGGGTGGGATGATGTAACACCAACCATAAGGTGGTGTGGCATACCATAGGGTGGATCCATGAGAGGAAATGAAGCCATCAAAGTACGATAGGCTAAGGTATTACGATAGTGTTGTAAAGTAACCAGATTGTTGTTTAGAAAGGTGGAAAAATCTAAATCACCTTTATGGATTGTTATAGGTACCATAGGTGGGGGAGAATGGTGCAGTGAAGCATGGGGTGATCTATCAATGTTTGAGGTATAATCCATGGATGAGGATGAATAAGAAGATGGTGGTGGATTGTTTTGGTTTTTCACTTATTGTTTGGTTAAGACCATATGATAAATTTAGAAATGGATAATGAACCTCTTTCCTCACATAATGAAAAAACAAAGAAAAACCCAAAGCAAACAAAGCACACACTAGAAGTGCAATTAATCCTAGGATTTATTTTAAATCACTTTTGGCTTATGCCTTAAAGAATGTGAAAGGGAAAATTGGATTATTAGTAAGGTACTAGAAAATTCATCTAAGGATGGTTTTGAGTTGAATTTTGGTGCTCAAATAATCTACACTAGATTAGGTACGTGGCCTAGTACTGGGGGCTTGCTTCCCTCACTTTATGATCTCGCAACCAGTGTGAGCACTTAGCCAATATATTTTTTTATCTAGAGTTTATGCTCCACTAGAGAATAGATTGGGTCCTCCCCTTGGTGATGAAATCCAAGTAGGATCATTAGGTAGGATAAGGTGATCCAAAGGGTGATGAAATCCCAATGGGCCTTGTCTCAAATAAGTTTTGATGTTTAATGTGTGTGTGTGGTTTGGTAGTGTAACATATGTGTGCTATGATTAATTCATAATATGTTTAACTGATCTAGGTGAGCTAATCATTAAGCAGGGAATACCATGAATTCACTCTATTTTAACCCAAAAGAAGATTTTGGTATCTTTTCATCTAAACAAGGAATAGCTAAAATGAACTTAAATGCAAGATGTAAAATGCAACCTATCCATAGGATGAAAACCATTTTCTTCTTTTTTTGGAAAAGAAGAAATGAAAGAATTTTTTTTTGGAATTTAGAAATTAAAAAAAATATAAGAGAATTGAAATTTCACTAAATGCAACTATATGCCTAAAAACTATGAACCCATAAAGGGTCCCACTAGGCATGCCAAAATGTTTCTATCTAATTTCTACTTTTTCCCAAGTGTGAAAAGAAGAAACTTGTGATGAAGGGTGTGGAATAATACCTATTAAAGTGCATGAATTGGATCCAATTGATTATGTATATCTCCTCTTTGTCTTGGGAGGATGACCTACAAATAAGAAAACACGAAAATAAACTTGTTTGTTAGATAAGTAGATGGATAGATTGCCTAATGTGAAATAGATCCTAGAAGCAAAAGCTTTTTAGGAGGTTGTTAATCTACCTACTTTAAACACTTAAGTTTGATGAATAAAAATGATATAATTTTCATGAAATGGCAAAAAACTAAAACTAAGAACAATAAATAATAACAAAGGAATTAAATGCTTTGCTAAGATGACCATAATGAAGCAACTAGTTAGGATGATGCTACCACTAAAAATTGGTCTAGTCAAAATGGTGGTTTCCAATTTGGTAAAATGGCAAGGGTCAAAAGGATAGCTTAGGTTTGTTAAAATGGTTAAGTATGAACATATATAAAGAGATAAATGGTTAAATGGGGTAAAGATGACAAAGGAGAAAGATGGTAAATGGGATGAAGGTGAAAAAGGGTAAAAAAGGGTAAATGGGATGAAGCTAACAAAGAAGGTAAGGGGATAAAAGGGATAAAGGGAAAAGAGAAAAGAAGGGGTTAAAGGATGAGGCTTAGATGTCAAGAAAGAAGATGCCAAAGGGAAGAAAGTAATTGAATTCAAATAAATAAAATAGACAAAAGGAAATATTACCTTCCAAGCTTGAAGAAGAGTGTTGATGTTAATGATGGTTGATGAAGATGGAATCTTATAGCAATTCTGGTAGAGTTTCATTACTTTAAATTATTTTTCTTCCAAGATGGTGATGACCTCTAAAATTATGATGAACTCCAAAATGATAACCTCCTTAAAAAACTTGTAACAAGATGTTAATGACCAAAGACTAACTTGAAACTTAACCTTGGGTGAAGGAGAAGGGGAGTATTTATAGAATTTGATGTTAAGAAACATGCCAAAAAAGGGGAATAGTGAAATGTGGATCATTTTTATAAGTGGATCTCATAAATAAGTCAAGTTTGAGGTTGGTAGGATTCCCATTTGGGTTCGTAAGTCTCCCACCTTACACATGGGTTTGAATTAGGCTTAAAGACTTTTCACCACCATTTTTTGTCTATATCCAAGCACTTAAAGAGGTGGAACATAACATGTGGCACCATTTTTTATGTGGTTCATGAATAGTCAAAGATGGGGTTGGTGTGGATTCCCATTTGAGTTAAGATGTCAAAAATGGGTGCTCTTTATCTTTCTCAAAGCACTAAAGAGGTAGGTATCTTATTTTGAAGTCTAATTTCATGTGTGAAGGAAAACTTCATGTTGAATGATGGCCTCTTTAAGGAAATTTTTCCATATTTCAAGGGGGGTCTTGTGATGATTAAATGAGGTCATTAGGCACTTTGGAAAATGGTCCCAAGTGGGGTATGATGTCCCACATCAAGCCACCTCTCTTCTGAGCCATTTCACTTGCCATATCACATTCCATGTCACTTACCATGTCACATGCCATATCACTTGCCATGTCACATGCCATGTCATCATGAATAGTGATAGTGGGTCCCATAGCAAATAGTGATAGTGAATAGTACTTTTGAATAGTACTTTCAAATAGTGATTTTTAATAGTATTATGTGACTAAAAGAATAGTGATTTGGTTATGTCAAGAGGGGTTTGTTAAGGTTTAAAAAAATTTAGGGGGTCTTGAGGTATTTAGTCATTGAAAACTACAAGTGTGTAGTTTTCTAATGTCTACAAGGATATCTACGTCACTTATCTAATGGTTATGTGAATCACCTCTGACCCCTATGTTCTCCATGTGATCAAACCCTTTATTTATTTCCCTATACACATGTAAAATAGTGAATCCTTTGCATGTGAAAATGAGAGTCTGAAATTCGTGAATCCTTAAATAAAACCTAGCATCAAGATTTATCCCTTGTGGCATGGATTGTTAGAATTATAAATTAGTCATATCACATGTGTGAGAGGGTTTTTCATTTTGTGTAATAAGAATGACCCATTTAGGGAGCTCCACATCACTCATCCAATGTTTATGCAAATCACCCCTGACCCTTATGTTCACCATATATTAGTCCCTTTATTTCCTTCAATGTACACATGGGAAATAACAAATCCTTTGAATGTGAGGAGGAGATAGTGAATCCTTTGAATGTAAATTATTTCAATTTTTTGAAATGATTGTGTGTCTACCACATTTAGTTTTCAAGTAGATCCTATTGTAGGGTCAGTAGGAACTCAATAGTGGCATTATTTATCTAATGTTTCTTCATTGATATGCTATAAATTGCTTTGTATTTTGCCAATTTACTACCTAAACTCTAAACAAATAAGTGAATGTTTATAGTGAGAATTAATCTAAAGTGATTCATTTTTAAAAAAATAAAAAAAGGAATAAAAGTAGAGAAAAAAATAAGGTTTGCCTTGAAATAACAAAGGACTAATATGTTTTCTTTAGTTATTCCTGATAATAGTGCAAATAAAGATAATGTTCATGAGATCCTAGTGCTAGACTCAAAATATCATAAATGTAGTAAGGATTATATTGTAAATATAATGCATATATCTGAAAAGTATGATTAAAAATAACTACCTACAATAAATTGATTTTAAACCCATTTATTTAAAGGGTATAAGGAAATAGTGCATACATAGATAGACTTTGTTAGCATAGCAAGAAACATAAACTAACAAGATGCATTGAAGACACTATTATCATACTTAACCATTAGAAAAATGAAATTATCTATCATTAGAACATCTTTAAAAACAAGAAAATATGAAAATAGTGAAATGACGAACAAATTTAGGAATTATTCTCTCTATTTTCATTAATTTCACAAAAAAATTATTCTAAGTATAATTGAGGGGAAAAACCCTTTTATATAGGCCTTTTTAATGCCTAAGACGATTACATTGGTTGCAAAAGAACCAAATTCATGACATTTGTTAGTGGACAAAGTCCCTCATGTCCTAAAAACTAAATAATATTCCCTATTTAAATAAGATAATAATCTACAATATATTGAGGGGAATTAAAACTTGACATTCATCAAAAGAATGCCTGACAAGTGGTTATCTTACTCCTGATGTGCTAGTCTAGGATCCTACTGGTTTGGATGATAATGAAGCTCCTAGTTTGTAGTGTAGGTATTAGAAGACCTTAGGCCCTAATTAATTCCTACTGGAGTGATTATGTGGCCACCACCTTAACCTGCAAGCATGCCCTACTATAGGGATAGTATAAACTTAGTAGTGACATGATCTATCTTAAATTTCTTTATATTGTTATGACACAAAATTGATTTTGTATTTTTCCAATATATTCTTAAACATTAAACAAACAAGTGGATATTTGCAATGACCATTAATCTAAAATTATTTAAGTTAAAAAGGTTCAAAATTGAAAGCAAGGTAGAGAAGAAAAGAAAGTTTTCTTTACAATAAGAAAGACCAACAAATCTCATTTGGTTTCTTCAAACTATAGTGCAAATAAAACTAATATCTATGGGATCCTAGTGATAGACTTAGAATATCATAAATTCAGTAAGAATTATATGGTAGATAAAATGCATGTATCTAGAAAGAATGCTTTAAAATAGCTACCTATAATAAATTGATTTAATCACATTTGTTAGCAGAATAGAAGGAAAATAGAGCATACATAATAGACTTTGTTAGAATAGGTAAAAATACAAACTAAAAAGATACATTCAAATAACTACTATAAGATTTAACCTTTGAAGAAATGAAATCATGTGTTATTAGAAAAGCTTAAGAAACACAAAGATATGAAAATAATGAAACAGTGAGCAAATCGAAAGAATTCTTCCTCCTCTTTACATTAATTCCACAAAATTATATTTTGAGGTAAAATGAAGGGGGAGGTCCCCTATATATAGTCCTTTGAATGCATAGAATGGTTACAATAGAACCAGATATATGACACCTATCAATGGAAAAGGTCCCTAGTATCTTAAAACTTAAAGAATATTCTCTACACACCTAGATTGAAGAAACATTTGGTGGACTAAGTCCACATAGGGGAGTACCTATAGGTTAGATGAAGCCTTTTGTAATCCTATATACTTGAATATTTGGATATCTACCCTATCTTTTGAATCATTAGAGCCTTCTTTGTCATCACTATCTCTATCTATAATATTTTCCACACGGTAGAATAGATCATTATAATGCTTGTCTTTGATCGTCAATGCAATAGAATTGAAAAACCTTATATGTATGGTGTTTTTTATTTTTTTATTTATGCAGATATACATAATCACCATATATACATAAATTGTGTGTGTGTGTGTGTGTGTGTGTGTGTGTGTGTGTGTGTGTGTGTGTGTGTGTGTGTGTGTGTGTGTGTGTGTGTGTGTGTGTGTGTGTGTGTGTAACCACCATATATATAAATATAAAACACCTAATTTATTACAAAAGCCTTATATATATTTAACACCTTATATATATATATTTATCACCTTATACATATAAATAAATAACCTTATATATATATATATATATATATATATATATATATGTGGTGTTTTTTTATTTATGCATATTTAGTGCCTATATATATATATATATTCATATATACATAAATTAAAAAAACCATATATAAGGCTATTTATATATCAATAAGGTGTTAAATATTTTGATGTATATTTGTGTCAAAGATATAATACGAATAAAAAACAATAATCCTCTTTAGTTATTCTAACAATAATGGAAATAAAACTAACAGCTATGATATTATAATTCTTAGACTTAAAATATCATAAATGAAATGAGGATTCTAGGGTTAATATAATGCACATATCTAAAAAGGATTCTTTAAAATGTTGCCTACAGTAAATTGCCTTAAACACATTCACTAATAAAGTAGGAAGAAAACAAATCATGCATAATAAACTTTGTTAGGCTAGTTTAAAGCACCAACTAACAAGATACATTTGAAACACTAATTATTTATTAAAACCATTAAATAAATGAGATCATATATCCTTAACAAATATTGGGAAACAAGAATGCATCAAAATAATGAAAAGGCAATGAGTCAATTACAAGAATTTCCTTTCTCTTGGCATTAATATAACAAAAGTATGTCTCTAAATTACAATGAAGAGGAATAACCCCTATATATATATGCCATTTTAATTCCTCAATTACAAAAGGAACCAAATAATATGACACTTGTCAATAGACAAGGTCTCCCATGTCCTAAAGTTAGACAATATTCCTCATTCAAAATAGGCAAATATTTTACAATATAATTTGAAAGACATTGGGACATGATTCTTATTCAGAAGGATCCAAATAGATAGTTATTTTTTTCCTGAAGAGCTAGGCTAGGATCCCACTAGTGTAGTTAATGATGAAGCTCTTGAAATATAAGAAGACAGAGTGCTAGTGCCAATCAATGAAGAAAAGATTCCAAGAGGGGTTAACGAGGTGATGGATCTTGTGATGGTAGTTTATTTTTGAGCCTCAACTTGACATTTCTAGGATTTGAAGCATTTATTTTATTCAATATCAATCAACATCCGATCAATGATAGGCTCTTTCAGTAGCTTGGCTATGAGTTAGGTCATTACATCATGTTTTCTTAGGAGAGGTTCTACATCTTTGTTGATGGCTACAACCTTCTCAATCCTCTAATTGGTAGAGGTTTCCAAATCTACCATCCCTTACCTAAATTTCACCACTATGGCCATGGCTTGTTTTAGAAATTTTGCCATAAAGTTCTATATTTGGGCCTTGAATGCATCTTTACTGATAATGAATCCATCCTTATTAGCAAGGTGTGTAATTTCAACATCCTTCAGTAGGGTGATGACTTTATCACCTTGTTGTGTGAGATACTAGCCCAATGACCTCATTTCATCGATCCACTAGTTTAGGGATTTCTTCCTACCAATCACATAGGATTGGACAATTATCAAGTCCTCCAAGGGAATCAAATTTAGGTCCTCAAATTTATTTTTTTAATTAACCTCACCAATTTGATTATTTTATTGTCCTATCCACCATATGTAGCTTCTACCTTAAGGAATATATTATATATTTCATCTCCCTTTACCTTATATTTATCCAAGGTATTCATCATGTCAAACATCTCTACTATGACCGATTCCACTTTTGTTATGGTCTATTTATTAAGGTCACCTTGTGTTGCTACTTCAAGTTAGTTATTCTTTATTTCACTCCCTTGACCAATTAAATATCCACATCTATAGTTTCTTGGAGATTTGAGAGGGGATCCTCCTCATACTAATACTATTGGCCCTTTTAGGCCTTTTTTCTCTTTGTCAACTCAAACAAGGTTTCCTCTGACTCATACATTATTATCAATTTTAGGTGGGTGACCTTCTTCTTGGTCACCCTCCTCATTTCCCTAGCCTCCTTGTCAAATTTGAAAGTAACTTATGGGGGGTCCATTATGATCAAATCTAAGTTCCTCTTTGTAGCCAATTGCATCTACTTAATCCATGTCTTGTTTGAAGAACCACTTGGGGTATATGTTGATGGAGGAAATAGATGAGCTAGAGTTATCCCTTGGAAGGTAGACATTTGGGAGGTATTAGTGGTCATGAAAAATATAAATGTAGAGCTAGGGGATGAATAAGCACTAGTACTAGTTGAATAACTAGCAGAGAAAAAGGGAACTTGTGGGATGATGATAGTGGGCCTCTTCTTAGTTAATTTTAGAATAGGTCTAAGTATAGGTCTAGGCATGACTAGGGGAAAATTATCCATTGCAAAAACTCAGGAGGTGGCTGATATGTTAAAGGGGGTGACAATGGGAAATGACATGGTCATAGTCCTAATTATAGTTCTTTTGAGAGGCCTATAAGGTATGAAGTTGGCATAGCCTAGAGTTGGTGATTGACTAAATATGCTCAAGGTTTGTTTATAGAGGAAAGAGGGTGGTAATGAAATATGTTTCTAACCTATAATACTTGAGTCTTATCTAGTAGGAGGAAGGGGAGGTAATGGCTAACTTGAAGTTGCTGGTGTAGGAGTTATTATTGCCTCCATTGAAGGTGTTGTCTGGATAGAGGTGGCCCCTTGTATTTGGGATAGGCTTCCAAATGAGACCCCTGAGGTGGAATCTAGCTCAGCTTGCTCTCATGAACCAACTTCTCCCTTATCTAATGTGGGAGAGAATGATTGGAGTATTCTTTGACTAAGTTGTGCATCCATCAAGCCTTCTTATATAATACTAATAGTATGGACTAGATATGCTGATATTTTAGCCTAAGTATCTTATTATTTAGACACCAAAAAAAAATTTACACCATCTAATATTCCTTTCACCCATGTGATATTTGTATCCCTCAACCTCTTCTTAAATTTTGCATCATTATCTACATTGAGGTATAATTTATCTCCCTCCTCAGGCTCATGATGGTATGCAATGTCAATATCTACCTATGTCTAACATAGTGATTGAATTTTAAGTGTGCATGGTCCCATTTCCTATCAGTGTCCTTTGCTAGATTAAAGGTGGACCTATGTTTGATAGTAACCATGATTGAGTACCAACTATTAACTTAAAATTGCTCGATAATGGTTATTTTGCGATGGATCAATCCCTTCTTTTTATTTTTTCGTAATCCATATACTCTTGTGAGTAGTTGGAAGGCAATCTCTTGCTCAACCAACTTGTCTAACACCATGATGGGAAACCTAAATAGGGATATTATAATCCCCTCAATGCCTATTATGATGTAATTTGGGTAGTATCAGTAGGCTCCCAAAGTGATAATTGTTTCCCTGATCTCTTTTAACAACCTAGTCATAGTCCTTTCATGTATGGCCCTGTATACAATGGGGAAAAACTACTCAATAATGGCTTGTATCTCTTACCTATACCTATTAATTTTTAACTTCATAAAGACATGGGGAACGGTATGTTTTAAGTTTGGATCCCAATTGGTAAACTTAAATAACTTCAGAGTGTCACATATAGCATCAATCAAGTAGGACATCATATAGAAATCATTTCCTTAGTTGGCAATGGTCTTCCTTATTTGGGTAGCCAAATGCAAGAAATTATTTCACCAAGAGGGGAAGTGGTGGAGTCATCTATGATCATGTGTAGGAGTGGAACCCACTTCTCATCCACATGGATAATGTATTTTACTCCATGTAACTTATTGAATATGGCCATCTCCATCCTCACCCCACTTCCTGAATTGGGTGATGGGTATCTAATTAATTTTGGACTTGCAAACAAACTTCCATGGGTTTTTCACCCAGCTTCTTAAGACATATTGAGTGTTATTCAAGTTGAGTCATTGGGTTATGATTACTTGATTATAAACAATTTTAGGCTTGTGTAAATCATAGTAGGCTTGGAAAGCTAAACCAACTATAAAGGTGATATTATTACTCGAATTGATAGATTTGATCATGTTGTTTATACACCCAAAATGGTCAAGGTGGACTAAATCCACATAGGGGAGTACCTCTAGGTTGGATGCAACTTTGTGTAATCATGCAGACTTGAGTGCCAAGATGTAAGACCTTTCTTATACAACACTAGAATCTTCTTCATCATCAATGTATTAGTCTATCATCCTTTCCACATGGTAGAATAGGTCATTGTAGTATTATTTCTATGTAGCCAATGTAATGGTGTTGAAATTTGTGTCTTAGAATACTGTGTTTATCTCATATAAATAGAGAAATGGGACCTATTTTGACTTGGTAATTTTACACATTCTTTCTGTGGCCATGGTTTTTGAATTTTGATTGATGAGCTCATATATTGTCTGAATGCTAGATGAATGATATAATTCCTTTAGAAAATAACACATACCACTTCAGAGTTCTTCAAAAAATAGTAATCGAAAGTGAATGCAAATCCTTGAGATTACAATCTTTAAACTCTAGATTTTTTGGAATTTTGAACTGCAAGATACAAGCCATAAATGGCAAGTATGTTTTACTTAATTTGACTTAAAGTTGAGGTGGTTCTTTAATTTTATTTTAACAGCTTTGAAAATCCAATTTTGGGAACTATCCAATCACCACTCTTGGTTTTTCCACACTTCTTATGATCATAGGCTTGAATTTTCCATTGAGGTGAGTTGGCTTTATAACCAAAGAAATGAGTCTTATCTATATACACATAATATTTTTAAATTTTATCAAATATTGATGCTTACTATCTTATGAGAACCTATCAAGTCTCAATCTATCTGAGTGTATACCCTAAGGGGTGCATTAGAAAAGGGGTGGGTAGACCATTAGTGCTTCACAAGATTATTGTCCTTTATTTCCACTTGTTACTAATCCAACTAGATCCTAAAAACATTCCCCTAAGTTTGGCCTCCTCTTTTGCACACTCATATAATAATTTACCACCTTCATTACCCCTTTTCCTAACCTAAAACCTCTTTTAATATTTTACATGACTATATCAGATGTGTTGACGTTTTACTCTTATTGGCAAAACTTATTTAGGGTCTAGGTCAGCTTTTGGCCAACCTAGTCTATGATCTAGTGTGTTTTTGTCAATAATGATACTAGTTCAATTGGGCCGACCTTATCAACCAAAATTTTCATAAGGGATTAGGGTCAAATATACCTATATAAACACATCTATTTCACCATTATTAGAGAGACATCAAGACTTATTATTCATTTTATCTTCTACAATCTACTCTTCCACCACTCTACTTGAGGAATCTTAGCTTAGGATTTCTACTTGGAGAATAATCTAGTATTGTGGAGAAGTCTTGAATGATTTTGACTTTCTTAGTGATCCTTAAAAACTACAATAACCTCTTATGAAGCACCTTTGTCCAAGGGAGAGATTTAGTTTCAATGGGTTTGTCTTCAAGGTAAGTATCTCTAACTTTAATCCTAGATATAAGTAACATAAGTAATTGGTTTTTAATAATATTACTCTTCTTCTCCATTGAATTACGGTGCTACCTATACATATCTTAATTAGGATTATCCTATGTATCTTCACTTTTTGTTTTTTACTAACCCCTACTTTGTGTCACAAGCTTTGGTGAGCACTAGATTAAATTTCTTTGCTTTTTTAGTTATTAGTATAGTGAATATGAAAACATAGGACTTAGTTAGGTTTATTGCATTGTTTTTATTTATTGGAGGCTTTGGAACCCTCCCTAGTGATCTTATTATGGTAAGAGATCCCATAATTAGGTCTAGTAGATCCATATTACTCATGTTCTTGATTATCTAATGTATCCCCAATCGAAAGTGTAAGTAGGATCTATCTTCTCTGAGATAAGATTGATTTATGGATATGATGCATTTATGATTGCATACATTCTATTGAACCTAATGCTAATCTAACCCTTTCAAGTTTTTCTTTCATGCTTTTCATTGTTATCATTTTATTATTTTTCTATATTTGTCATACTAGGTCGACTAAGATGGTATAGTTTCTAACTTTTGTGAAAATATTTAACACAATTGCATGAAAATAACTCTATTATTTATGTGTAGGTCTTTATCATATAAATTTTACTAGATCGAATAGGTCAACACAGTACTCTTATTCACTTTCAAATAATAGACTATGTCAAATAGGTTGACTTGGCCTCTTATTCAGACCCAAAACAAAAAACTAAGTCTTTCAGGTCAACTTGGTATCATAGTTAGCTTCCAGATAAATAAACTAGGTTGACTAGGTTGGTATAGTCATCTTAATAGACTTCAATAAATAGCAAATTATAGAACTAGGTTAACCCAATAGATGCAGTTGGTAGAACTTGTAAGTAATATTAAAAGCATTTCAATAGAAATTTCAGTCTTCAGCATCTATTAACCCACCAAGGTTACTTTATTTCTCTCTCTTTCAATTTAGTTCTTCCTTAAAAAAAATTTTTACAAATTTTTTAGTCTTCAAAACTACAATCCTACAGTAAACTAGGTTGACCTAGTCAACCTTGTTTTATAGTTTGTCTTCTATCTAAAAGACTAGGTTGACCTGGTTGACTTAGTTCTTAAGGATTATTATTTTTTTAGTATAATAAAAACCCTATCAAATCTATTTTTTAATGCTTTCATACATTATCATCTTTAGCAACTCTATATTGTTCTTAAATTAGAAATTAACAACTATATGATAGTAATTAATCCGCACTTTCACTATGATTTTTTTTCATGCTTAGAATAACTCACATAGTCTAATTAGGTGGCTTTTTAATATACCATTTAGTTTCACTATTTTTATCTTTCTTCAACACACTACCAAATCACATAATTTCAAATTTCAATAAAAAAATTGTGTACCCAAGGCCTACCTACTTGGATTTCATCACCAAGGGGAAAGCTAACTTGGTTTTCTAGAAAAGTATAAACACATGGTTAATTATATATATTGGAAAATCGCCTAACATCCTTATCATTTTAGGATTGTGAAGTGAGGGGGTATGCCCTAATACCAAGCTAGTACCATTGCCAACATAGATCCATTTCAACCTAAACATCTTGAAACCATCCATAGATAGATTTCTAGTTCCTTAGTTTCAACCAACTTCCCTATCACAGTTAAAAGAACAATTTATAATAATCAAACAACACTCAAAATAACCACTTAGTTAGCATTTAATTTTTAGTTGACTTCATGCTCTTTAATCATTGTATGTTTTATTGCAAAAACTTGCATTAGTCATCATTGGTACAATAGTTTGTGATATGTGCCAATTGGATCATTCTCATTGATCCCATTAGTTATGTGTATTCTTTCATTTCTTATTTCAAGTACATTACAAAAAAAATTCCTAGTTTTTAGTACACTATCATTCTATTTGACATAGTCTCTTATAGACTATCTTTTCCTTGATTACAGTATTTATTTAACCTGGTTAAACAAATACTCCTTTTTACTAGTCAAGTTATAGTACTAGGTTGACATGTTCGACCCTATGTCCTTATCAGACTATGTTTTTCCTAGTTTGTAGTACTAGGTTGATCTAATTGACTATGTACTCTTTCTATTGTCCTATCTATCTGACTTAGTTCCCTATTTTTATTTCCTTAGTGTTAAATTCATTTCCTCTAATCATCATGAAGTAACCTATTAAAATCTTCTTGGACAACTTGAATCCATTTAGACACTATATGGGATATTCATTTCTCCTTTTCTTTACCTCCCAAGAGAACCTTCACCCTTCGAGCACCTCTTCCCTTCCTTTGTCTGTGGATTGTAACATGGTTCAAATCACACCTCAAGATGAAGTTGGTGGATATGATATTTTTTGTACCTATTTCTCATCTTAAATTTTTTTAACATAAAGTGGGAGAAATTGAAACAATTCTATCCAAAAATAACATTGATAATCCACCTTCCAATAACCCTCCCCCTAATACCAATTCAAGGAGTTCTCCTACAAACACTAACCTGCCAATTGATATGGCTCAACTTCTCACACAAGTCATACAAAAAATGAACAAAATGCAAACTTCTAACACCTATGAAATGAAGGAATTACAATGTCATTTGATCAATATGGCTAATAAACCTCTGGATCCCAATCCTCAAGCCAAACCAAAATTTATTCCTCCACATTTTAGAGATGCCTCAAGAAAAGTTATTCCTTAACCTATATGAATAAAAAAATGCTTAAAATATCCAAAATAAGCCTTTATCTCCTTTAATCATGTCCATTGATATTATAAATATATTTCCAACTATTAATTATGATGGGATTAAATACCATGCATCCTTTCTCAAATTCTTTGGCAATCTTTACAAAGAGTATATCCAAACTAATACTTTCACCACAACTAAACTTCTAGTCAAAACCTTCATTGGTGATGTATTATAATAGTATAACTAACTTCCACAAATTTCCATTTGTCAACTTGGGCATTTAGTCAATCCTTTCATAAAAGAGTTTCAACATAATGATCTTCCTAAAAATTATCTTAGCCATTTCATCAATTTCAAACAATCTCCCATCAAATGAGCTCATGATTTTATCAAATGATGGGAATCTCTAGCTCATAAAGCCAACCATAACATGACTGATGATAATTTTTTCAAACTCTTTATAACTTATTTAACTCCTTCACTTAAATATAAGTTCCAAACTTTTGATCCTCAAACACCTAATGAATCTCTTGACCAAGCTAAATGTCAAGACTTTCTCATGAAGCAATTAGAACCTAATACCAAAATCCTTAAAGGATATTTTCAAACTCATATCAATACCATCATTATTAATGATCCATAAACCAAACCAAGAGTTAATAAAGACATTACTACCCCATCTTCTCACATAACACTAACTATGTAACAAATGAAACAATTCTTACCACCCTCTAGAACGTTTAATTATCCTAATAAATTCCTAAGTGGTATGATCCTAATCCATTTTGTTGGTTACATGTTGAAACTAGTCACTCCCATGAAATTTTTCAATGGCTTACTAAATTTTTTATGTTGGATCCCAGTTGTATACCTTGTACACTTGACCTTTCACACTTGAAATAAAATGGCAAGAAAATATAAAAAACCCACTAGTATGTCATTGTATTTAGGGAAGTTTTTGACATTGAGATTAGATCAAACGAAAAAAAATGATTGAAAGGGACCTAAAAAGGGTAGGGTTAGCTCCCTGTTGCTTTTAGATCTTCCTAAACCAAGGTGATAGGACCTATAGGGTATCTTTCTCACATGGAGAGATTCTACAATTCAACCTCCATGGAGATTTTTGGCACAAAAAACACATATGACGAGGGCATAACCAAGTTTTAACACTTCACCTATGAAGGGTTATCACACAAAATTCACAAATGCTCTAAGTCATATACAAGCTACTAAATACATATGGGAAAGTGACTGCAATATTTATTTAAAAATAATTTTTCAAGAACAAGGGACTGAATGGAGGAATGCAATGCTAGAATTTAATATGCAAATTGGAAACACATTTCAAATATGCATTATTTTATGCATTTGTAGGAAAATAACACTTATAGTATGCAAATGGTGTATTATTTATAGGTTAGGGTAGGGTAGGATGGGGTAGGACAAGTTATATGATTAAAAATAAGGAGGGTGGCATGTTGGTGGTTTCTAAATAGTAGGGTATCTATCATTATTTCATGACAAGATTCCTTAGTAGAGATGTAAAAAAACTTCAAATGCAAGATCATTGTGAATACCAAATGATCCTTGAGAGACTTTAAAATACACTAAAACTAATATTTCAAATGCTTTTCCCTATAAAATCCATAAACCTAGGATGCCCTAACAAGTTATTGAATAACCTATTTTGAAGAAATGTAGAAAGATTTTATAATCTAAATCTATGCTGAAAATGATAACCAGTAGTGATCACAAACCCAAATGTCCAATAAAAAAAACTTGCAAAACATGTCATTGCACTTCATCTAAAAGAAACTACAAATAACCACAAGCATTTTCATTAAATTGAATAGAAATATTACATACATCAATATTTGAAAATTCTTCCATGGGGAAAAACATGGTGAGATTGCTCTTTTGTCAAGGGAGACATAAATATGCTCTCAAAACTTGCTAATGGTTGTACAACTATAGCCACCTTAGTAAGGGAGACAAAATATACACACAATAATTGATCCCATAAAAATTTATGTCAATCTTAGGCTTAGATAAAAATGACACCTAAAATAGTGACCAACAATAACCAACATAATGGCAAACCAACCCCTTAAATAAAGGAGAAGCCATCTATTTATATAATTTTAGATCTAGAACTATGGATCACCACTTGAAAATTTTCAAAATAATATTTCAAGTCCACCAAGATGCTTCCAACTAGAAAACTATTCCCTTGTCATACCTAAAATATTCATCCATTTATGAGAAAAATCATAACTCTGACTATCTCTTTAATGAATGATGAAGATTTTGGAGCACATATTTTGATTTCATGATGAGATATGCCTTTCACATGATCTAGAAGGAGAATATTCATGATATAGGGATAAAAAAATTGTGTCATTAGGTGTAACCATTTGGGCATGCCCTCGACCACTCATCTACATAGCTATAACCTTCTAGATAGATTCCCTCCCTCTCATGCATGTTATGGAACAACCTAATTTTTCCATGATTTATTGGGAATACTCTAGATCCATGGCCATCTAAATTATATTCTCTAGAGTGGCCCACCTTGGAATTGAAAGCCTACAATTTCTTTCTCATGGAGGAGCTTGGAAAAGTATAACAATGAAATAATGCAAAAGACTTAGGTCACTTTTAACTTTTTGCTCTTGGCTCTAACTTATTTTTCACATTTTACATATTTGGATTTTGCACATTTAGCCTTTCAAGGCTTCCTCCATATTTATTTTAAATGAAAAAATGAATTAGTTTCAACTTTTGATTTACTTAGTTAAATCTTAGTCCCTCTCATAAATTTTCCATTTGTAAATTGCCATGTTGTTGTCAGTGGTGGAAGCTTTTGCTAATTATATTACATAGGGTCCTTGAACATGTTGTGCATGTCTATGTGGCATTACCATGTCACTCAGTTCACCAATATCTTTGATTTACATTAACCTCGACATTACTTTTCTTCTTTGGTAGTTGAACTTTGTTGAAATGTCCATGATCATCTTGCATCATCAAATCTACTAATATAATTAAACATAAACCAAAGATATATGTCTAGCTTATTATGTTTATGACACACGTCACCACTGCATTAAACTTAGACCATTTGAAAGTACATCTTAATTTATACCATTGGTTTTATGTACAAGGATTGACATAGACCATTGATCTTAATTTGAAAGACCAAGTGCTATTGGTTGTTGGCTATCTTGAGCCCCAAGGTTGTGCCACTTGGAAGCCCTAGGCTTTCTACATCTTGCTTTATCAGTCTTTTCAAACCAATGCACTCTTTTTAAGTGGTGATATCATATTAATTATGGGATTTGTTGAAATTTCTTGACTTAATACACATTATATATTATATTTTGTACACTTGAATGCATATCGTTGATTTATGGGAACATGATCGATCTTTAGCCTGTGACCATGCATTGACTTTTCAACTATGCCCTCACACTGTTAGATATTTTTTCCCAATCAAATGTGCATCATTATATTTCAATCCATGATATTAAGTATGATTTATTCTTTGAAATTTTTTTCTATTGTTTTAGGTACCATTGTGTCATGTGATGGCATGTCATGATTCTATTTAAAGACAAATGGCTACCTTCTGTGGCTTAAAAATGATATCCACATGCTTATCAAGAAATGTTCACAAGACCATCATACCTAAAATTTGGTAAATTTATCTAGGATTTATCTTATCAAATATTTTATCATCATAATTCTTAATTTAATTGATCCTTTGGTCTTTGAAATAATTTTCTTGGACCTTTTGTCTTCGACATTCCTATCTAAACATTTCTATTTTCATTCAGCCTCTAGTCTTTGAGAATTTTTTTCACAACATTTCTTCAAGACTTTTATTCTACAACATTTCTTTGAAACAATATATATTTGGCATTCTATCAGGATAATTATCTCAGTCAAAATGTTCAAGATAATTTCTGTGAAGAATTTTGACTTGACACTTCTCTTGAAAGATTTGAACTTTATCTAACTTTTGTCATGGACAAAATGCCCAAAAGAATTTAGCCTTCAGATTTTCATCTTCATCAAGAAAATTGTTTTGGAGATTTTGTTTGAAATAATTTATTTGAAGAAATTGATCTTTGCATTTTTCTTAAGGAATTAGACTTAGCTCTTTGACTGAAGAAATCAAACCTTTGCACTTTTGCTAAATAAATTTGAACTTTTTCACTTTTGTTGAAGGAATTACTTCTGTCATGATTTTTTCCATGGTTAGAATGACCCAAGGGTATGTTCCCTTAGGAATTTTTGCCATGGATAAAAATTCTAAAATAAATAAGGACTTAACTTTTTCATGACATAATACAATTCTTTCAGACTTTTTGCATGGGAAAAATGCCTTAAAAAATAGTCCTTCAGACTTTTTGCCATGGAAAAAATGTCAGATAGAATTTCTTCAAACTTTTTATACAAATTTTTTTGACCGAAAAAAAATAAGATTACACTTTTTCTAAAAAATCACAATTCTTTTAGGCTTTTTGTCATGGGCAATTTGCCTAATGGAAATAAGTCTTCAAACTTTTTGTCTCACAAAAAACTCAAAGACCTATTTCCATTGGGCAAAGTGTTCACACAAAAAGACCAAAAAATTCTAAGGTAAAGATGCATATGAAAAGTAAATACCAAATTAGGACTTAGTCAATTTGACATGAACTTGAACTTTGATATGAACAGTTGAAAGCAAGAGTTTGGTTAAGGACTTAAGCATTAATACTCAACCTGGGCTAGTCTTAGGCACTTATATTTGACAAGGTACCAATTGATTTAATGAAATTTTGGGAACTAATTGTGGCTCTCACCTAGGGATTCATACCCCTATGGGTGTTCAAAGAACCCCAAAATTTAAGACTAGATGCCAATCCATTGGGTCATGGAGTTAAGACTTAACAATTTTTAGTAAACATTCATGAAGGCTCAACAAAATAAGGCAAATTTAGAAAAAAAATAGATAAGGAGGATCTATAAATGAAGATACAATATAAAATGAAATTAAATTGTAAAAATAAGGCCTAAATTAGAGGGGTGACAAAGTAATGAAACAACAAAAAGATAAAACTATACATTGTATACACAATTGCAAGTTATGGACTCAATCAAGGAAGTGCCTTAGATGTATGCCATTGACTAGAAATTCCAATATTTCACCATCTATGTCTCTCAAAAATAAATTATGCTCCATAATTTGGTAGTCAATGGAATAGGGACCCATCCACAAGGCATCAAAATTTCCATGTTTTCCTTTCTCCTCATGCCTATTGTCCCAAAGCAGAACCAAATCACCTACATGAAAGGTTCTTAGAGTGACCTTACTATCAAATATTTTATTCATCCTTTCCTTGAACTTGAGGTGTCTTTCATGATTTTTTCTTCAAATTTCATCAAGCTCAATAATCTGGTTCATCTTGCTTTCATAGTGGTTGATTTTCTCATCATCTTCTAGTTGATCTATGAGCTGATATATGGGTATCTACAAATTCATAAGCAAAATTGCTTGAGCTCCATACACGAGATCAAAAGGTTTTTTTCCTCTAGATTTTTTAGGTGTAATCCTATTATCTCATATGGCAAACTTCATCTATTCACCCTAGTTCTTCTTGTTTTTTTTCAAAGTTTGTCTAATAAGCTAGAGCAAGTTTATGTTACTTGATTCTATTTTCCCATTCCCGTGAGGGTTATAACTATAAGCATAGGTCAATTCGATCCCATAGTCTTTTCATATTTCCACTAATTTTTTAGGTTTGAAATTCATGACATTATCATCAATAACATTGACAAGCACACCGAATCTACAAATAATCTAATTCAACAAAAAATCCATAACTACCTGGTGTATTGCTTTCTTTGTAAGGACCATTTCAACCCATTTTTTGAAGTAATTAATTAAAACTAGTATCCATTTATGTCTATCACTTGATGAATCAACAATTTATCCAATGAAGTCCATTATCCATTGTCTAAAATGGTTTTCAATCATCATAGGTTGTAAAGGAAGAGAACCTAAAGCTTTCATCCTCCCCACAAAGTGTTGGCATTTTTTGCATTTTTTGACTTTTTGAGAAACATCATTGAACAATGATGGCCACTAATAACTATCCCTCATAATTTTATGAGTTATAACCTTAGGCACAAAAATACCATCACACACTCCATTATGGAAGTCTTCAATCAGGTCAGTAGTTTGTTCTTCTAACATGCATCTTAGGAGAACCCCATTTGGA
>JARHVA010000285.1:2387500-2470000 GCA_037957365.1 Torreya grandis | reverse complement strand
AAACCTCTATCGCTTTGACCTCATCTCATGCAATTTGGAAACTTTGACTCAAATTTCTCTATCAATCTTTGTGAAACAACTAGGTCTTTAATGATCAACACTCATCTTTAGATCAATTTGTATGAATGCTCACTCTCCATTAGATTCTTATCTTGTACTTTTACTCATTAATTAAACATCATGTACCTATCTTCATCTAACTTATTCCTAACTTCTTAGAGCAATGTGCACCATCAATCTTGCTTGAATTTTAATATGTGCAAAAATGACTAAGTATGGGGACTCTTTCAATATGCCTGAGTAGCCATTTTTTAACATTAATAACTTCTATGCTTTAATGCATGATCTCAAATTTAGACCAGATGATCTCCTCACATAGGAAAATCCAACCATGTGACATAATACTCCTAAACCCTTCATGCATGTGAGATATAATGCCATTAGAAGGCCTTCTCAAAATCTTCTATCATAGAGCCAACTATGCCTAGATTTTTTTTGGGAGACCAACTTTTCTCCTTCATAACTTTTGTCATACTTTATAACATAATCTCAAATTTAGTGTAAATTAATTATACTCAAAATTGAACAAACCCATATGATTAGTTTCTCTTGACACCTTTACATGTGAAAGATATAACACCATTAAAATTCTCACTCAGTTCTTCTTACCACATTACAAAATTGGCCAAGTATGGAGAAACATAATCAAACTACTTGGGATCCTAATTTTTGCATATGCACATCTTTCGACGCACTTCATTTCATGATCTACAATAAAGAGAAAATAAACTAGGTCCAAAATTCAACAAACCCATATGATCATCTTCTCTTGAAACATTTACACATGTAATATATTGCATCATCAAACTTCTTACTCTGCTCTTTCTGGCCACATTCCAAATTTGGTTAAGTATGAGAAAATAATGAATTCTAACTGAGAATCCAACTTTTCACCCTCATATATTTGACTTCACTTTAATTCATAACTTTAGATCTAGTAAATAACACCTAGGTGCTAATTTGATCACAACCATATGACCAACTCCCCTTAATTCATTCCCATGTGGCAATGGTGACATCATCAAATTGCCTACTTAAATTTTCTACCACTAGACCCAAACTATTTAGATAAAAACTATGGTCAACCATATGAACTACAATTGTGCACAAAATATCTCAAAGTATAGATAATATCCTAGGGACATATTTCACATGATCCAATCATCATACTCATCCCTAAACATATCTAACCAGTTAAACTCTGTATATCAACCAAGCATACTTGAAGCACACTAGGACTAAAACATTGCACACTTTGTCATTGTTACATAGGCTATCAAATCACTTCATCCACTCACTATTGAACCTTCATGACATCATCATGATATCACTAACAACTCTCTAAAAATATCCCCATTTGTCATTAATGTCAACAAACACCATATATAGCAATATACAACTCACCTTGTCTCTCTTCATCCACTCCCACAATAGGAACTTTATCCCCATTTGACACAATGACAAAGTGGGAACCAACTAATCTTGAGGACCCTAAAAATACCATAAATATTAAATGACCATCTTAGAAAGATGATACAAACTCCCCCTTGCTTTGAGTCTGCCTTTTGTTGCCTTGTCAAACTTCTTCTCACTCCATGCCAACACTCTTCTTCACAAGCACAAAAACTAATGAAGATAAACCACACAAAAAACATTGGAATCTAATGAAACTCACCAAGAAACATTTGATATGGACTCCCTTTAATAAATCTAAATAATTTCATCACTTTGAGCATCTTCAGATCTCCACACACTATTCCACCAAGCAGACTTACCATCCTTCTTTCTCAAGACATTTCCATGACCACCAACTCTTCATGTATAATATATCTTCTTTACAAAACAATGGAGAAAGCTTATGAACTTTTTGCTCCCCCTTAGCTATATAATTTATATTTATTAAAAATAAAAGAAATGAGACCCAAGCTTTGTCTTAGATACTAAAATTTAGCTTTTGACAATGTTTAGGTCATAATATTTACAAGGTGATCTTTTTTAGGTACATGCTCCAACTTAACACATTAATTAATCATTTTTTCTCTCAACAAATGATATATAATAGGAATTTGATTAGTTTTTGAGTACATAATAAGAATTTTCGAGATACTAATTGTACTAGTATTGTCATAATAAATAGGACAAGGTCCATTTTGTCTTACCTTATAATCCTCCAAATTTTTGTCGTCCACATGACTTAAGTATAACAGGAGACAACTACTATATACTCAGTTTATGCAATTGATAGAGAAACTAAGGCTTGTTTCTTTCTTATCTAGGACACCAAGCATCCTCCCATGAATAAGACCCCACCACTAGTACTCCTCCTATCTTCCACACATCTTGCCCAATCTGCATCAATATATGAATTAAAAGAGAATTTTTTACTCCTGGGATACCATAAACCATACTCTATGGTGCCTTTGAGATATCTCAAGATCCTTTTGACTAATTTTCAGTGATATTCTCTAGGGTTAGCTTGAAACTTTCCTAAAAGACCCATTGCTTGTAAGATGTTAGGCCTAGAAGTAGTAGAGTACAAATGACTTCCAATCATGGATCTATAAAAAGTCTGATCAACTTTTGGTGAGTCATCTAGTTTACATAGCTTGCATCCTATGCTCATTAGAGTACCCATTGGATTACAATCCATCATGTCAAATTTTATCAACATATCTCTGATGTATTTAAATTATGAAATGAATATCCTTATATCAAGTTGATTAATCTATAAGCCTATTAAAAAAGACAATTATCCCAACATTGACCTTTCAAACTCAATATTTATAGTGTCTACAAATTCTCTACTTATTTTATCATTGTTATATCCAAAAGCTATGTGATCAACATATACAACAATTATCAATTGATGATTGCTTTATGTCTTAATGTATAAATTATTATTAGTTATCCCTCTTTTAAAACCTTGAATGAAGAGATACTTATCTATCTTGTCATACCAGGCTCTAGGAACTTGTTTAAGACCATAAAAAGCCTTTTTCAATTTGCACATAAGATCTTGATTACTTGATATGAAGTTTCCTTAAGTCATCTCAATGTAGATAACGTCTTCTAAGTTGCCATTCAAGAATGAAGATTTCACATCTATTTGATATACCTTAAAACATTTAAAACTTGCATATGCCAAGAAGAGTCTATTTGCTTTTATTCTTTCTAAAGGATCAAAAGTCTATTCAAAAGTCTATTCCTTTAACCTGATCATATCCTTTACACACTAATTTGGCCTTGCTCCTTTTGACTTCTCCTTTCTCATTCATTTTGTTTTTGAAAACCCACTTGGTACCTATAAATTTTTTATCTTTTGGCCTAAGAACTAAGTCCCATGTTTCATTTTTTTCTATTTGATCAATTTATTAATTCATTACAACATTCCAACTATCATCTTTGATATCTTCCATTAATGTTTTGGGTTTAATCATGGATAACAGACCCAAGTCCTATGGATTTTGATTGATCAGCATTCTCCTTCTATTCTACAACCTTGCACCAACATTTCCAAATATTTGAGAAATTGGATGATCTTTATGAATTCTTCTAGATGGAGCTTTATAGTCTTGTCTTTCTTCCTCCTCTTCATCTTCATCATTTTTTTGATTGGATAACTCATCATTGTTTGTAATAGAATTCTGAATTGAATTACTTACCTATAATTTTGGCTTTTCGACTCTACTTGTCTCATCTACCCTTAAATTTGAACTTTAAATAATCTTTTGAAGTCTCTTATTGAAGAACCTATAGGATGTAATGATAAAGGAGTAACCTAATAATATTCCCTCATCAAATCTTGAACCAAGTTTGCCAAGATTCTCTTCATCTCTTTTGATGAAGCACTTTCTCCTAAACACTCTAAAATGTTTGACATTAGCTACTCTATTCTTCTAATACTTATAAGGAGTCTTATCACCATTTACTTTAATTTGACACTTATTTAGGATGTAAATAGAAGTGTTGGCTACCTCTTCCTAATAGCCATATCATAATTTTGCATCTTGAATCATGGTTTTAATCATATCTAAAATAGTCTTATTCTTCCTTTCAACAACATTCTATTGTGGTGTTCTAACAGATGAATATTGTCTTC
The DNA here is from genome assembly GCA_037957365.1 of Torreya grandis. Lineage (NCBI taxonomy): Eukaryota > Viridiplantae > Streptophyta > Pinopsida > Cupressales > Taxaceae > Torreya > Torreya grandis. Next base: position 2,465,841 of record JARHVA010000285.1, on the reverse strand, counting down.
TTATCCCTTGTTCTTCACAAAAATCATCAAAATTATGGGACCAAAACTCACCTCCTATGTCTGATCTCACACACTTGATCTTTGAACCTTTATCATTTTCAATAAGGAATTTAAATGCCACATATTTTGTAAAAGATTCTAATTTTTATTTAATCAATAATATCCAAGTCATCCTAGGAAAATCATCAATGAGAGGAATGAATTAGCTATTACCTTGAATACTTTGAGTTCTCATAGGTCCACATAGATCAATTTAGATCAACTACAATGGATTTATAGTGGATAATTCATTTTTTTGTATCTTCTCTTGGTTTTCTTCCCATGAAGACATGTCTTGTAAAGATAATTATGAATCTTAGAAATCATGGGAATATTCCTTACCAACTGCTTTGAACTGATATTTACCATATTATCAAAATTTATATGTACAATCATTCTATGACAAATCCAACATTCTTCCAAATGACTCATGGATCGCTTATCCTTCTAGGATTCATGGAATACATATATGTTGTTATCTATTTTATGAACCTTTGCAACTAATCTATCAGATTATGCCTTTCTTACTTCAAATACATCATCATTAAAGGTTACAACATTTTCTTGCTTACACATTTGGCTTACACTTAAAAGATTATGTTTCAAACCTTATATATATAAGACATTATCAGTCTTCATAAGACCATTATCTAAACTCACAGTACCTTTCCTAAAAAAATTCATAGATTTATTGTCACCAAATCTCACTACACCTCAATTGGTCTTCTTTAGAGAGATAAACTTGATCTTTTCTCTTATCATATGATTTGAGCATCCACTATTTATGAACCACCTCTTATTCTCATCTTATTGAGTATGCAATGCTACTTGAACAAATAATGACTCCTCCTTTGGTGGTTTTTTAAAATTTTGCTTCTTTTCTTCTTTAGACTTAGTCTCTCAAACCATTTGATGGTGTCAATGACTTATATATCCTTTTTCCAAAATTATCTTCTATAATTTTTAGCTATATGACCTTGTTGGTTATAAATGTAGCATATCAAATCCCTTTTTATCTTTGGAGAGAGATATTAATTACTATATTTATGATCTAATTGATTCTAGGAGAAGCAATACCCATTGAAAACATTATTCATTTTCCATTCTCTTTTCTCTTCACGATTACTAATCAATGGATTTTCAATATTGATCCTTTTCATGGATTTGAAATCCCTATTGTCATTAGATAAGAGGAAATTTGAGTAAGTCATGACTTTATTTTGATTGAGATATTTATTCATCAAGAACTGCATATTCTTGACTTTTACCTCTATATTTTACACTTGTGTCTTCACACTATTAATTTATGAGAAAGCACAAACTAGATTGTTTTGAATATAGTCCATAACCTCTTTGTCAACCATTGTACCTTTGATCACCTTCAAGTGGTTAAAATTTTCATGAATGACCTATTATAATACCAATTTCTAGAGGTAAAATCTACTGAGGGGGGAAATTAGTGGTGACAAAAAATCCAATTCAATTTATAAACCCTTGAAAATACTTAAACATTCAACACAATCATTCATGAATCATATAGATCGTATATAGTAGTGAACAAGGAAGATAATTCAAGATCACATACACAACACAAGATCTATTTGGAAAACCCTCTTGGAGAATAAAACACACTCTCAATCCTACAAACACATGTACTATTGTCCTATAAGATAATCATAAATAATAGACTGTTCAAGTCCTTCTAATCAAGAACCTTCAATTAAGTCCTTCTTACCTAAAACCTTGATCAAGTCCTTCTAATCAAAGGTATTTAGTGAAACCCTATTTCACAAGGATCAAATGCCCCTAAATAATATCAAGTCCTTTAGACCCTCATTAAGATGAACACTTCTCCCTTAGAGATAATGTCTTCATTGCCTGATGATGGACATCTTGATTATCTGACAACTACATAAACTCTTTATCTCAAAAAAGACTCTCACATAGGCATGTCAAAAAATCTTTCCTTCTTCACTCAAACTATCTTTATTTACATATGTATTCATATAAAATGAAAAATTTGGTAACTTGAGTGTGGCTAATGACACCCAATCTATAGGTCCATCTTGCTTGCTCTTATGACCCTCATAGGTATGTTTTCACTAATTCCTAGTCATCTATAGCCTCTTACATTGAACCCTTACAAACCCCTATTTCTCTTTACATGATTAATCCACCCCCCTAGGTCCCATCAACTATGTATAGTATCACCCAAACTTGGACTACAGTGATGAAACCCAAGGTGTCTTATTTCTAGCATTGTTGTCCAAGTGAATTTTGGCTTGTAACAGTCATATTATTCCAAATCTTTATCCTAATTCATGTCAGCCTAATGTGAATTCATTTAACCCATGATCATTAAATACCCTATAAAAGTCTATTCAAAGTCCATTTATAAGGGTTGACACTCATTTACAAGAGAGAAGAAAGAATACAAGTAAGACCACTTGAGCACTTTTCCCTATTCTCTACATACATCCATCCAATAGTATTTAAAACTTATTCAAACCTTTACACTAGTCCCTAGTCTTTATAATTAAACCTAATTTAGCATTTACTTGCATTTTAATCACACTATTGCACTAAACACTTCAATGGGAGAACTACATATAACTTGATCCCTCCTCAGTGTATTGGTATGTAGGCAACATACCCACACACTAGGTGTGAAGTGCGTCTAATGTATTCTTTACACACTAACCCCTCCTCTCCTTTATCCAAATTTTACATTCAAGTTTAAGCATAAGGAGGACCTATGTATTGAAGACTAAATTAGGTACATAATGAGCTCTATAAAATTTTAGGCTTTGATATTTCATAGATAGGGTCACAAAGACCTGGTGCACAAAACCCAAAAATAGTAGATCATCAGGACAATAGCACCAAGATAGGAATACAACACTAAAACGTAGGGTGTCCCACATTAAATGCTCATATCCTATGAAGAAAGGAACTCCAAATTCCTATTTGTGATAGTCTCCCAAGCCTACACATAGATTTACAGACCCTGTCTTAGTTAGAACAACACAAAATTAAATAAGTTTAATTTTCTTTCTCTCACTACAATTTTTAGAAAAGCCCTAACTATAGTCAAATTTCACAGATCAGTATCTTATTTAGTGCATATTATCTACTCAGACCCATTTATTATTTAGGAATTAAACATCTAATTTCCCAAAAATAAATAAAACATTTGGTGAACCCAACTTACTTTGAATTTCACATAAAAACCCTAGCATAAATTCCTAGCTGATTTTTCCCATTACTTTTTGAATTTTTTTTCTTGAAAATCATAATAAAAAATTCCTCTCAAAATCTAAAATTTTGTAGTAAAATTTTAAAATAAATTTATTTCAAACCCTAGTTGCATCAACTAGCTCCCATTAATTTTCCAATCATTTTCTAAATTTTTAGTTGCATATTAAAATTAGAAAATCACTTCATATTAATTTTCTAAAAAATTATTTTTCTCAAACCCTAGTTGCATCTACTAGGTCCCATTAAATCAAACACTTTCCCATATATTTTTGAATTTTTTCTTGAATACTTAACTCATAAATTCAAATTCAATTTCAAAACTTCATAGTTTTTGCAAAAATATTTTTGAAAAATCCCTAGTTGCATGTACTAGCTCCTACTATCACCTTACATCCATAATCATAATTGCTAAAATGATTCTCATTTATTTATAAACTTTTCTTACATTTCTTACAAATAATATGGAAACTATAATGGGTCCTATCATGTAGATGAATGATGAAGTGTATCATATGTTAGTACAAAGTTTCATCCTTTACATTTCATGCTTAATTTTCATAATAAGAGATGATACTAAAACATTTATTGATAAAATTACACAAGATTTAAAAATTATTTTTGCATACTCTCTATCTCTCATATGGAACAATTTTAAAGTTTATCATCCTAAACATGTTAGCAGTATTTTTGTACAAGTCAAATCTCTTTATGCATTCAAGCACAAAATCATGTTCTCTATCTTTTACTTTCTATTTGTCATAAGGAAAAGTCTCCAGATTTATCATAGTAAACATATACAAAATGTTATGTTGCATATCAAAATTTTCTATGCATTCATGCACAGTGTCACATTCTCTATCTCTTACTTGTTATCTTTCTCGTGGACTATTCTTTATAAGTATATCTTTGCACAAATAATCACTCAAATTACATGCATTTCATTCTACATTCATGCTTTTTGTCTCAATGCATACAACTCATTAGTTATATTTAAGTATCTCCCTATCATTACTATACACTAGAAAACACTAAAAATTATATACATCCCTCCTTCTTTCAAAATTGGCACATATATCTCTTATCTTGTACCTACTACCATCTCTATGCCTATAGTAGATCATGCGGTCCATGTTATCACCCAAGTTTATGAAGATAGGCAAGTTCATTAAACCCATGGCTATAACTTTCTCACTCAGACTAACATCCCTTTAGAAACAATTTCCATTCCCAAACTCCTTCAACAATCTAATATTTACAAAGATCTGTTGTATATAGCCCTTCATAATACCAGAGTTCTTATTTCAACTGAACTAGCTTATGTTGCATGTATCCTCAACACAATGCAATGGACTGAAAAACATATTTGATTTGAGAAAGAGGATTTACCCCCATAACACATCATTTCACAATACTTCCATTTGTATATTCAATTATGAATCAATGATGTAGGGGTAAAAGGAGTGTTATTCGATAATGGTTCAAGGCTCAACATCTATAACATTTCCTTTCTTAAACATCTTAATATACAACCTCACAATCTAGATCATTTTAATATGAACATAAGAGGTTTTGACAATATTCCATAGAAATTCATGGGTCAAATAACACTTAATCTCACATTAGGTCCTAAGACACTACCAACTACTTGCCAAGTCATGCCAAATGACCTCAACTATAATTTATTACTTGGTCATTCTTGGATTCATGATATGCATGCAGTTCCTTCTACACTCCATGCCTATCTCAAATTTAGTCACAAAGGATACATATACACATGCCCATTGATAAAAAAAACCTTTTAAATACTATCAGGTTTCTACCACTCCACATAATTATATTCCACACTTTAATCCTAGCTATTTACCTACGCAACCCATTATTCACAATGTAACCCTGGACCATGTAACACATCAACAAACTCTAAATTCCATAATATAACCAACACCAAAGCACTAATTCACCTCACCTTTTGCACTTAAATGCCTTACTAAAATGTGATATCATGGAAAAGGCCTTGGAAAGCATGAATAAGGAATCATTAATCCTGTTGAGGCATCTACACAACATGGAACACAAGGGCTAGGATATCAATTTACCTATTATCATAGTAAACCCTCTTCTACCACTTCAAAGAATATCAAGTTTTTTCCACGCACTTTATCGGTAGATCACACCATTAATCATACTTCAACATTATCATTAATTTACCCTGATCTCATTGATGATATAGTTTCACAAGACATGTTCACATTAGATGAATTTTCCAATGATGAATCCCTCATACAACTTGTTAGAGCATAAGAGGACCTCCCATATTTTTATCATAAAAATATATTTCCTCATCACACAAATAACCACACAAATTTTAGAGAAAGTCTAAACTTTACCCAAGACATACCGATTGATTCAAATGATACTATCCCTACCACTCCTTACACACTTGATCATTCCACATTGCTTAATGAAGAAACCATAAATTTCAACTTTGAAACTAATCAAGATCCTCGCATTGTCTATTTAGATGCTACCCTCTAAAAGGAAGAAGATATATATATCCATCAAACTTTAATAAATTTCTTAATTTTTTTTCTTGGTCTTACTTAGATATGCCAAGAATTGATACATATATCATCATCCATCAGATTCCCTTATACCTAAATACTAAACCAGTTAAGAATTTTTTTTGAAAAATTCATCCTAAGGTGGCTCTCTTAGTCAAATATGAAATCCAAAGCCTCTTAGATGCTAGATTCATTAGACTAGTAGCACACCTTGAATGGATTTCCAACATAGTCCCTATAGTCAAACCTAATGGACAAATTTAGTATTTTTTGAATCTCAAGATTTAAATAAAGCATGCCCAAAAGATGATTTCTTTTTGCCTAATATCAACATGATCATCAATTCTACAACTAGGTATGAAATTATATCAATCATGGATGGATTTGTCAGATACAACCAAATAAAGATCACTAAAGAAGATCAAGAAAAAACATCTTTTACAACACCCTAGGGCATATTTTATTATATTGTCATACCTTTCAGATAAAAAAATGATAGAACCACATATCAACATACCATGACACATATGTTTCATGATTTGATTCACCATATGATCAACGATTATGTTGATGATATATTATCTAAATTCAAACAATGACAACATCACTCTATTGATTTACAAAAAATATTTTAATGACTCAGACAATATAATGTCTGACTAAACCCAAAGAAATGTGTATTTAGAGTTACATCAAATAAACTCCTAGGTTTAATTATCTCTCATCATGGCATATAAGTTGATACTAATAAAGTTGAATCAATTATCGATATGCCACCTCTCACTTAAAAAAACTTTGATCCCTACAAGGAAAGATCAAAGCAATCCACCATTTTGTAGCTTAGCTTGCTAATAAAACTCAATCATTTACTCAACTAATAAAGAAATATACAACATTTATTTGGGACCAAGATTGTCAAGAAAGCTTTGATATAATCAATAAATATATTCTTAATCCACCCATTTTAGTACCACCTATCCTAGACAAGCCTTTTTTATATATATCTAAGTAACAAATCGTATATTAGGAACACTCCTAACACAACATGACGATCAAAATATTGAATGAAAAATTTACTCCCCAATAGAAAAACTATGTCTAGCATTAGTTTTTGCCATATATTTTTTTTGAAATTACATAGTTAATAATGAGACTCAAGTATCACAAAATTAGACCCCTTAAAGTTCTTATTGGCTAAACCACATTTTATAGTCACATCATAAAATGGGTTATATTATTATAAAAATTTGACTTAAAAATAGTCCTCTAGAAATCAATAAAGGGACAAATCATTGCAGACTATTTGGTAGAAACACCACTGTTAGATACCAACCCTCTTAGTGACACATTTAGAGATGATTTCACCACCTATTATACTCATTTAGATATCTAGACCATGTTTTTTTATGGCTCCTGATGCCCATCTGGTGTAGAGGTAGGCATTGTCTTTGTTGATCCTTTTGGTCACATAGTTCTTATAACATATTGATTAAGTTTCTCCTACACCAACAACACTAAATAATATGAAGCACTTATCTTATCACTATTAGCTACCCAATCCCTCCAAATAAAATCTATTCAATTCTTTGGTGATTCCAAATTTGTGGTCAATCAAGTCAATGATTTTTATCAAATAAAATAAGAACACATTATCCCATACCATAACATGGTATAGTGTCTATCATCACAATTTGACTACTTTTATATTGAGACCATCCCTAGAAAAGATAATAGGCACACAGATGTAATAGTCAGTGTTGTATGTCTAATTATGATTGAAATCAATGATGATCAAGCAATCTTTACAATTAAATCATTGTAATCACCTTCAATATCTAATGTTGATTTGATATCTCTTTCCATCTTAGCTACTACATAAAATTTTACAACCCAAGAATGGTTCTCTAATATTTTTAATTTTCAAATAAATCTATTACACTAGACACTTTCTACCAAAATGAAAATGTAAGTTACAAAAACAAGAAATCCATTTTGTAATCATTGGTGGGGACCTTTTTAAATGATCCTTCGATGAACACTTACTATGATGCTTAACCTTAGTAAAAGCCAAAATTTCTCTAGCTTAAATACACGATAGTGAATGTGGTGGTAAATTTAGTGGAAAAGCCATGTAACACAAATTACTTTGACAAGGTTATTACTGGCCTACCATGGAAGATGAATGTTTAAAATATGCAAGGCTATGTGATAAGTGTCAATGACATAATAATATACAACATGAACCATCACAACAATTACAACCTATCATCTCTCCATAGTTGTTCATGCTATGGGGATTTGAGCTCATTGGAAAAATTAACCTCAAATCCACTAATGGATATAAGCTCATAATCATAGCTATAGAATACTTTACAAAATGGTTTTAAGCAATTCCACTTCAATATACCATAGGTGAAGACATTTGCATTTTTATCATGACTCATATTATTTCATGTTTTGGCCTACTGATAGCTATCATTTATGATAATGAAACATCATTCAAGAACAAAAAATTTCAATTTTTTTTGTACCAAATACAAAATTAAGCACACATTCTCCTCTCCATATTAACCACAAGGAAATGGTCAAACAAAAGCCAATAATAAAAATATCAATAGCATTTTGAGCAAAACTATGATAAAATTTGGAGATGATTGGCACAATCAGCTAGTTTTAGCATTATGGGCCTATAATGCAAGTATTTTTATGCCCATAGGAGCTACTCCTTATTCACTTGTTTATGACACAAAAGCATTAGTACCATTGGAATTAGAAATACCATCTCTCCATGTCTCCATTAAAGGTATTCTCACTGATGATCAATATCATGAAAAGTGTCTAAACCATCTCAAATAGTTAGACCATACACATATTCAAGTTGTATAACACCTCAAAATCTACCAACAACATATACAATGATCCTAAAACAAATGAGTTCACACTAGAGAATTTGAATTCAATGATCTTGTTCTCAAAGAAAAACTGCTCAATGTCAATTCTAAAAATGAAATCAAAAGAAAATTCAAACTAAATTGGCTAGGTTCATATATTATTACAAAAAATCTTAGCCCTAAAGTGTATCGTCTAGCCTCACTTGAAGGAAAGAAACTCAAAAACCCAAATAATATTATGCATCTACGTGGATTCCATATCTAACATGCCATTTTACATATTGCAGTCTACATAATTTTTGTTCAAAGCTTAATTATACATAGCTTATTTCAAAATACAAAAATACTATAAAATATCAAAAATACCAAAAACATTTAAATATATCCAAAACACAAATACATTTCAATTGTATGCATCATCCATACTTTACATTGATGCTACTATGCTAGACTTATATTTGATGGTCTATGTTATTGTTTGTTGATTTATCTGCATTACCATGCTTCACTTGATCTTTTTTGAGTATGTGTAGTGACATCCAAATTCTTGATTTCTTTACTCTAACCATTAAGTGGTCATCCTACTTTTACATTTGAGACACACATTGATATACATACCCATTGAGGCCATCTTCTACATAAGTACACCATCCAAGTTATGTCATTCCTACACCACACACTCTAGTTATCATCTTGACATACATTACTTACTAATCTTACATAGATTACCATATCGACACTCACTAGTATCTTGCACTTATTTGTTTCCTAGCATATACTTAGTCTTGTACTAACATGTCTTGCATACTTTCACTTCTTTCTTTGATTAGTTATATGCGATTGTATTTCTAGTTTTTACATGCTTTCCTTTCTTACTTTGCATAACTAGATGTGATTGCATTTTATAGTTCCAATTTTTCTTCTTATGAGTGCCTTAGGACATTTTCCAATTTCCTTTGTTTTTATTCATGTGTATGTACCTTTGGACATTTACCAAATGTCCCTTGCTTGTACTCTTCTATATGATTATGGCCCTTGTGCCAATCTTGTTTATTTATATTATGTGTGTGTGTGGCATTTAAACATGCCTTATATGCTTGCTTTCTAGTTTGAGTGACATGTGCTCATGTCCCTTGTTTACTTGGCCCTTGGCCACCCTTATATGCTCCTTAATTATTGACATGTGTGCTTGTTTGCTTTTCTGTTTCTAAATGTTTGTAATGCCTTGATCTATATCATGCATTTATCTTGGTTTCTTGGATGCTATGATGGAAATCATGATCCATCCCTCATTACTAACAACTAACACTTTTAATTATATTTCAATACATTTCACATGTTATTACATTTTTATATCTATCTAGACATACCCCTATTGATCTAAGAATCTCTTAATATAAACCTTGCTGTATCTTGTGATATTTTATCAATTATCATTGATATATCATATATCTATGCAACATAACACACTTGTAGGGCTCTTTCTTCTAAGGGTAGTCATTGCAACATCCTCATACATACCCTAAGAAGAGGGGGAAAAAATGAAGGTTTTGTCATAGAGATCAGAACTCCTAACGGTCAAAAAAATAGTTTTTAGAACATTTAGAATAGAATCCAAACATCAAACTAGGTAGACAACAGAGAATCTATAATAGTTACCAAATTTGGCCCTAGACAATAGTGCCAAAGTTGGAATACAACACTATAAAATAGGGTGTCTTATTTTTGGTGCTCTTATCAAGATAAAAAAAGTAGTTTTTCTAAAAATAGACAAGAAAGTGAGTTCAGTCATAGGTTTGCCAGCTAGTCCAGATTTATCATGTTTCAATACAATTTTTCATTAGAGAATATAGATATAGGGGGCATCATGCATGACATTATAGATCTCAATTTCAATTTTAGATTAGGTAATTGATATAACTTCTAGATTAGAATCCATGTTATAGACACCAATGATTACGAATAATGTGTGCAACACATTGATCCTCCCCTTTTTTCAAGTTTAGTTTATTTTCCAAGTATTTCTCAGTAGTTATGTGCCTTACTCCATATGCAAGTGGTTGACATCCTTTTTTATGTTTGTATTTCATACAATCTTAACTTCTTAATTACTTGAATTCTTGATTTGGCTTCCACATTAGCCTATTACACTAGTTTTGGAGTGGCTTTCATACAACCCTAATCTCTATCTTTTGAAATGGCCAAGAGTGACCTAGTTTTCAACATATATTCAACTATCTATGCCAAAATTATCAGATTGTAGTACAATCATGGGCTTTAAGATCCATCTCATATGACATCTATTCCATATCAATATTACTTTATATCTTCAATTCATGAGGTAACGATGGAGCCAAAGGTCTAGCTAGCTTTTGTATTCTTGAGACACCTATTCAAAGGGTTAGATACATAGTCCAAACATTGATTGACACATGCATGATTCATTAACTTCAATTATTAGGAGACAATAGAGCCAAATGGCTTACCTTTGCATTCTTGAGCCACTTTTAGAGGAGCACTCAGCTCCATTCATGATATTACTTTTGGTACAACACACACCCAACACAATCTAACACCACAATAGGTTTTATACTAGTTTGTGTGCCTAGTGAGGTGTATTCATTCATTCCTTCCTCTTCCTCTCTCTTACTCAAATTTTATACATTTTTATTTTATATATAGTGTATCTAGTAAGGACTAATCTACTCTATGTTTTTAATTGCATATTGACACTTCACACTATGCTCTCTCTACACACATCCAATATCACATAACTTCATGAGCTTCACCTTTTCAGGTAAGTTCAGGTATACTTTCTATTTTTCATTTATCTTAGTATTTTGCTTTTTTGCATCACTAGAATAAAGAAGGGGGCAAACATAGTCATATAAAATGCAAATTTTGGTAATTTGAGTGTGGTTAATGACACCCAATCTATAGGTCCATCTTGCTTTCTCTCATAACCCTCATATACATGTTTTCACTAATTCTCAATCATCCATATCCTCTTAGATTGAACCTTTATATACCTAAATTGCCATTGCCATGCTTCAACCATCCCCCAAGTCTTGTCAGCCATGGACAATAATGCCCAAACTTGGACTACAATGTTGCAACCCAAGGTGTCTTATTTTTGGTGCTATTCTCCAAGTGCATTTTAGCTTCTAATGGTCATATTATGAATCCTTATCCTAATTCATGTCAGTGTAACATGAATTCATTTAACCCATGATCATTAAATACCCTATAAAATACCATTCAAAGTCCATTTAGAAAGGTTGACACTCATTTACAAGAGAGAAGAAAGAATACTAGTAAGACCACTCAAGGAGTTTTCACTATTATTTGAATACAACCATCCAATAGTATTTCAAGATTATTTAAACCTTTATACCAATCCCTAGTCATTTTAAGTATACCCAATTTCACATTTAGTTGCATTTTCATCACACTATTACACTAAGCACTTTAATTAGAGAACTACATATAGATTGATCCCTCCTCAGAGTATTGGTATGTAGGCAACATGCTCACACATGGGGTGTGAAGTACATCAAGCGTATTCTTTACACACTAACCCCTCCTCTCATTTCTCCAAATTTTGCATTCAAGTTCAAGCATAAAAAGGACCTAGGGTATTGAATAATAAATTAGGCACACAACAAGCTATGTAGACTTTCAAGATTTAATATTTCATAGATAGGGTCACATATACATAATACACAAAGACCAGAAAGCTTATATCACTAGGAGAATAGCACCAAGATATCACTACAGTGCCAAAACCTAGGGTGTCCCACTTTTAGTACTCTTATCTAATAAAAAACAAACTCTAGATTCTTATATATAATAATCTCCCAAGTTTGCACATATATTTCTAAACCCTGTCTCAATCAAAACAACATAGAATAAGATAAGTTTAATTTTCTCTCTCTCACTACTATTTTTAGAAAATATCTAACTACAGTCAAATTTCATAAATCAGTAACTTATTTATTGCATATTATCTACTAATTTTATCTACTCAAACCTATTTATTATTTAAGAATTATATCTTAACAATAGGAACATGAACTATAGGTCATACATAGTCAACCAATTGTTCTGATCATTAACTCCACTGATAGGCACACTACCTATCCTTCACTTCACAAACCACACACACAATCCTCTCTTCAATATCTCCCTAAACTCTCACACAAAGTATATAAATCATCATCTTTGATTTCACTATATATAGATCTATCATGAATTATCAAGTCCACATTAATCCTTATCAACCACAAAACATGCCTTCACCTTTAAGGCATCTCATATGGGTCACACTTAAGCACAATCCCCTTTCAAAATAATCCTCAGTCACTTTTAAGTCCTATAGAGACCCATTCACCTCTTTGAAACTTCTTCGAGCATAAAAATAATATAAGACCACTTATAAATACATAGGTCCACTCCTTATGTCCTCTAGAACATCCTCAAATGAACACAATCACCTTAGCTCACCTCTGTGTATGCTCAATCAACTCAAACAGAGACTTTATACATAGGAATACCATTATTGAACATATAAAGTCAACTTATTAAGTATTGTTCATACTCAAGAAAGATTGAACACACCTCCAAAATCCTTATAGAGCATCCTCATGGAGTCTACAATAATCACCAATAGCCAAGTCATCATGAGAAATCAAAACAAGCCCAAACAACCTTTTTGGGTCACTTAAAAATAAGCATGAACACATAATCAACTTCTAGGCTTAATATATTTAACTTCACTCACTTCTAGATCTTCAAATCAGGTTGATTAGATATGCCATGGAGTCCTCTTCATCTTTGATTTTTACAATACCAATAAATTCAACTTCTATCAATAGATATAGACAAAATATAGAGATCTAGTTTTTCCTTGTGTTAAATTCAAATATTTGAATAATAATGATCATAGTTAACCTTCGAACACAATTATCACATCTCGTGTCTTCTTAGCTTAGATCAAATATTCATAGTTGATCTTCTTTATATTCAATGCATAGGTGCCAATGTTCAAATGTTAAACCTCTATCACTTTGACCTCATCTCATGCAATCTAGAAACTTTGACTCAACTCACTCTAATAATCTCTATGGATCAACTAGGTATTTAATGATCAATGCTCACCATTCGATCAATTTATATGAATGCCCACTTGCTATTAGATCTTTATCCTATAATTTTGCTCAATTTTTAAGCATCATGCACTTATCCTCATCTCATTTATTCATGACTTATTAGAGTAATGTGCACCGTTGATCTTTCTCAAAATTTAATATGTGAAAAAATGACTATGGGGACCCTTTCAATATGCATGAGTGGCCAATTTTGAACCTTAACAACTTCTTCTATGATTTGATGCATGATCTCAAATTTGGACCACATGATCTCCTCACATAGGAGAATCCAACCATGTGACATTCTAATCCTAAAAATTTTGCATGTCCAAGATATAATGCCATTAAAATTCCTTCTCAAAATATTCTATCATAGAGCCAACTATGTCTATATTTTATTTGGGAGACCAAATTTTTTCCTTCATAACTTTTGTCACACTTTAATGCATGATCTATAATTTAGTGTAAACCAAATATGCTCAAAACTAAAAAAACTCATATGATCAGTTTCTCTTGACACCTTCACACATGAAATATATAACACCATTAAATTCCCACTTGGCTCTTCTTACCACATTGCAAAATTGGTTAAGTATGGAAAAACACAGTCAAAATGCCTAGGAGACCAACTTTGCATATGCATATCTTTTGACGCACATCATCACATGATATTAAATTTTTTAAAAAAATAAACAATGTCCCAAAATTAACAACATATGATCACCTTCTCATAAAATTTTCACATGTGTGATATATTCCACCATCAAACTACTTACTTAGGTCTTTCTACCCACATTGCAAATTTGGCTAAGTATGGGAAAATAATGAATTGTAACTAAAAATCCAACTTTGTACCCTCATATCTTTGATTGTGATTTGATGCATGACTTGAGATTTGGTGTATAATAACTATTGACTAATTTGATCATAACCATATGACCAACTCCCCTTAACTCATTCCCACATGGTAATGGTTATGTCATCAAACTGTTTACTTAGTTTTTATACCACTAGACCCAATCTATCTGATAAAAACTATGGTCAACTAGATGAATTCTACTTATGCACAAATGATATCAAAGCATACATAACATCTTAGGGACATATTTAACATTCTCCAATCACCATACTCATCCCTCAACATTTCTAACTAGTCAAACTCTAGAGATCAACCAAGCATACTTTAAGCACACTAGGAAAAATACATTGCACACCTTGTCATTGTTACCTAGGCTATCAAAACACTTCATCCACTCACTAGGACACCTCCATGAAATCACCATGACATCATTTAAAACTATCCAAAAATATCCCCCTTTGTCATTTATGTCAAAAAACATCATATATGTTAATATATAGCTCACCTTCTCTCTCTTCAAGCACTCCCACAACATGAACTTTCTCCCCCTTTGACACAATGACAATGTGGGCACCAATTGATCTCAAGGACCCTGAAAAGACCATAAATAAGAAAGGACCATCTTATAAATATGATAAATACTCCCCTTTACCTTGAGCTTTCCTTTTCTTACATTGACAAACTTCCTCTTGCTCCATACCAACACTCTTCTTCACAAGCAAAACAACTAATGAATACAAAACACGCAAAAAAAATCTAATGGAACTCACCAAGAAACATATGAGAGGGTTAACCCTGATAAATATAATAAATTACATCACTTTTAACATATTTAGATATCCACATGCTATTAAGAACCACCAAGTAGGCTTACCAGCCTTCTTTCTCAAGACACTTCCATGACCACCAACTCTGCATCTGTAATATAACTTCTTTAAAAACCTCTAGATAAAGCTTATGAACTTGTTACTTGACATTAAACATAAAATTTCTATTGATTCATATAAAAATAAATGACACCACACCCAAACTTTGTCTTAGATACTCAAATGTAGCTTTTGACAATGGTTTGGTCATAATATCTACAAGTTGCTCTTTTGTAAGTATATGCTCCAATTTAACACATTGATTAATCACGTATTCTCTCAAGAAATGTTATATAATAGGAATGTGTTTAGTTTTTGAGTGAATATTAGGATTATTTGAGATACTAATTGCAATAATATTGTCATAATAAATAGGACAAGGTCCAGTTTGTTTTACCTTATAATCCTCTAAAATTTGTTTCACCTACATGACTTGAGTACAACAATAGGTAGCTATTATATTCTTAGATTATACAATTGATAGAGACAATGAGGCTTGATTTTTTTTAAACAATACATTAAGTAATCACCCATGAAGAAGACCCATCCATTGGTACTCTTCCTATCACCCACACATCCTACCCAATTTGCATCAGTATATGATTTCAAAATGAATTATTTACTCCTGGGATATCATAAACCATACTATATGGTGCCTTTGAGATATCTCAAGATCATTTTAATTGATTTCAAGTGATATTATTTAAGGTCAAATTGAAACCTTCTTAAAAGACCCATTACTTGCATGATCTCAGGCCTAGAAGTTGTAGAATACAAAAAACATTCAATCGTGGATCTATACAAAGTTTGATAAAATTTTGGTGAGTAATCCAGTTTAGTTAACTTGCATCCTATGATTATTGGAGTACTCATTGGATTAAAATCCATCATTTCAAATTTCCTCAACATATCTATGATGTATTTAGCATGTGAAATGAATATCTCTATATCAAGTTGATAAATCTATAATCCTAAGAAAAAACATAGTTATCCTAACATTGACATTTCAAACTTAGTCTTCATAGTGTCTATAAATTCTCTACTTATTTTATCATTGTCATATCCAAAAAATTTAACATAAGCATATACAACAATTATCAAATGATGATTTCCTTCTATCTTAATGTACAAATTACTTTCATCTACCCCTCTTTTAAAAACATTACTCAAGAGAAACTTATCTAACCTTTCATACTTGGTCCTAAGAGATTGTTTAAGACCATACAAATCATTCCTTAATTTACATGCAAGATATTGTTTACTTGACATGAATTATCCTTCAGGTTTCTCAATGTAGACTTCTTATTCTAAGTTACCTTTCAAGAATGTAGATTTCACATCCATTTGATATACCTTAAAATATTTGAAACTTGCATATGTCAAGAAGAGTCTAATTGCTTCCATTATTGATACATAAGCAAAAATCTCATTAAAATCTATTCCTTAAACTTGAGCATATTCCTTACACACCTATATAGCCTTGTTCCTTGTGACTTCTCCTTTCTCATTCATTTTGTTTTTGAAAACCCACTTGGTACCTATCATCTTTTTATCTCTTGGCCTATGAACTAAGTCCCATGTTTCATTATTTTATATTTGATTATTTTCGTCATTCATTGCAATAGTCTAACTATCATCTTTCTTAGCTTCCATGAATGTTTTTGGTTCAATCATGGAAAATAAAGTTAAGTCCTATTGATTTTGATTGATCAAAATTCTCTTTCTAGTTTGTAACCTTGCACCTATATTTCCAATAATTTGAGAGATTGGATGATCTTTCTAAATTTTTATAGATAGAGATTTAGAGTCTTGTCTTTCTTCCTCCTCTTCATCTTCAACATCTGTTTTAATGGATAACTCATCATTATTTGTAACAGAATTATGAATGGAATTACTTACCTATAATTTTGGATTTTTAACTCTACTTGTCTCATCTACCCTTACATTTAAACTTTCAAAAATATTGAGAAGTATCTTATTGAAGCACCTATAGGATATATTGATATAAGATTAACCTAAGAAGATTCCCTCATAATATCTTGATTAAAATTTGCCAAGACTCTCTTCATCTCTTTTGATGAAGCACCTATTCCCAAATACTCTAAAATGTTTGATGTTAGATACTCTATTCTTATAATACTCATAAAGAGTCTTATTACCATTTAATTTTATTTGACACCTATTTAGGATGCAAATAGAAGTGTTTGTTGCATCTTCCTAATAGCCATGTGATAATTTTGCATATTGAATCATGGTTCTACTCATATATAAAAAAATCTTATTCTTCCTTTAAACAACATCATTCTATTGTGGTGTTCTAGTGGTAGAATATTATCTTCTTATCCCTTGTTCTTCAAAAAAATCATCAAACTTATGAGACCAAAACTCACCTTCTCTATCTGATCTCACACACTTGATCTTTGAACCTTTATAATTTTCAACAAGGGTTTTGAATGCCAATTTTTTTGAAAAATCTTCTACTTTTTATTTAATAAAGAATATCCAAGTCATCCTAGTAAAATCTCTAATGAAAACCATGAAGTATCTATTAACTTGAAAATTTTGAGTTCTCATAGGTCTACATAGATTAGTCCAGATCAACTCCAATGGTTTTATAGTGGAGAATTCTTTGTTTTTGTATCTTTTCTTGGTTTCCTTCCCATGAAGACATGACTTGCAAAGATAATGAGGAATATTATAAATCATGGGCATATGCCTTACCAACCCTTTTGAATTGATCTTTACCATATTATCAAAATTTATATGTCCAAGCCTTCTATGCTAAAGCCAACTTTCTTCCAAATGATTCATGAAGCACTTCTCCTTCTAGGTTTCATGGAATACATACATGTTTTTATCTATTTTATGAAACTTTACAACTAATATGTCATATTTTTCCTTTCTTACTTCACATACATCATCATGAAAGGTTACAACATTTCCTTGATTACACATTTAGCTTACACTTAAAGATTATGTTTCAAACCTTCTACATATAAGACATTCTCAGTCTTCATAAAACCATTGTACAAACTCATATTACCTTTGCTAATAATGTTAACATATTTTTTGTCTCCAAATCTCACTACACCTGGGTTGATCTTCTTTAGAGAGATAAACTTGCTCTTATCTCCTGTCATATGATTTGAGCATCCACTGTCTATGAACCATATCTTATTTTCATCTTCTTAAGTATGCAAGGCTAATTAAATAAATAATTACTCTTCCTTTGGTGGTCTATTTAAAATTTTCTTCTTTTCTTCTTTATACTTAATCTCCTTGAGCCATTTGATGGTGTCAATGACTTGTATATCATTTTTACAAAATGCTCTTCTATAATTTTTAGCTATATGACCTTGTTGGTTATGATTGTATCATATGAGATCCCTTTTGATCTCTAAAGAGAGAGAACAATTCTTATATTTATTACCAAATTGATTGTAGGATAAGCAATACCCATTGAAGACATTATTCATTTTTGATCTTCTTTTCTCTTAACCATTACTACTTAATGGATTTTCAATCTTGATCCTTTTGGTGGAGTTAAAATCCCTATTGTCCTTGGATAAGAGCACATCTGAGTAAGTTATGACTTTATTTTGATTAAGATCTTTATTCATTAGGAACTACAATTTTTTTACTATTACCTCTAGATTTTGCACTTATGTATTCACACTATTAACTTTTGATAAATCATAAACTATATTGTCTTGAATATAATCCATAACCTTTTTTTTAACCATTATAACTTTGATCACCTTTAAGTGGTTAAACTTTGCATGAGGGACCTACTTTGATACCAATTGTTAGAGGTACAATCCACTAAGAGTAGGGTGAATCAATAGTGATAAACAATCCAATTCAATTTACAAACCCTTTAAAATACTTAAGCATTCAACACCATCATTCATGAAGCATACAAATCATTCACAATAGTGACCAAGGAATACAATGCAAGATCACATATAAAACATAAGATCTATGTGGGAAACCCTCTTGGGGAATAAAACCCACTCTCAAGCATGCAAACACATGGACTAATATCTTATAAGATGATAAAAAATAAGAGACTAACCAAGTCCTTCTGATCAGTAACCTTTAGTCAAGTCTTTCTAACCTATAACCTTGATCAAGTCCTTCTAATCAAAGGTCTTTAGTGAAACCTTGTTTCATAAGGAACAACTAACCCTAAGGAAGATCAAATATTTTAGACCCTTCTTGAGATGAACACTTACACATTAGAGTTGATGTATTCAACACTTTATGATGGACCTTTTGATTATATAATAACTTCATAAACTTTCTATCTCAAATAGGCCTCTCAGACATGCATGTCACAAACTCTTTCCTTCTTCACTCAAACTATCCTCATCTGCACACTCAAACCTCTTCACATATCCACAAACTACAAGAGCACTATCCTAATAGTAGGAACATGACCTATAGGTCATAAACATAGTCAAGCAACTATTTTTCTCATTGACTCTACCAAAAGGCACACTACCTATCCTTTGATCTAAAAAATGACACACACAAGCCTCTCTCTAATCTCTCTTAAAACTCTCACATAAAGTCTAGAAATCATTATATTTGATTTCACTATATATAGATCTATCATGAATTATCAAGTCCACATTAATGATTGTTAGCCAAAAAACATGTCTTCACCCTTAAATCATCGCATATGGC
The DNA here is from genome assembly GCA_037957365.1 of Torreya grandis. Lineage (NCBI taxonomy): Eukaryota > Viridiplantae > Streptophyta > Pinopsida > Cupressales > Taxaceae > Torreya > Torreya grandis. The sequence goes on along the minus strand of JARHVA010000285.1, from coordinate 2,445,531 downwards.
TCACACTTAAACACAATCCCCTTTCAAAATAAGTCTAAGTCACTTTTAGGTCCTATGGAGACCCATTCATCTCTTTAACACTTATTTGAGCATAAAAATAACACATGACCACATATAAATACATAGGTATACTCCTTATGTCCCCTAACACATCCTCAAATGAACACAGTCAACTTAGCTCACTTGTGCGTATGCTAAATCAACTCAAACATAGACCTTATACACATGAACACCATTAATGAACATATAGTCAAATTCTTAAGCATTTTTAACACTCAAATAAGATTTAAGACACCTCCAAAATACTTACTAAGCATCCTCATGGAGTCTAAAACACTCACCAATAGCCAAGTCATCATGAGACATAGAAACAACATCAAAATGAGCTCAAAAAACCTTCTCAATTCACTTGCATAATAAGCATGAACACATAGTAAAATTCTAGGATCAATATCTTTAACTGTAATCACTTTCAAATCTTCAAAATTAGGTTTATTAGATGTTCCATGGATTCCTCTTCATCTTTAATTTTTACAACACCAACAAATTTGACTTCTATCAAAAGATATGGATAAAATATAGAACTCTAGTTTCTCCCTGTGTTAAATTCAAATATTTGAATAACAAAGATCATAGTTGAAATTTGAACACAATACACATTATCGATCTTTTTTTATCTTTAATACATAGGTCTAAATGCTCAGATATTAAACCTCTATCACTTTGACCTCATCTTGTGTAATTTGGAAACTTTGAATTAATTTATTCTATCAATCTCTATGGATCGACCAAGCATTTAATGATCAATTCCCACCATTTGATCAATCTATATTAATGCATATCCTATACTTTTTCTTAGTCATTAAGCATCATGCACCTATCCTCATCTCACTTCTTCTTAACTTCTTGGAGTAATGTGCACCATTGATTTTAATCAAATTTTAATATTTGCAAAAATGACTATGTGAACCCTTTCAATAAGCCTGAGTAGCCATTTTTTAACCTTAATAAATTATTATGTGCTTTGAAACATGATCTCAAATTTGGACAAGATGATCTCCTCACATAGGATAATCCAACCATGTGACATAGTACTCCTAAAATCTTTGTGCATGTGAGATATAATGCCATTAAAATGCCTTCTCAAAATCTTTTATCATACAACTAACTATGTCTAGATTTTGTTTGGGAGACCAACTTTGCTCCATAAATTTTTCCATGCTTCAACACATGATTTGGAATATATTTCGAATCAACTATACTCAAAAATAAACAAACCCATATGATCAATTTCTATTTACACCTTCACATGTACAAGATATAACACCATTAAAATTCTCACTCAACTCTTCTTGCCACATTTCAAAATTAGCTAAGTATGAAGAAACATAATCAAACTACCTAGAAGACCAACTTTGCATATGCATATATTTTGACACACTTTATTGTATGATCTGAAATTTAGCACAATTAAACTAGGTCCAAAATTGAAAAAATTGATATGATCACCTTCTTTTGAAACATTCATGCAAGTGATATATTCCATCATCAAACTACTTACTCGACTCTGTCTAGCCACATTTCAAATTTGGCTAAGTAATGGGAAATAATGAATTATAATTAAGAAGCCAATTTTACACCCTCATATATTTGATTATACTTTGATTCATGACTTAAGATCTAACACATAATAACTAGTGACTAATATGATCACAACCATATGACCAACTCTCCTTAACTCATTCCCATGTGGGAATGGTGACATAATCAAACTGTCTACTTAGATTTTATACCACTAGACCGAAGCTATCTAGATGAAAACTATGGTTAACCATAAGAATTTCACTTATGCACATAAGATCTCAAAGCATATATAACATCTTAGGGACCTCTTACACATGCTCCAATCACCATACTAATCCCTAAACATCTCTAACTAGTCAAACTCTAGAGATCAACCAAGCATACTTCAAGCACACTAGGATAATCACATTCCACTCTTTGTCATTATTACTTAAGCCATCAAATCACTTCATCCACTCACCAGGACACATCTATGATATCACCATGACATCATCATGATAACTCTCTATCACTGATCATTAAACTCAACTTCACAATTGAGAAATTTCTTAATTTGTTCATCATAATTAAAGACCTACCAATGATGAACATTGTCTGGGATTGAAAGCTTGAAAAGCACCTCCAATTGATACTAACAATGATGGCTCATATTTATAATATAAAATTGAGCACCTAACCCTACAAATAGAATTCAAACAAATCCCAAATAACATTCTAGTATTGGTTCAACCTTTTATTCTTTGTGGCATAAACATTACAAACTTACTTTACCACCAACTAAGAATCACCCTTTATAATCAAATTTTTAATCCCATATTCATGGGCAATCCATAATCCAAGCAAGACTGCCTCATATTCAGTATTATTATTCATGTACTCAAAGGAAAACTAAAATTAAAACATAGAACATTTACCATTGGGGGCATAAAAGACAACCCTATATCCATTTCCAAGATTGAAGTAGGCTCTATCAAAACACATCCTCCAAATTTCACCTTCTTTGTCAGGTTCAACAACAAGAATAACAAGTTATTCACTACTATCAACATTCCCAACAAAGTTTCCCAATTCAACATCTATGTACAATAATTCATTCAGAGTGCATTTCAAATCTTAAATTGCATGTATCATCTTTGGATATTTATGAAGCTTGACCATCTTACCCTCCAACGGAATAGTGGCATAAGATAAGTCCAAGTATACACTCCCACCCATGTTAGTAGCCCATTTTCATGACAATATCATCCCCCACTTAGGTGGGTAGTCTACAACTACCACATCCATATTCAAATACTTTACTAGATGCACTACCAACTAGATAACTAATCCACTGACTTGCCCAACAATTAAAACTTTCCATGAGTCCATGTCATAACATTTTCCAAAGGCTAACATAATATTCACTCTGAGGTCATTTAAGACACCTAAGGGCATCACATTGAAAGAAGCTCTAGAATCAAACATATACTTGTGGACAATTAGACCATTGATCGATAAGGTTGTACAAAATGGATCCATATTCAATTGAATCTCTACTAATGCAATCCCCAAATAAACCTCCAGAGCTAGTTTAACAACCTCTTATGATTATTCATCTTCTTTTTGGGGTGATTTGGCTAATTCATTTTCATTTTTAGCTAACCTTTCACCAAATTCAAAATACTCAAATGCTCTCTTCCTATGTTCAAGTGTTCTTAATAATTCCATAGGTGGCATGATGACTTTCAGTTGGATCAACACTTGGGCCATATCACACACATTATACGTAGGAAGAGATTTATTTGGTGGAAGGGTAACAACACCTTCAACTAGGATGCAATCACTTAATGTCTAAAGTGGATCAGGATGGGATGGATTTGAATCTTTAGCAATATCCTTCAAAGGTGGATTTTATTTAAACTCATTAGCACCCTTAGCAATACTAGACAATATGGGTACCCTATTCTTGGTTGGCATACCTCTATGATTAGTAAATTAGGAAATGGGTACTAGCTTGGAAGCTTTGGGGACTGTTGTAGTTTTCTTAACCTCCTTATGAGCATCCCCTATCTTAAGATTTGTAGGGGTGGTGTCTTCAGGAGTAGTAACCTAATATTTGCTTCTCAAGTGATACTCCTCTTGGGTAATTTTTTCATTAATTAGAAACTTCCTATCCTCAACTAAAAAATTCCCCCATCATATTTATTAATCATCACAGAGCATAATAAACTGAAATAATTAATGAGAAATTCATATGCTTGTGCCATATTAACATCACAAGTAACTTTAGGAGTTAGGACTCTTAACTTCTCAATTATACTCCAAAATTGATTAATAATAATAGCACTCAGCAATTCCATGGAGGTAATAATCTCACTTTGGGGGTTTTGATAATTGAAAATCAAGATCTCATCACTAGATGATGAAAACTCAAGTTAATTCACATATTCATCAATCAATTTAGTTGTATCACATGGGGGATGTGGAAAGAAGTACTTGCCATACCAATAAATATCAATGTCATTATTTATAGCATTCACCCTAGCATTTAAAGGATCAAACACTTCTTTTCTAGCCCCTTTATTCTAATTTCTATCCATTTTTTCTTCCTATGCAAGCCTCTTCCCTCTATCATTATCTCGATGGTGGAAAGCATGCATTATTGATGCTTGATTCAGATTTAGAGTCCTTTCTTGATTGATAAATGCATGAAGGATCCCCTTTTTAGATTTAACCAACTTATAAATAGTTATTTGAAAGTTGAGGCCAAAAGTTTTAATAGTTTCCTTAAGATTAGGTGTCTTAACAAACTATGCTTTGTTTGGGTTGACTAGCTTTAAATCAACCTACTTGTTCATGGGCTTTCTCATAGCCATTATGTTGTTCTCAATTTAGATTGCCATATTAAATGTTAAACATAGGTTAGTGGGAGCCTTAGCCCTTAAGTAGTACATAACATTCTTTTCAAAGGCATTACAATACTTTATCAAGCATGTTGTATCAAAAGGCTTAATGTTCTCATGTAGCCACATCATGGTCTTGTTAAACCATGTATTGAAGTCCTGCAAATAGTCATTAGGATTCTTTTCAAATTTAGCCAAAAGAAACCTTGGATAAATCCTAACACCATACTAAATTATAAAAACATTTTGCATTTCTTCCCATGAATTAATGCATCTAGTGGGAATGGAATTGAACTATTCATAAGAGTCTTTATCCATCATGTGTACAAAAAATTTAATACACATCCTCATACTCAACCTCATAATCTTCAATGATATTTTAAAAATACCTCTAGTGTTGATCACCACTCACTACATTATTCCCTTAGAATTTTTGGAGGCATTTCCTAACTTCATTTGGGACTTTATTAGGATAGCCTTACATTTTATCAAAATTAATAGGCCTAAATCTAGGAATAGGTAATTTAGAATGTTCATTCTCATCTAGATCCCTAAGCCTCATGCTTGGTTCAATGAAAGATTCAAGAACAACTAAAAAAGGATATGAGGGGGTGAATGAGGTGGAATTTGCGGATCAAACTTGGGAGGGGATTCAACTAGTTGAGAAGGAACTAGGTAATACATAGGACTATGGGTCTTAGATATGTTGGGAGACCTATGATAGTCCTCAATAATGGGAGGGTCAGTAAATAGTTCAAGATTATTAAAATCCTGACAATCTTTAGCATCTAAGATTTTCCCTTCAATGGGCCTCCAAACTTGTCCCCCTCTACTTGAAATATTCAAAGTAGGCATTGATCTTTCTTGAAACCCAAAAAAAAATTTGGAGTCACCACTAGAATCAAACTTCTACAATATAAAAGTTGACAAACTGTTTGTGATAAATGCTAAAATTAAACTTGTTGAAGCTTTAATGAGATAGAAGTCAAAAAAACTAAAATTTTCAAAATAATGTTCAAAAGGGACAAAAGGCCTTTCAACATGAAATGTTAATATCTCTTCATAATAAATTTAGTAGAAGTCAAATTTTCAAGCCTTAAAACTTCCTGGCATGTCCCAAGTGGAATGCTATGACGTTGACAACCAAGATGAAATAATTATAGGTCTAGCTCTTTTTAAGAGTCCCCAGTAACACAAATGACTAGGAATTTGATCTAAACCCTGACAATGGTGCCATAGGAGTGTTGGTTCCTAGTTGTACAACTCATATACTCAGTCTTGTACACTTGAAAGAAAATGGAAAGTAAAGATGAAAAAACCACTAGTATGTCATTGTAGCTGGGGAAAGGTATAACATCAAGATTATACTAAATATATAAAATGATTGAGAGGCACCTACAAAGGGTATGGTTAACTCCCTACTACTTTTGGCTCTACCTAAACCAAGTTGAGAGAACATATAGGGTAGCTTGATCACATGGATAGATTCTTAAATTCAACCTCCATGGTGATTTTTGGCACAAGAAACACATATGACTAGGGCATAACCAAGTTTGCACACTTCACTCATGAAGGGTTATCAGACAAAATGCACAAATGCTCTAAGTCATATACAAGCTACTAATTATAGATGGGAATGTGATTGCAATCTTTATTTCAAAATAAATTTTCAACAAGGGGATGAATGGAGGATTGTAATGCTAGCATTTAAAATGTAAACTACAAACACATTTAAAATATGCAAGATTTTATGCATTTGTAGGAAAATAACACTTATAATATGCAAAAGGTGTATTATTTGTAGGGTAGGATAGGGTAGGACAAGTTATATAATTAAAAAGAAGGGGGGTGGCATGCTGGTGGTTTTCAAATAGTAGGGTATCTACTAGTATTTCATGACAATATTCCTTAGTAGACATGTAGAAAAACTTCAAATGCAAGATAGTGGTAAATATCAAATGATCCCTGAGAGACTAGATTATAGATTGAAACTAATCTTTCAAATGATTTTTCCTATCAAATCCATAAACCTAGGGTGCACTAACAAGTTATTCAACAACCTATCTTGAATAAATGAAAAAATATTTTATAATCAAAATCTATGCTCAAAATGAAACCAGTAGTGAGCACAAACCCAAATGTTGAATCAATAATTCTTAAAAAACATATTGCTACACTTCATCTATAGGAAACAATAATGAACCACAAGAATTTTCATTAACTTGAACATAAATATTACACACATCAGTATTTCAAAATGTTGTCATGGGGACAAACAAGGTGAGATTTCTCTTTTGATAGGGGATACATAAATCTATTCTCAAAACTTTCTAATGGATATATAACTGCAACCACCATAGCAAGGAAGACAAAATTTACACAAAGTAATTGATCCTAGAAAAAATTATGTAGAACCTATGCTTAGAGAAAATGGACACCTAAAATAGTGACAAAAAAAAACCAACACAATGGCAAACTAACCCCTTTAATAGAGGAGAATCCCTTTATTTATACATTTTCAGATCTAGAACTATGGGTCACCACTTGCAAAATTGTAAAACAAGATTTCATGTCTACCAAGATGCTTTGAGCTAGAAAAATATTCCCTTGTCATACCTAAAATATTCATCCATTTTCTATAAATATCATAATTCTAACTACTTCTTCAAGGAATGATGAAATTTTTGGAGCACATCTTTTTATTTCATGGTGAAATATGCCTTTCACATGATCTAGAAGGAAAATATTCATGGTAAAGGTCCAAAAAAACTTTGTCATTATGGGCAAACACCTAGGCATTCCCTCAACCACTCGCTTACATAAATGGAACCTTCTTGATAGATTCCCTCCCTCTCATGCATTCCATGAAACACCATAATTTTGTAATTATTTCCTAGGAATATTCTAGATCCATGGCCCTCTGAATGATCTTCTTTGGAGTGGCCCACCTTAGACGTGCAAGTCTACAATTTCTTGCTCATGGATGAACTTGGACAAGTAAAATGATGAAACAATACAAAAGACTTAGGTAACTTTTAACTTTTTTATTTTGGCTCCAACTTATTTTTCACATTTCACATATTTGCATTTTGCACATTTAACCTTTTACGTTTCCTCCATATTTTTTTTAAATGTAAAAATGCATTAGTTTTAAATTTTGATTTACTTGGGTAAATCTTGGTCCCTCTCTCAAATTTTCCATTTATAAATTGCTAAGATGCTATCAGTGGTGGAATATTTCACTAATTGTATTACAAAGGGTCCTTAAATGTGTCATGCATGCCTATATGGCATCACCATGTCACTCATTTCACCAATATATTTGATTTACACTGACCTCAACATTACTTGTCTCTATTGGTGGTTGAACTTCATTAAAATGTCCATGATCATCCTACACCATTGGATATGCTCATTAGAGAAAATGTGGACCATAGATCTATGTTTGGCTCATTGCAGTTATGACACATGTCACCACCACATTCAACCTAGACCCTTTAAAAAGTCCATCTTGGTTTACACTATTGGATCTATGTGCATAGATTAACATGACCCATTGATATTGATCTGAAATACAAAATGTTATTAGCTTCTATCTATCTTTGGCCTCAAGGTTGTGCCACTTGGCAGCCCCATAGGCTTTTTTAAACTTTCTATGTCAATCCTATGAAGATAATGTGATCTTGACAAGTGGTGGTCTTGCATTCATTTTAGGCTTTATTGAAAGGTATTAACTTAATTACATTATAGATCAGATTATGTACACTTGAATGCACATCATTGATCTCTAAGAACATGATCAAAAGTTAGCTTATGACCATGCATTGACTTTTCAATTATGCCTTCATATCATTATATCCTTTGGCCTAATCAAATGTGTATTATTAGATTACAATACATGAGTTTAAGCATGATTTATTTCTTGCATATAGTCTCTATTTCTTTGAGTGCCATTACACTACATGGTGGCACCTCATACTTTTATTTTAAAATAAATGACTACCTTTTATGTCTTAAAAATGATGTTTGTACCCTTGTCAAAAAACATTCACGAGACCATCATAAATGCAATTTGGGAAAATTTCTTTGAGATTTATCTAATTGGATCTTTTGTATTCAATATTATTACTTTAATCAATCCTTTGGTCTTCGAAAGAATTTTCTCAAATCTTTTGTCCTCGGCATTCCTATCTTCAACATTTTTGTTTTCATTCGACCTTTGGTCTTCAAGACTTTTGTTCCACAACATTTCTTTGGGACATTTGTTTCGCAACATTTCTTCATAATAATCTATCTTTGGCATTCTGTTGGACAATTGCCTTGAATAAAATGTTTGAGACAATTTCCCTAAAGAATTTTGACTTCACACTTTTCTCAGGAGATTTGAACTTTATCAGACCTTTTGTCGTAGATAAAATACCTAAAAGAATTCAACCTTTATATTTTTATCTTCATCAAGATAATTGTTTTGGGTATTTTGTTTGAAATAATTTCCTTGAATAAATTGATATTTGCATATTTTTCAAATGAATTAGACTTAATTCTTTTGCCAAAGAAATTAGAGCTTTGCACTTTTGCCAAAGAAATTTGGACTTTTGCACTTTTGCTAAAGTAATGACTATTGTTAGGATTTTTACCATAGGAAAAATGACTAAAGGGTAAGTTCCCTTTAGAATTTTTTCCACAGATAAAAATTCAAAAACAAATAAGGACTTGACTTTTTCCAAACATAATGAAATTCTTTCAGACCTTTTGCATGGAAAAACACCCAAGGAAAATAGTCCTTCAGACTTTTTACCACAGAAAAAATGTCTGACGGTATTTCTTCGGGCTTTTTGTGTAAAATATTTTTGCCAAAACAAAATAAGAATTTTTACTTTTTTTGAAACTTCTCAATTATTTTGTGCTTTTTGTCATGGATAATTTTCCCAATGGAAATAAGTATTCATACTTTTTGTCCCAAAAAATCCTAAAGACCTATTTTCATCGATAAAAGTGTTCACATAAAAATCTTCAAAAAGTCTAAGGGAAAGATACATATGCCAAGTAAAGAACAAATTAGGACTCAACCAATTTAACATGAACTTGACCTTTGACATGAAAAGTTGAAATTAGTAGTTTAGTAAGGGACTTAAGCATTAATACTCAACTTGGGTTGGTATTAGGTACTTATATTTGACAAGGGCCCAATTAATTCAATGCAATTTTGGGCACTAACATGTTTTTTCCTACCTTCTTGGTGATGTTTTTAATCATAAATCCATGATCAACCTTCATCATTAAGAATACAACATAGATTCTCAAAAATGACAAAGTTCCAAATCTTCTTCATCTAATAACCAAAAATATTTTTCCATAGCTAATAATCAACAAACTACCAAGGATGTTTTTTTTTATTGATGATGACTACGACCAATATTATAATAATTCTCAATATGTTAACATGACTAAGGTCAATTATCATCATAAACCAACTCACAAAGATCCTGGTGCAAAATCTAAGAAACCATCTTTAGAAGAACAAATTCTCAAAGATGCTACCACCACTCATTTAGCTTCAGAAGCTCATGAGGAACCACCCCCTTCTTCTGAACCCTCAATAACTTCTATTCCTTTAAAATCTACCTTACCTTCCAAAACTCACATTGGTTCTTTTTATAAATCCCATTTGAACTTGCTTAATGAACTTAACTACATGCCTTTCAAGATTCCACTTATGGAGTTATTTTTTACTTCCCCTTATCATCACAAGTTCCTTATGCAACAATTACAAGAAATTGAAGAGCCACCTTATACAGATTAATAACCACACTCTATTGAGCCTCAACCTACCAATGTGCATGTCATTGAAACTATTTTCCCTTCTTCTAAACCTTCTATTAGGTTTTTTGAAGAGGACATGATTAATGATGAGATTTTTTTTGTGCCGATGATCCACCACTATTCATTAAAATATCCATTAATACTACCCTTTTTTATAAAATGTTAGTTGATTAAAGATCTAGTAGTAATGTGACATCTTCATGGCTTATCCAACAACTTGGATATACTAAGTATCATCTTAATCAAATCTACCTTACCCATCGTGGATTTAAAAAAACTAATCAAAAGCCACTTGGTTGTATTTGGATTCCCCTAATAATAGGACCTAAGACTATTCAAACTAAAATTATGGTCCTTGATTTGCCATTATCTTATAACATATTCCTTGGTTGCCCTTGTACTCATAAAATGAGGGCCATCACTTCTTATAGTAGCCAATGTATCAAATTCCTTCATAATGGTAAATGATATAATCATGAGGCTGATCCCAACCCTTGGACTATTCAACTTCCTAACCCAAAATCTCAATATCACATTCCTACCATTCCAACCATCAATAGTGCTCCCTTACCTAAGTTCATCAACATCAATCTAAACTTACAAGTCACTTTCGCTGATTTGAATGATGATGAACCTAATGACTTACAACATACCTGTAACACTAATAAGCTACCTCATTATATCTCAGAGTGGCTTCCTCCCTTTTTTAATACCTCATGATCACATTGTAACTCTCATTGATGAGATCACTAATTTTCCCCTCCATGCAATGCTGAGGGACCTTATTTACTATAAGATGCCTTCATATTCAATGATTATGGAGTGTCCAAATTATTTCAAGACCTTCTAATCATGTCTCCACATAAATTTAGTAACATCAAAATTTCACCTTTTGAAACTCCCCTTAAATCTCAATCATGTACCATTTACCCATCCTATGATGATAAATACATCATGTCCTAAGCTCAATATGAAGACTTAGATGTTCAACATTATCAAAAAACTTTATCTCAAATACATGCTTTCAATCAGGATGTTCACACCATTTCCATGGATTGTAAATTCAATCCCAAAGGTCATGTACCTCCTATTAAGTTTCCATTCCTTGATACTCCTTAGGTTGTAGAATAACTCTTACCTTTTGAACCTTTGGAAATTCTTTCATCTTATCTACCACCTACTGAGTACATCATTACATCTAATTCTTCCCCCATCAGATAAATCAACAACACACTAATCCACATTCTAGTCCATCTACTCCTCCTACTCCTAAGATCACATTAGATGCCATGGCCATAGATGTTCATTAGATACATTTTGAATATGATCACCATGGTAATCAAATTATTTATCTCAAATTATATGTTGTGTATTATGGTTCTCTTCCACTTTTCCAATGATTAAGATATTCTTGAATTACTTCATGCTTGAGAACCTCAAATTCCTTAGCAACATCACAAACTTGGGAATTTCAAAAACAAAGCACCTTGTTTCAACAACTTCATCAATAGAATTGACCCTAAATCTAATCCAATTTCTTCTTTAATTAATGCACCATACCACTTATAATATGGAAATGATATGCTTATTGAATAAACTAATCATATTGAATATGGTACTCCGTCATGCCCTCGATCTATTACCGTCTCTCATGAATTTTCACCTACTAAACATGATAAATTTAGTTTAATTTTTGATAAATATAATGATAACTTTGCTTGGTCCTAATAGGACATGCCTAGTATTAACCCTAGAATTGTGGTGCATAATATCATCACTTATCCTGATGCCAAACTTGTGCATCAAAAATAATGGAAATTTCCATTGAAGGTTTCTGCCTTATGTCACAAAGAAATTATCAAACATCTTGATGTTATTTTTATCAAACTAGTGGATTAATCTAAATGGGTTTATAACATAGTCCCTATTTGAATTTTTTTCCATGGTCATTCACATTTGCATTGATTTACATAATCTCAATCTTTCTTGTCCCAAGGACAATTTCCCTCTACCTTCAATAGATGTCATTGTCAATTCCATAGCTATTTATGAAATTTTATCTCATATGAATGGTTTCTCAAGCTATAATCAAATTCAAATCATTCCTAGGGACCAATATAAGATAACTTTCACCATGGAATGGGGCACTTATTGCTACGTTAAAATGCCCTTCAGACTAAAAAATGCTAGAATTAATTATTAATGAGCAATGAATCATATTTTTCATGATCTTATCCACAAAATTGTATATATCTATGTTGATGATCTCATTGATAAATTTAAATCTCACAAGACTCATCTTTCTAACCTTGCCATCATCTTCAACCATCTTCTCAAATACAAAGTTAGACTAAATCCTTATAAATGCATCTTCAATATCACATGTGACAAACTATTAGTATTTTTAGTCTCTCTTCATAGCATCAATGTTGACCCTGCCAAGATTCATGTTATCATCAACATGCCCATCCCTCAATCCATTCTAAATATTCACACTTATCTTGGTAAACCTGGGTAAATTAGATTATTTATCCCCAAAATGGCTTACCACATCTACTCTATCAATTATCTTCTTAAGAAAGGTAATTCTTTATAATGGATAGACCCTTGTCAAAAAGCATTTGATAACATGAAATAATCATTGTTTCACCCACCTATGCTTCATTCTCTTTCAAATGATCAACCTTTGATCCTCTATACCTCTTTTACACCCATATCAATTGGACAATGCTTGCCTAAAAAGATGATATTGGAAGAGAATATGCCATATAATATATCAGCTGAGGCCTCATTGATTATGAGAAACATTATACAAAAGTCAAACATGATTGTCTCACCATATAGTTTACAACTGAGAAACTTTGACATTATATGCTTTATTAGACCACTTATTTTATCACTCATTCTGATCCCCTTCATTATTTATTCTCAAAATCCTTTCCTCCTAGAGACATAATTGGGAAGTGGATGGTCCTCATGGAATTTGATCTCTAAATTATTATTCAGAAAGTTATCAAAGGATAAATCATTACTGATCAACTTTCTTCCACTCCCATGCCCACTGCCAATCACCTTCAAGATAGTCTTCCTAATGACAATATTCTCTATATTAAAGGTCTCAATCAATCCATATCTATTAAATATTACTTCCATAACTTCACTATTGATATTAAATAAAATAATCTCAATGAAACCACTATTCTCCCTAATACTACTAAATTAAAAGTGGTTATCAAATAACTTCTTGAAATTAATGTCAATTTACATGAGGATACTTGGACCCTTCACTTTAATGGTGCTAAATTTTTTTAAAGAGCTAGGGCAGGTTGTACTCTTACCATTCCTCTCAAAAAAACAATCTTTTTAAATTTTTGTTTAACATTTGATGTCACTAACAATATGGTAGAGTATGAAGCTTTAATCTTAGGCATGAGAGTTTCCTTTGATTTAGATATATAGTACCTACATGCTTTAGGTGATTCCTAGCTCATTTTCTATCAAATCAATGGTGATTACCAATTCAAAAGTGAGAATCTCCTTTTTTATCATCAAATTGAAACTAATCTTGCCAAATATTTCATCTCTTTAACTATCAAGCCTATCCCTCAAGATCAAAATTTTATTTTTGATTCCCTCACTTCTTTAGCATCTCTTTTTCCTCCATACCAAGTTCTTACTAATCTCACTTTTCTTATCAAAATAATAAAATCTTCATCCTCTATTCAACCACATAATTCACTAATCTACCACATTGAGGCTATTAGCATTCAAAAAGTCCCATGATACAAATACATCATTCAATTTTTGGAAAACCAAACTTATCTTCTCAAATTAGATTCTTGTGAAAAGACTCGCATTCACAAACAAGATTTTAAATATGTATTTTGATATAACATCCTTTATTATCTCAATGTTGAAGGTACCTTGCTTCACTATGTTATGAAAGATGAGGTTCCTCCTCTTATTTAACAAGCACATGGGGGCATTTGTGGTGGCCAATATATATGACATGCTACAACCTACAAATTCTTACGTATGGGATACTTTTAGCCTAATATTAACAAGGATTCCATTGAATTTACTAAAAAGTGTACTCTTTGCCAACTTCATGATGAGTTAATTCATTCACCTCCAACTAAGATTAAAAATATAAAATCTTCCTAGCCATTATTCATGTGGGGATTATATCTCATCGGTAAATTACTTCAATCTCAAGATGGGCATGTCTTTATAATCACAACCACTAAATATTTCACCAAAAGTTTTGAGGCTATGCCCCTTGTTAATGTCACTAGTAACACCATCTCCAAGTTCATCCTTAATCAAATAATTTTCAACTTTGGTGTCCCTATACTATCATTTTTAAAAATGACGGAAATTTTAATAATAAAGATGTTAAACAACTCTATGCTAAATTTAAAATCAATCACAAATTCTCTACACCCTATCATCCACAATGTAATGGAAAAGATGAGGCCATAAATAAAATTATTAATAAAGTTATCCAAAATAATTTTTTTGAAATATATATGGATTGGCACCTTCATCTCTATCCTTCTCTTTGGGCCTATTGCACTAGCATCTGTACTATCATTGGGGCAATGTCATTCTCTCTAGTCTATGGTTCTAAATCAGTCCTCCCATTAGAAGTTGAGCTTCCTTATCTTTATATATCTCCTCATGGTATCATACATAATAAATAATTACATCAATACTACCTTCATGATCTTAGATATTCTTGATCAGCATCATCTTTTTGCTTTACAACATAATTGCCAATACAAGGCTTGTATTGCCAAACATAACAAACGTGTTAAATTTCCCACGTTAAATGTTGGTGATCTTGTCTTTAAATTAGACTAAACTCATGACATAGAAGGTAAGTACAACCAAAAATGGTGGGGACCCTATTTAGTCAAAGATATTCTTAGTCTAATTACCTATCATCTTCAAACCACTGAAGGCCATGTTTTTCAAGAGCCCACCAATGCCTAATTCCTCAAGAAGTATTTTGCCTAATCCTTCCCTTTTTTCATGATTTCTATATGCTATATATCTAATAAATTTTTCATGTAATTTACATGGTTCTCAACCTCTATAGTTGTTCTATCTTTTCACAAACCTTAGTCCTTCTTTTTCGGTCTTTTGGTTTCCCTTTTTCTCATAGTTTACATTGTAAAGCCATGGATAAGACCTGGTCTTCACTATGATTTCTTAATTTTTACACACTTTTTAGCACCCCTTGGGTTTCTTGTTTGTGATTTTTAGTGTAGGACCATGGATAAGACCTATCCTTCCTCACAAATACTACCTTTTTATTATAGCATTTATTTTTCCAATACTTTTTGGCAACCTTG
Organism: Torreya grandis; assembly: GCA_037957365.1. Classification (NCBI taxonomy): domain Eukaryota; kingdom Viridiplantae; phylum Streptophyta; class Pinopsida; order Cupressales; family Taxaceae; genus Torreya; species Torreya grandis. Next base: position 2,429,885 of record JARHVA010000285.1, on the reverse strand, counting down.
TGGGTTTCTCTTTTATGATTTATAGTGTAAGACCATGGATAAAACTTGGCCTTCCTCATAAAATCATCACTTTATCATTACTTCACTATAATGTGTTTAGTAATAGTTACAAATTCTTAATATTTGTTCTCAACTTTAGCCTTTCCTTCTTTTGTTAGACGAAATTGGTATAACAGCCTGTGTTAGCATGTTTTCCGACATTTCCCTCATTATTATGATAAGGAATCATAATTTACTATCATTGTATCCCTTTTCTTCCCTTTGTCACTTTTTTTTTTAATTTGAAGTAATTCAAATTGTTTCATTTTTTATTTCTCTTGATTTTCTTTCCTTTGACTCCATATAGGATAAAGTAAGGTCAAAGTGAAGATAACACTTTTATTTCAACTAAATTTATGAGACTCTTAGACACCATGCTCTTTGAGTTATCTCTTTTAGCAATGAAATCCCAAGTATTTAAATTAAATTCATCTTTATCACCCATGTTTTGTTTTCCGAATCCGTATGGAGGAGGAATAGAAAAAGGCATCAAGAAAGTTAAAATCCAAATCATTTGAAATAAAATGTTGGATGGTGGAGCCCGATCTTATTATAATGCCTAGTACCTGATAGGGGGTGTGAGGTGGAAACTCCCCACACTATGGTTGTTGTGGGGGTCTAGGGGGAGATGACATACATGAAATCCCCCCTAGTGGGGGTTTGGCGGCAACACCCTCAAATCAAAATTTTGTCAAAAATGCATTACACAATATTGTAATTTTATAGTAAATCTAGATCATTCACGACTAGGTCATAGATCTAATGGTAGAAATTATGTTTGTGCATATTTTACTTAATATGTAACCCTCCTTTGATATGAGTTCAATTGTAATCATGATGGCATGTAGAGTGTGAGTGAAGAGGATATTGCAGTGATTGTATTGTAGTTTTTCCCCTTCATTTTTTAGACTATATAATAAGAAGGACTAGTTGTTTCTGTGTGGACATAGCCCATATTGGGTGAACCATGTTAAATATGTGTTTCTATTATGTTGTGTTTTATCCATTTTATTTTCATATTCAATTCATTAATATTTCTCTATGTTATATGTTCCTAAAAACTAGTATTAGAGTTGAAGGTTTATTTTGAAAATAAACTAGTAAGAAAAGAGGGTACTTGGTTCGAGTGGGAACAATGGCAAGAGAAGGAAAGTTTAAGGTTGAGAAGTTCAATAGCTAAAACTACTAGCTATGAAAGATGCAAATGGAGGACTATCTATATTATAATGATATTTTCCTACCATTAGGTGGAATATAAAATAAGCTAATGACTACTAAGGATGAAGATTTGGAGTTTATTGATAGAAAGGCACTAGAAACAATACGACTATGCCTAGCAACATTGGTGGCCTTTAATATTTCCAAAAAAAGGACAATAGTGGATGTGATAAAGGCATTAGATAGAGTGTATTAAAAACCCTCAGCCTCCAATAAGGTATTTCTTATGAGGAATTTATTTAATCTAGAATTGTTACAAGGTGGGTCTATTATTGATCATTTAAATTAATTTAACACATTCATAAATTAGTTAAGCTCTATAGGAGTAAATTTTGATGATGAGGCTAGGGATCTTTTGATTCTATACTCATTACTAGAAAGCAAGTTGGATTGGTCATGGATATGAGTAATTATATCTCTGGTTTAAACACTTTAAAGTTTGTTGATGTTATTAGTGTTATTCTTAGCAAGGAAATGTGATAGAAAAGCATAGGTGAGACATCAGGTAATACTTTGAATATGGAGAATAGGGGAAGATAAAAAGAGAAAGGAAAGGGCCCAGGTAATCATGGTAAGTCTATGAAGGGTAGATCTAAATCTAGAGGAATGTTGGTGTGCTAGATTTATGGCAAGAAAAGACACCTAAAGAAATATTGTTGGTTTTGAAAAGGAAAATGAGGAGATGGAAAAAAAGATAAAAATCAAGAAGTAAATGTAACAAGTGATGTGTTGTAAGATGATTTAATCCTCTATTTACATAAAATTAATGATTTTTTGGTGTTATATTTAGGGGCTTCATTTCATGCTACACCATATAATAAATATTTTTTAGACTATTTTCAAGGTGATTTTGGTTAGGTTTATTTGGGTGATGGTGAACCCTATAAAATAATAAGAAAGGGTAAGATATAGATAAAATTATAGAATGGAAAAAAATGGTTGGTAAAAGAGGTGAGGCATGTTCTTAAGTTGAGAATAAATCTAATTTTAGTAAAGCAATTGGGAAGTGAGGGTTGCATAGTTATATTTACAAAAAAATCATGGAAGGTCACTAAAAGATCAATGGTAATAGCAAAAGGAGAAAAGGTAGGTAAATTTTATTTATCTAATGGTAATGTTGAATCCTCTATTAATTTAACTTATATAGAAGTGGGTAAAAAATTATTGCATGACAGACTTTGGCATATGAGTGAGAAGGGGATGCAAGTTCTCCACTCAAAGAATTTGTTACCAGATTTAAACAAGGTGGATTTGGATTTCAGTGAGCACTATGTGTATGGAAAATAAAAAAGAGTCAAATTTATCAAAGTTGGGAGGGAAAAATTGATGAAAAGTTTGATCTTGTGCATATAAATGTATGGGGACCATCTTAGGTATCATCCCTTGGTGTCCCTTCTTATTATGTTACATTTATTGATGTTGCAACTATAAAAACTTGGGTTTATTTCATACGAAAAAATCTGATGTTTTTCATACTTTTAAGAAATGGAAATATTTGGTTAAGAATCAAATAGGAAATAAGTTGAAGTGTGTTAGATTAGATAATGGAGGTGAATACTATAATAATAAATTTGATAATTATTGTTCATACTATAGGATTTATAGAGAGAAGATGGTTCCAAGAACACCATAACAAAATGATGTGTCATAAAGGATGAACAAGAAAATCATGGAGCATACAAGGAGCATGAGATTACATGCAGGGTTGCCCTTAAAGTTTTGGGTAGATGTTGTGGATACCATTGTTTAATTAATAAAAAAGGGCTTTCAAGTCCTTTGGATGGTGGCATTCTAGAAGAAGCATAGATAGGTAAAAATGTAGATTATTCCTTCCTAAAGACTTTTGGTTGTGAAACATTTATCCATATTGAAAAAGAAGATAGAACCAAGATTGAAGCAAAATCCAAGAACTATAAATTTATTGGATATGGAGTTAATGATTTTGGTTACCATTTATGGAATTTTGAAAATCACAAAATCATTGTTGGAAATATTATCATTGATATCAAAAGTCTAGAAATATAGCATTTAATGTCTAAAGGTGATTTTAATGTTCATATCTTGGCTAAAGTGTGTTAATATTAATTAAATATTAATGAATATATTTTTGGTTGCACAAAGACAAAAGAGGACCCATGAGGAAGTCAAAGATTCACCAAGTAAAGACAAAAGGGGGAAATGATGCATTTTCCCATGAAGGGTCACCTTGAAAAATTTGAAGAGCCACCAGATAAAGACAAAAGAGGGAAAGGATGCACTTTCCCATGAAGGGTCACCTTGAGGAATTCGAAGGGTCATCCAAGACATGTTTTTTGTCATTTTCCATGTGAATTGAAAGGTCACAAAGGGTGAATTACAAATGTCATTTGGAATGCTATAAAAGGAGGCTTGGAAAGCCATTTGTAGTAAGCAAGGAAGAACACAGTTTGTAATTGCTATATCTAGATTAGAAGAGTAGATGAGAGGAAAGAAAGAGATATAATAGTGTGCTATCAGTTGTTAAGAAAGAAACATTAAGAGTTATTTTGTGTTTTATACACAAAGGGGTTAGTGCTCCTGTGGGTTGGTGCTCACAAATAATTGTTGTGTTGGTGCTCATCAAAGGGGTTGGTGCTCCTACAAGTTGGTGCTTGAAAACATTGTAAACTTGAGTTGGAGCTCATTTATATACTTGAGATTGTTCTCTATGTTTTTTACCACTTTGGATTTCCACATAAGATCTACTCTCTCTCTCTCTCTCTCTCTCTCTCTCTCTCTCTCTCTCTCTCTCTCTCTCTCTCTCTCTCTCTCTCTCTCTCTCTCTCTCTCTCTCTCTCTTTTGTGGTGCTTGTTATTGCATTTAGTTTTATTTTATATCTTGAATGTATGATTAAGTGGTTAAATCAAAAGGAATTTTTTAAAGTAAAAGATATATGATACATTGTGAATCAATATATCCTATGCTTAACAATTGGTATTAGAGCAGGTTATTTTGGAAAGAGTTTAACAACTTGAAGGTAGATTAGGGGAAGCACGATGGCTTGATCACATGAAGGTTTTTATACAAATAAGGCACATTTGTTTGATAGGACAAATTATGCCTTTTGGAGTATAAGGATGAGGACTTACTTGATGGACCTTGGATTCAAAATTTGGCAAGCAGTGATGGAGGAATATGAAGAGCCAAAAACACTTGTAACTACTCCTATGGAGAATAAGGCAAGTGAAAATAATGGTAAATATTTAAATTCTATTTTATGTGGTTTATGTGAATCAAATTTTTTTAAAGCTATGCAATGCAAATATGCTCATGAGACTTGGGTAAAGATTGAGAATATTTACAAAGGTGATGGAAAGGTTTAACAAACTAAGCTCCATATTTTTAGAAGATAGTTTGAAAGTTTGAAAATTGAAGAGGAAGAAAATATAGCAAGTTATCTATTGTAGGTTGATCAAATAGTTAATCAAATTCAAGGCCTTAGAGAAAAATTGGAAGAGTCAATGGTGGTACAAAAGGTTTTGAGATCTTTACCATTAAGATATGATGCAAAGGTATTGGAAATTGAGGAGATGAAGGATCTAGAAAATATAAAGATGGATGGACTACATGGTATTCTTAAGAAATATGAGATGCAACCCGAACAAGAGAAACCCTCAAAGAGGGAAGCTGATTTTAGATGTCAAAGAAGTTAGACATGCCTAAGCAGATTTTAAGAAAAAAAAGTCTTATAGATTCAAGAAGATCAAGGAAGTAACAGAGGAGATGTGGGCATCTCCTAAGTTCATTTTGTTTTAGGACCATTTGTGTGGGGTGTCTCTTCTAGGCTTCAAGGAGACACTTTACAGAAAAAAATTGAAGCATGGTGGATGCTATTGGGTCTTGGTTGTGTTGCATGACAAGAAAGTCATTAAGGTGAGTTGATAAACTAATTTGTATATTAGTTGAGTAGGGGATAAATGTTAGATCCAATACAAACCCTTTACCATTCATGTCAAAGGGGGAGAAATATAGGAATAGGTAAATGAATAAGTTTAGAAAATAGTATGCTATAGTAAGGTGGAGTTACTATATGTTTTTAGTTGGTTCAATTTGTAATTTGTATAGGTCTCAGTTTCAGGTTGGCATGTGTAATACAAGTTTTTATAATGTTATAGTTTTAGTTTGAGGTTGTCATCAATAAAGGGAGATATTTTTGGAAATATTGTCATTGATGTCAAAAGTCTAGCAATATAGCATTTAATGTATAAAGGTGTTTTTAATGTTCATATCTTGGCTAAAGTGTGTTAATATTAATTAAATATTAATGAATATATTTTTGGTTGCATAAAGACAAAAGAGGGCCCATGAGGAAGTCAAAGAGTCACCAAGTAAATAAAAAAGGGGGAAATGATGTATTTTCCCACGAAGGGTCACCTTGAAAAATTTGAAGAGCCACCAGATAAAGACAAAAGAGGGAAAGGGTGCATTTTCCCATGAAGAGTCACCTTGAGGAATTCGAAGGGCCATCCAAGACATGTTTGCTATCATTTTCCATGTGAATTGAAAGGTCACAAAGGGTGAATTACAAAGGTCATTTGGAATGATATAAAAGGAGGCTTGGAAAGCCATTTGTAATAAGCAAGGAAGAACACGGTTTGTAATTGTTATATCTAGATTAGAAGAGTAGAGGAGATAAAATAATAACATTGAGATATAGTAGTGTGCTATCATTTGTTGAGAAATCAAAATTGAGAGATAGTTTGTGTTTTATACACAAAGGGAGTAGTGATCCTATGGGTTAGTGTTCACAAATCACTATTATGTTGGTGCTCAACAAAGGTTTTGGCGCTCCTATAAGTTGGTTCTTGTGAACATTGTAAACCTGAGTTGGTGCTCATTTATATACTTGAGATTTTTCTCTATGGTTTTTCCCACTTTGGGTTTCCACGTAAAATCTGCTCTCTCTCTCTCTCTCTCTCTCTCTCTCTCTCTCGTGTGGTGCATGTTATTACTTTCAATTTTATTGTATATCTTGAATGTATGATTAAGTGGTTAAAGCAAAAAGAATTCGATTAAGTAAAAGATATATGATATACTGTGAATCAATATCTCCCATGCTTAACAATCATTAGGAGTATAGATGTGATATTTAATGAGAAGGTCATGTACAGAGATCATTTACATGGAAAGAAACAAGAAAAGTCAAATACAAAATATGCAGTACTTGATTAAATCATAGTAAAAATTCTAAAAGTGATAGAAAATTAAAATGTGAAATAATGACAACAACAACAAGTACCTCAAACTCCTAAAAGTGTAGTTAAAAGATCTATTAGAGTAAGTAAATTCCCTAAATGATATTCTCCTTCACCTTATTATTTATTATTGTCTGATGGTGGTGAGATAGAGAACTATAAAGAAGCAATGTAGGTATAAATCAGAAAGAAGTGGGAGAAAGGCATGAAAGAGGATATGGACTCCTTGATACATAACCAAACATGGGATTTGGTTTAGTTTCCTATAGGTAAAAGAGCATTTTAGAATAAATGGGTTTATAGGTTGAAGGAAGAATATGGAGGCAAAAAGAGGTGCAAGGATAGACTTGTTGTAAAGGGATTTGCACAAAATAAAGGTATGATTTTGATGAAATATTTTTTCTAGTTGTAAAAATGACTTCCATAAGAACTATTTTAAGTTTGGTAGCAGTAGAAGATTTGCACCTTAAACTATTAGATGTGAAGAATACTTTCCTTCATGGTGATTTGGAAGAGGAAATATATATGGATCAGTCATAAGGATACAAAGTAAAAAGTAAGAAAAAAAAATGGTGTGTAGGTTGAAGAAGAGTTTGTATGGTCTAAAGTAATCTCTAAGGTAGTTGTATTTGAAACTTGACATGTTTATGACAAAACAAGGTTATAGTAGATGTCATTCTAACCATTGTGTCTATTTGAAGAGATTAGATAATGGAAGATATATTATCTTTTGTATGTAGATTACATGCTTGTTATAGGGTCTAACATGTAGAATATAAATTATCTCATTATAAAATTAGCAAATTCTTTTGCAATGAAGGATTTGGGTGCTGCAAAGCAAATACTTGGTATGAGAATAACAATAGATAGGAAAAATAGAAAATTGACATTGTCTCAAGAAGAGTACATCAAAAAGGTGTTAGTTAGGTTCAATATGTAATATGAAAGATACAAAACATATAAGTACACCTTTAGGAGGGCACTTTAAATTAATCAAGGAACAGTGTCCTAAAACTCAGGAAGAAATCAATTATATGTCTAAATTTTCCATATAATTCAAAATTGGTAATTTTAATGTATGCTATGGTGTGCACGAGACCAAATATTTCTCATGCAATGGGAGTTATCAATAGGTTTATGAATAATCTAGGAAAGGATCACTAGGATATAATTAAGTGGATTCTTAAGTAATTGAGAGGGACCACTAATAAATTATTGTGTTATGAAGGTTTAAATGTTACCTTACAAGGATATTTTGATGCAAACATGGCTAGATATTTAGATGGTAAGAGGAAAACCATAGGTTAAGTTTTCACTATTGGTGATACAATAGTTAGTTGGATTTCAAAATTGTAGAAGATAGTTTCTTTGTCAACTACAAAGGTAGAGTATGTTGTACCTATAGAAGCTAGCAAGGAGATGATGTGGATGTAATGGTTCATAGAATAGTTGAGGCATAAGTAGGAAGATTAAAATTTATAAAATTATAGCTAGAGTGTGATTTATTTAACAAATAACTCAGCATTCCATTCAAGAACCAAACATATACAACTTAGGTATTACTTTATTCATTTAGTTTTGGAGGATGGTCAATTGAAGTTGGAAAAGATTCATACAAGTTAGAATCTTATAGATATGATAATAAAAGCAATCACAAAAGAGAATATGGAGATTTGTTCAACTTCAATAGGTCTTCAAGGATAATAAGGAATATGAGAAATATGCTAGGGTCAAAATTTAAAGAAAAGTTTGATCTTGTAGTAGTTAGTATCTAAGTGGGAGATTTTTGGATGATGGAGTCTGATCTTATTATAATGGATAGTTATCAATAGGGGGGTGTGGGAGGGGAAATATCCCATCACTATGGTCACTATGGGGGTCTAAGTCAAAAATACATTTTAAAATATTATAATTTTGTAGTAAATTTAGACCATGCACTATTAGGTCACATATCTAATTGTAAAAGTTATGTTTATGCATTTTTTCCTTAATATGTAATCCTCCTTTGATATGAGGGAAATTTTAATGATGACAACATGCAAAGTGTGAGTTAAGAGGATATTTTAGTGGTTCTATTGTAGGTTTTTCCCTTCATTTATTAGACTGAATAATAAGGACTGGTTGTTTCTATGTGAATGTAGCCCATATTGGGTGAACCACGTTAAATCTGTGTCCCTATTATGTTGTGTTTTTTGCATTTTATTTCCATCTTCAATTCATTAATATTGTTTTGTGTTATATATTACTAACACAAAATTCAATGATATACAAAAGGTAACATACAAATCTCCAAAGCCAAAGTCACACCAAAATACATGATTATGAGCATATCCTTATCTCCAATTGAAGCTCAAACTCCAAAATTAGCCTCATAATAGAGTTTAAGTCCATTTAGGTATAATAGGTCAGTATATTGGAATAGGATAATTCAATAAAATATGTGGTACTACCTACTTTATCATGGTAGTACCCAATCTTCAATAGTAGATCGATGTCTCTATAAGGGGTTCTAAGGAATGGGGAATATGTTGTAGGAAGGTAGGTCCATTTTAATTTTCATGCATATATCCTAGATTATATGATTTACATACTTCATTTTTTCATCTAGGACATGTGGCTAAGAGAAGTTATTCAAAGTCCTTAAGGTTGACAGTCCTCTTGTTTTTCTAAACCTAATTTCAGTGTCTTAACTTTAATAAAGAGTTCATATACCTTGGTTTTATTCTATACTTCCTTCTTCTTCACATATTAAAAACATGATATCACTACTTTGTTTCACTTTTATAAATCTCTAGAACAAACCAACATGTTTTTATCAACTTTAGATTACTTTATTTACACTATGGATTTACATTTCTAGATGTGCCTTGATTTATTTTACCATTTATCATTGTTGTACTAACCCTTTTTGTGGACACATAAATCTATTTCTACATTCATGTACTTTTTCTATTATTGAGTGAGGTTGGCTTGTTACTTATCAATCACCGATGTTATTTTCTATTTTATTCACCTTTTTCCATTGATTATTTAGTAAGGATTGTTACTTCTCACTTATCAATGTTATTTTACCATTTTTTGCTTGCCCATCTTTGTTTAAGTAAGGATTTTTACTACTTTCACATTGATGTTTGATTACCATCTTTTTTATATCTATCCTTGGTTTGAGTTGGTGAGTTTGCCTTTATTTATTAAGTTTGATATGTTTGAGTTTTTCATTCTTAAGTAGATTTGGCTTTTTAGTTACTTGATTTAATCTAAATTTTAACTTGGTCATTTAGTTTAACATAACACTTATCACCACATCTTGCCCAATTTTCAATTATATCCCATTCACATATCACTAGTTATCTTGGATTTCTTATGTTTGTTTATTTTTTGCTCTTTAGTTTTGTATTCTTGGGTTTATTGAAAGAAATATCTATGCCCTCCATAATCTAAACTACAAATAAAATAGAAAACCATCCAACGATAAAGGTAAGTCAAGGTATGCATCACATTTCATTTTTAGTTATTTACATTTTAGTCATTTAATTTTCAATTATTTTTTATTTAAAATACTATAAATTTTTTTAGCCTCAACATTGTGTGTTACTATGTTTTTTCTCAAAGCACCATAACCTATTACACTTGTGTGATATGTGTTGAGATTCGAGTGGGGTATATGTATATACATAACATTTTCAACTTTTATTAAATATTGATGCTTTCTATCTTGTAGGAATCCATCAAATCTCAATTTCTCTGAGTACATACCCTAAGGAGTACATCGAGAAAGGGGTGGGTAGAACATAAATGCTTCATAAGATGTTTGTCTGTTATTACAACTTATTACCAATCCAACTAGCTCTTAAAAACATTCCCCTAAGCTTGGCCTCCTTTTTTCTGTCTTCCAATCATTTATCACCATCATTACCCATTTTCCTAACCCAAAACATCTTTTAATAACTTACATGACTATGCCAACTATGTCAACCTTTTACTCTTATTGGAAAAACTTATTTAGGGTCTAAGTTAGCTCTTGGCTGACCTAGTCTATGACCTAGTGAGTTTTTGTCAATAAAGATACTAGTTTGATCCTATTGGCTAAACATTTAAGAAATGTTTAGGGTTAAATTCACCTATATAAACACATCCATTTTCCATTATTAGAGAGACATCATGATTTATTATTCATTTGTACATATTTACAATCTACTCTTCCACCATTCTACTTGAGGAATCTTAGCTTAGGGTTTATACTTGGATAATAATCTAGTCTTGTGGATAAGTCTTGGATACTTTGGATTTTCTTATTGATCCTTACAAACCACAACAATCTATTATGAAATGCCATTGGCCAAGGGAGATATTAAGTCTCTATGGGTTCATCTTCAAGGTAAGTATCTCTAACTTTTCTCCTCTCTTTAGAAGATAGAAGTAGTATAAGTAATAGGTTTTGAATAAAATTACACTTCTTATCCATTACATTAGAGTCTTAACTATACATGCTTAATTAGGATTCTCTTATGCATGTTTACTTTTTTTTCGGTTTACTAACCCCTATTTTGTGACACAATATTTGGTGAAAACTAGATTAGATTTCTTTGCTTTCCTTATTATTAGTATAGTGAATATGAAAATGTATGACTTTGTTAAGGTTATTGAGTGATTTTTCTTGACTAGAGGCTTTAGAGCCCTCCTTAGTGATCTTATTATGGTAAGAGATGCCCTAATTAGGTTTATCAAATACATATTGGCTATGTTCCTTGATTATCTAATGTATCCCCAATCTTAATTGTAAGTAGGACATATCTTTTCTGACTTAGGATTGATTTGTGTATTTGATGGATTTCTAATTACATACACTATCAAAATTTCAATTCATACCAACAACATGATTTTGAAACTTAGGGTTACCCTATGTAATTTATCCTTTTATTTTGAGTAATAGGTACTCAAGGGTGATTCATAATATTATACCAAGTGACACCCTTTGATTGAATCTTGTTTCATTTGGTTGAGCAACTTCCTTTGATCATGTATTACCATGAGGTAATCAGTCCATGTGTCATCAACCTATTGGTCTTAGCTACTAGGTTGTTTCCAAGTAACATCCATCTATTCAAGATTGTGTGACTGAGTGATAGGTGTCACCTTGTCATACACTCATGGTGTTGTCATGATGCAGTTGGATCACTTTGTCATCAAACTTGCTTTGACTTAAATCCCAGGTTGCTCTTCAATTTTTTTCAACTGCTAGGAAATTACAAGATAGGGGTCCATGTGTCTTCAATCTATTAGTTGAAAATGTGGGGTGGTTTATACATAGTATCCAAGTATCCAAAATATAAGTGGCTAGATGTTAGGTGTTATTTTATCATGAAATCATAGTTTTGAGATATTGAATAGTTCACCTTAACTGTATGGGCATGAAGGGCACAACCAAGTGCCAAGTGATATGATGCAATTGGATCATTTTATCATGAGAATTTATAAAGTAATCAAGGCATTAGAAGGCTATGATAGGGTACCACATGACATATTCTAGTTGGGTTATAACTCCTTTGTGCACTGAAGCATAGTCATTAAATGACAAATGGCACATTCCTATTGGGTTGCTAGGTTACATAATTTGTAACTCTACCTTCAACATGAAATGTTATAAATGAGTGTCAAGTGGAATGATGTTATGGGATCATGGGGTCATGAGACTTTAGAAAACAATAGGATCATTAGAAGGCTACAACTAGGTGCCAAGTTTTAGACTTTCATTTGGTCACTAGGTCATAATAATTTTCAAGGTTAATAGATGCATGACAAATCTTGAAACTTTATGTGGTTGAGTGACCAATGCATGCGACATTACCATGTGTCAATTGAGGATAGGTTAGCATTGGGTTAATTACAAAGGAAAAATTGTGAAAGTAATACCTTCATGGGTAACTTAAAGGTATCTCCTAGGAGATACCTTGAAGGAGAAATCCACTCTTGTGCATATTTGAAAGGTATCTCCTAGGAGATACCTTGAAGGATAAATCCACTCTTGTACATGTTTGAAAGGTATCTCCTAGGAGATACCTTGAAGGTATTTCAAAGGCCTTCAAAATATCACCTAGTAGTGCCTTCCACATAAAGGAAAATTCCACTTGTGCATGTTGAAGGTATTTATTATGATATACCTTCAATGTATGACAAGGCCCTTTGAAGTTTATCCTAAGAGATTCCTTCAAAAGTCTTGTAATTCCTTCAAGTTACCCATGAAGGTATTATAAGGACCATGAAGGAATCTCATAGTAGATATATCAAAGGATATTATCATACATTTAAGGAATATGTTTAAGGTATCTCCTTGGAGACTTTATACAAAACAATCAATGTATTGATAACTACCTTATTTTATTGAAACACCTAATTACTCATTAAATACTTTATACACCTCAATAAGGTTGGGAAAGTTTAACTTCAAGGTATCTACTAGGATATTCCTTCAAGGGCCTCATAATACCTTCATGGATAACTTGAAGGTATCTCCTAGGAGATATGTTCAAGGAGAAATCCACTCTTATGCATGTTTGAAAAGTATCTCCTAGGACATACATTAAAAGTATTACAAAGTCCTTTAAGTTATCACCTAGTAGTGCATTTAGGATCAAGGAAAATTCCACTCTTTGCATGTTGAAGGTATATCCTAAGAGATACTTTCAACATTCCCTTAAATGTATGACAATGTCCATTGAAGTATCCCTTAGGAAATTCCTTCAAGGGCCTTGTAATTCCTTGAAGGTATGGTAATTCCCTTTAGTGTAATTATTATTCAATACAAAATTATGTAATTAAATATCTACCTTATTCAACTCTCTCTTGATGATCTTATTAGGTATGCAATTTTGATATGCATAAATGCACTCAAAATAAATCTTTGAGCAACTCAAGGGCACAAGTGATTGCAACTATACCACCCTCATAGTATATGATATTGCTACTAAGGCCCAGCCCAAGGTTGCATCCTTATGACAACATTAAAAAATTTCTAACCTTTTTTAAAATTTAAGAAAATTAATTATTGTCATGTAATATGCAAAATTGTTAAACTATTTTGAGGTGGAAAGTGCATGTGCACAGGAAGTCCTAAAATTAGTTATCTTATGTACATCCTATCAACATAAATGCATGATATCATAATGATTTACATCCTCATGTGCACAACATAAAAGTCTTTAGTCTTCCCCTATATTATTTTTCTACATGTTCATCATAAAAAAATTAACAAGTTCATGGATTTGGTATGCTAAGGTGTGCATGAAGGGGTATAATGAGATAATAAGGTATATTTTTGGACCCTCACATCTTTTTTATAACAATAACCATTCATCTGATGGTGGTGCAAAAAATCATGTAAAATTATAGGGGAGGAGTAGAGTCTGATGTAGGGAATAAGTAAATCCATTTTTTAGGCCATTGTAGCATGTTGATATCCTCATGTAAAAAAACAAGACAACATAAACCAAGATAAACCAAGCCAAGCCATGGGAAACATATTCATGTTGAGTTTGGTGTTATTTGAGGTATTTTTGGTGTGGTCAATTACATGCCACTACACCACCCCCATCCTAGATTTGTAATAGTTGTACATCAAATGCCTCAATGACACTAAAAAATAATTAAAAGACCCAAATCAATCCCTCTTCACATGGAGGTTTGTGAACAACAACATAGGATTTATTCATCTATAAATTTATGGGAATTTAGTGTTGATACAATGACAATGGAAAATTGTTGAGCATTAAGCTCCATAGAATGAATTTGGAAGGAGGTTTCCCCATTACCTTGAGGAATTAAAGTAACATGTCTTACTTGGATGCCTTTGGTAATAGTATTTTAGGGAAAATCACAAAGGATATTTATAAATAGATTCCATTTCTTGTGAAATTATATCTTATTAACAACTAGTTCACAAGACCCATTCCTAACTAGCTCGCTAGTTACACCTATCTTAATCTCTTTATCTCAATGGAAACCAACTTAGTGTCCTAATGCCATGATAATTAACATGACTCAATTACCTTAATGAATTAAATTTTGTAGATGATTTTATTACAAGGGAAATACCTACTAAGTGGGCCTTTAATAGCATTGGCCTTTTTCATAATAACCCATTAATAAGACCTTCTACACAATAATCAATGTGTTGATAACTACATTCTTTGATTTAAACACCTATTTACACATTGAAACCCTTATACACCTCAATAAAATTAGGTACGTTCATCCTCAAGCTATCCACTAGGAGATTCCTTCATGGGTAACTTGAAGGTATCTCCTAGGAGATACCTTGAAGATATTACAAACCTAAATAACACAGGGCAAGTTTAACCTTGATGTATCCACTAGGAGATTCCTTTGAAGGCCTTGTAATAACTTCAAGGGTAACTTGAAGGTATATCCTAGGAGATACCTTGAAGATATTACAAGGGCCTTTAAGGTAAAGGAAAATTCTAGTCGTATAGTGATGTAATTATTTGGATTTGAAACTATTAAAATAACATTGATCCATACAAAATGAAGCATGAGTGATATACCTTATTCAACTCTCTTATATTATTTGCATCAAAAAGTTTGACTCCATGAAGTTTCCCATAGGGAGTTTTCACATCAAGAATGGGAATGAGAAGGTTTCAGATGTTGTGTTGACTAGGGAGGTAGAATAGATATGTAGATGCCTTTAAAATGAATCCTTGAGCATGCTCAAGGGAATAGGTGATTTCATCCATAATTCACTCACAAAATTTGGTATTACTATTGAGAACTATCTTAGGGTTGCATCCTTATGACACTGCTTTCAAAATTTTATAACTTTTTAAAAAGCTATGTAAAATTTTAGGGGAGAATCATAGTTTGATGTAGGGAATAAGTAAATCCCTTTTCTTTGGCCTTATATTTGAATCCATTATATCTTGTTGATATACTCCTATAATAAGTGAAGGTAACCTAAATCAAGCCAAACCAAGCCAAGCCATGGGTAACATAGGCATGTTAAGTTTGGTGTTATTCGAGCTATTTTTGGTTTGGTAAACTCCATGCCACTATGATACCCCCATTTTAGAGTTTGTAATAGTTTTAAATTAGATGCTTCATCAATATTAAAAAAGAATCAAAAGACCTAAACCAATCCCTCTTCATGTGGTGGTCTGGGAATAACAACATAAGCTTGCCTCATCTACAACTTATGGGAATTTTATGCTGGCACAATGACAATAGGAATGTGTTGAGCATTAACCTCCTTATAATGACTCTAGAAGTAGGTTTCCCTAGTGACTTGATGAATTATGGTAATATTTCTTATTTGGATGTCTCTAGTAATAGTCTTAAAGGGTAAATCCTGAAGGATCTTTGCAAATGGATTCCATTTATTGTGTAATTAGATATTTATCACAACCAATTCAAAGGACCCATTCTAAACCAAATAATTAATTTCACATATCTTAATCTCCTTCATCTCAATGGCAACCAACTTAGTGGCCCAATGCTATGGTAATTAACATGGCTTAAACACCTTAATGACTTCAATTTTGTAGATAATCTGCTTATAGGGAAAACACCCACTAAGTGGGCCTCTAATAATAGTAACCTTTTTCAGAATAACCCACTAAAAATACCTTATACATAACAATCAATGTGTTGATATCTACCTTTTTTTATTTAAAAACCTATTTACTTAGTGAATCCCTTATACACCTCAATAACACTAGGCAAGTTCAACCTTGAGATATCCACTAGGAGATTTCTTCATGGGTAACTTGAAGGTATCTCATAAAAGATACCTTAAATATATTACAAACCTCATTAAAACTGGGTAAGTTCAACCTAAAGGTATCCATAGGAGATTAGAAGGTATCTCCTAAGAGATACTTTGTAGATATTACCAGGACATTCAAGGTAAAGGCAAATTACACTCTTATAATGTGGTTAGTATTAAGATACAAAACTATTAAAATAACCTCATTTCATAAAAATGAAACATGGGTGATCTACCTTACTCAAATCTCTTAGATTATCTACATCAAAAAGTTTGACTTTGAGAAGTTTCTCATTATGAGCTTTCACATCAGGAATGGGAATGAGAATGGTCAGGATGCCATGTTGACTGGGGAGGCATAAGAACTAAATAGATGAGTTCAAAATGAGTCCTTGAGCATGCTTGAGGGCGTAGGTGATTGTAGCTCTACCACCCTCATAGAATTTGGTACTACTACCGAGGCCCATCCTAGGGTTGTATCCTTATGACAATGCTTTCAAAAAAATTTAACTTCCTTAAAATATAAGAAAATTAATTACTGTAACATAATAGGGAGAATTGTTAAACTATTTTGAGGTGAAAAGTGCATGTGCATAAGAGGACCTAAAATGTGTGCTTTTATGTATGGTCTATAATCATCAATGCATAATATCTTAATGGTTTACATCCTCATGTGCATAACATTAGAGTCTTCAATCTTCACCTCTCTTATTTTTCTACATGTTCATCAGAAAAAAAAACTTAGCAAGCCCATGGATTTTGCATGTGAATGTGCACATGAAGGGGTCTGTTAAGATAATAAGGTATAGTTCTAAACCCTCACACATCATTTATAATAATGATTCATTTATTGGTGGTGAGAAAAGTCATGGAAAATTATAGGGGAGGAGTGGAGTTGGATGCAGGGAATAAGTAAACCCCTTTTCGATTGTCCTTATATTTGAAGCCACTCTATCCTATTGATATCCTCTTGTAATAAGCCAAGATAACCTAAACCATGGTAAACTAAGTTAAGCCATAGGAAATATAGGCATGCTAAGTTTGGTGTTATTTGAGGTATTTTGGTGTGGTTAATTCCATGCCACTGTGACACCCCCATCTTAGAGTTTGTAATAGTTGTACATCAGATGCCTCAGTGAGACTAAAAAATAATTGAAAGACCCAAACCAATCCCTCTTCATGTGGTAGTTTAGGAACAATAACATAGGTTTGCTTCATCTATAATTTTATGGGAATTCAATGTTAGCAAAAAAATAATGGGAAAGTGTTGAACATTAAGCTCCCTGGAATGACTCTAGAAGGAGGTTTCCCTAGTAGCTTGAGCAACTATGGTAGCATGTCTTACTTGGATGTCTCTAGTAATAGTCTTTTAGGGCAAATCACAAAGGATCTTTACAAATGGCTTCCCTTTCTTGTGAAATTAGATATTTCTAACAACTAGTTCACATGACCCATTCTAAAAAAACTTAGTAATTACACCTATCTTAATCTCCTTAATCTCAATGGAAACCAACTTAGTGGCCCAATGTTATGGGAATTAACACATCTTGAATGCCTTAATGAATTTAAAATTGAAGATAATTTATTTATTAGGAAAATACCCACTAAATGGGCCTTTAATAGAACCAATTTTTTTTGGAATAACCCACTAAGGAGACATTATACACAACAATAAATGTGTTGATAACTACCTTATTAGATTGAAACACATATTTACTCATTTAATCCCTTATAACTCTTAATAACACTAGGTAGCTTTAACCTTGAGGTATTCACAATGAGATTCCTTCATGGGTAGCATGAAGTAATCTTAAAGGAGCTACCTTGAATATATTATAAACTTTAATAACACTAAGTAAGTTTAACCTTGAGGTATACACTAGGATATTCCTTTAAGGGCCTTGTAATACCTTAATGGGTAGCTTGAAGGTATCTCCTATGATATACCTTAAAGATATTATAAGGACCTTTAAGGTAAAGGAAAATTCCACTTGTATATGTGGTAAGGTGATCGAAGCCATACCACCCTTGCAAGATTTGGTACTGATACCAAGGCCAAGCCTTGGGTTGCATCCTTATGATAACATTTTCAAAAAATTCTATTTTTTTAAAACTACAAGAAAATTAATTACTGCCATGTAGCAGAGAATATTGTTAAACTATTTTGAGGTGAAAAGTGCATGTGTAAAGGAGGACCTAAAATGTACACTCTTATGTATGACCTATCAACATCAATTCATTATCTCTCAAGTATAATAAGGTCCTTCAAGTTATCAAGTTATCACCCAATATTTCTTTCAAGTTGAAGAAAAATTCTACTCAAGTGCATGAAGGTATCTACTGGAAGATACATTTAATGTCATTTTAAATGTATGACACCATCCTTCGAGGTGTCTACTAGGATATTTCATCAAGGGCCTTTATATACACTTGTAATATCATCATGGATAACTTGAAGGTATCTCCTAGGAGATACCTTGTAAGAAGTAGTTCAATCTTGTGCATGTTTGACATGTATCTCCTAGGAGATACCTTGAAGGTACCTATTAATGGGTATTTTGACACATATTAGAAACATACTTCCCCCTCATCTTTCTCCTTTGAAATAAATGTTTGTGGATTCCTATTCCCATTATATTATATTGGATACTAATTGATATGTTAGAAATGTACAGTCAACTTTTAGGCCATTCCATTTGAATTATTTTTACATCTTTATACTTATAATTTATCTTCATTTTGGTCATAGATTATTAGTTTAAGTGTGAGTTAGTGTATATGTTATGATGATTTGATATGTATTTTTTTATTGTATTTTAGAATTCACATTTGTTGATATACAATTAATCACTACTTAATCACACATAATATCATTAATTGATGCAATATGCAACTTGAATTTTACAAAAGATTAATATTTAACTCATTTCAATTGCTTTGAGGAATTTTTTAGGAGAGAAATGAATTACCACACTTGAAAGGCAAAATAACACCTCACTCCAAGAGAATTTTGATATAGTCCTATTTAAACTACTAAAACTAAAATTAAATCCACATCACCATCTTCCATTTTATAGTGGTGAAAAAATTCTTCTTATTGATTGGTATTTTCAGTTATTTAGTCTGCCAAATATGCATATAGATATTTACTTATTTAGCATTATATTTGGAAAATAATATTCTTAGATTGAAATAATCCTTGCCTATAATATGGATGAACTTGAAGATGCCCTTCAATTCCAACTAGAAGTATGGAATAGAGAAGAGGGATTTCTCCATTGTGCTATAACTAATTTTAATAAATTTACACCCAATAAAATGGAATTGATAGAAAATAAATTTTCTCCTTGTGAAACATTTGGGTTTCATTTGAATAGCTATGACAACCTTCAAATATCTGGGTTGATATATAGGGATAATTTGGTCATTAGAATAAAAAATATGTTGAAAGAAAAGCATGAATAAGGGGAAATAAATTTTTCTTCTTGATAATATGTAAACATATATTTAAGATACCCGACAATCATGGCAGAAAAAACATTGAAGAAAATAAAATAAGCAAAGGTAACATATTTTTATGAAAATTTGAAAGAGGCTATACAATTACTTATACCAGTGGAGAAAAATGAGATCAAACAAAAGGTTGATACACTTTTTTTGACATAGTATTTTGATTAGACACACTGTGAATTCTCTACATGGTATTTTCCTCTAGCAATTACACCTTGAACATTCTTGTAGAGATATATGAATTGGGGGACACTAATATCAAAATAAAAAATTTGAATGAAAGAGGGGTGAATTCTATGATTTATTCATTTATAAAACATAATTAGGTTCCAATGAAGGATGATTTCTTAATTCATTTTGATCCAAGTAACCCTCAATGTATTATTGAATCAAAATAAGTCCTATAAGATATGATCTATAAAAAAAAATGTAAGGTTTAAAATTGCATATAGCCAACACATAATGATAACACAATAGAGAATTCTTTAAGAGGAGAAATATAATTCACTATCATTAATAAATAAATGTTCTATTAGAAAGACAAGATTTTTGAAAACTTGCATTCCATTCTATATTGTGGACAAAATATGTAACCAATATAATGAAGCCAATGAAATCATTTAAAAGGCTTCATTTGTAGAAAGAGTTCAATCTGCATATGACCTTATCTAATCGAGAGGTTAAAATTATCTTGAAACAAGAAAAAAAAGATAAAAGAAACACATGAAAAATATAAACATTTGTTCCCACAAATAAATTGTTCATCACAAAAACTACATGAGAGAAAATGCCTTCTTTTCATGGAACAACCCATTTGGGATTGTTTTGATAAGTTGTTTCATTTTTTTGAAAGTGGTACTTTACCTAGTTTAGATAAATAAGATTTAAATCTAATTAGTACAATAGTATTTTAAAATATTTAAGATATTTCAAACAAACAAAAAATAGAACTAGTAGAATTATTGGAAAAATGGTCTATTTCCCTATTAAAAACTGCTAGGTACAATAACATGGATACTTGGTGCAAAAAGGTGAAGCTGAAAAGTAACATATTATCAAAACTTATCGATTATTTCAGCAACCATGTTTTAACACTACCACTAGAAAAAAAATAGTCATACTTGAAGAGGTAATGGATAATTATATAATTTATATGAATTTTTTTGATGATTTATGTGTCCTACATGAAGATATTTCAAAAAAATAAAAAAAGTTGTGAAGCATTATCTCCAAATTCAATAAGCATATTGAGAAAATATCTACATAGTTATGAAGGTCATCTTTTTGGGATAGATATACAAATATTCAACTGCCATTATGGGCCCCCATGTCTTTGGCAATCTATTTTAGAATATTTCAATGAAATGTTCATTGTTGGTATGAGTGCTGATTTGATAATTATTGATCTTTTTAATCTCATTGAAGTTTTTAAATAAGAACATCTTCACCTACTTATTTAATCATTGATTGATAAAGTTATTATTTGGGTTTTCAATGTATTCATCATTTACAAACTTGAACATTTTTCTAGCATTCAGAACTCTCTAAAGAATCTGTGTGTTGGAGATTTCCATTGCATATAAAAAATGGGTGTCATACTTTGGGGTCTATATAGTGATAGATTCAAATGGAATCATATTATAGGTATCAATTTTTCTCGGGATCCCACTAATTTTTAGCTTCAATATTTCATCTTCCATTCATAACAAAGTAATTTAGGGGAAGGTGTTGACATCAAGAAAGATATAACAACATTTCAAATGATTATTTCACACAAAACATGAAGACCATTCAAAAATGAAATAGATAACTTCTTTTTGAAGACACTTATCTATAATTTCAACAATGTAGTCACATTTGAAGTGTTAAGGGTATATATAGGAGCTAGATTGGTGCATTATTGTACACAATTACAAAGGAATTTATCTTGAATTATAAAAAGCTAAATAATCTCACAATTGTTTGATAAATTCAGAGAAACCAATACTAGAACAACCACTTTTATCAGTATCAAGCACATAACATTTTTAATTTATTTTATAATCATGCTTTATTTTTAAAATATAACATCTTAATAATATTTCAGTGTGTATGCTTTATTTTTCAAACCTAAAAACTTATCAATATTTCAACATGTAACACTAATGAAATTACATGCAAGTGAAGAAATGATATTAACACAAAATCAAATCAATGAACATGACACATTTAAATTTGAAGATGGTAAGATAAGATCATGCATATTTTTACAATTATATAATTTTTTATTTATCAACTATTTACAATACTGACAAAATATTTCTTTATCTGTTTATGTCTTAATTAATATATTTCACAACACAGTTCTATAACTTTGTGTCTCCAACTAAACAAACCATGACACAAATCTACGGATTTTTATCTCTACAAAAACAACACAAGGTAAAACTCTACACTAAGACACATTTTTAAGATACAAATATCGATTCAATTGTTGATGACAATTTTTATTTACTACATTCTTTAATACCTTGCAGGGAATAAATAACCAAAGCTTCAACAAGAGAGTGCACCTATACAAAATACAAAAAGGTGAAAACCCCTTTCAATGAATGTGTAATTATATAATTTCAGACACTAGATTATATTAATTATCATTGTTTATTTAAACACATTAAAATTAAATTTTTCTTCATGGACAAGAGATTGTAAAAGATATTAAAATATAGACTTGCATCAGTTTGGGATTTGGAAGTGTGAATTCATTTACTATTTTGTAGGCTTGAATGTGGTTGTATTTACCCATTAAAATGTTATTTACATGTTTAATTTACCCAGTTTAAAATAACACAATATGTGTTATACTATGTATTCAATACAATAAATTTTGATACAGAGTATCCATGTGATCTTTATCAATATAAAAATAATAAAGTATATTGTGATAAAAACAATTATATTGCTATTGATTTAAACTAGTTTTAATTTGATGTGTCTTATTGAAAGTACATGAAGGAGGTTCAACTATAGGCTTATATTCATTTGAAATTAGTGATAGTGAACTTTGGCTTAGAATGAGTAAATCCTATTTAATTTGTTGTGATGGGTTGTATAAGCATATAATAATGTATTGGTGTGCATAAGAACACCTGATACTTTCATTAATATAAAAATATAGATTTTGGTTGATTGATGTTAAATTCTTATAAATGTCTATGAGAAATGAGTTATTGAAAAATGGGACTATTTTGTAATATGATCAAGTTATGGTCAAGTTATAAGGATTCAATATGAACATGTATATACATATATATTTTACAAAATTGGAAATAGAAATGGTACATACATGTATAATGAGTATAGTTACATGTCACTGAGCATTTATTTATTTATATATATGTTTATATGAATCTTTATAAGACTTAAGGAAATGCAAATAAACAATGCATCACATGAAATGTATTATATTTATATGTTATAATATGAAATGCAAATCAATACTACATCAATAACAAATCTAGTAACATGTAAAACATTTTCTTAGAAAATTTACATGTTATATTTCTTATAATATAATATTGTTAATAAATGATTATTTTCTTTTTTAACAAGTTGCAGACATTTCAAAAGAAGATGTAAAACTGACTTCTAAAAAATTATTGATTTTGGAGTTGGATGACTTATTATTTGAAATAAAAATTTAGATCAAATTTTAATATTGAGTCCCACTAACCGGCCAAAAAAATTGAAAAATAAATCCTAAAAAATACTTAACAATTTAAAAAAAAAATAGAAAAATGTATATGTACTACATATTTGTATATATGGTCTAAAACATAATTTTTGATTATTTTAATGACCCAAAATTAAGATATTTTGAGGAGAAGATGAAAGTATATGTGAGCTCTTTATGCCAAAAAGTGGGATAGACTATTATACAAATAAATGATACAGGAAACAAAGAAGATTATAAACTAGAAAATATTTCATACTACATTCGAGATCATTCCAAAGAAATTTTGAAGGTAACACTACAGTCTTTTTCTCACATTGGCATTTGTTCAATGATAGAGGAAAATCTTGTTTCAAGCCATTTCATGTTTGTTTGGGGGAAACTATATTCTATGCCCTTCAATATAAACATATAAAAATTGGATGGAATTATTTTTAAAGGGACCTTTGGAGATGATTTTTCAATTGCCAACATGGTGTTCATTGATTGTAATTCTCAAAATTGTGTTACAAATTAAAAAATTAAAATGATTTATGTTACGTCAAGTATATATATTATAAATGGAATTTGGAAATATGAAAAGGATTGGATAATCAAAATTAAGTCTATCATCACATTTTTAAGAGAAAACAAAAAATCCATGCCAACAACTATGAACCATTATTTAGAAAGATGTAACTTTGGCATATGTTTCTTTCAAGTATATTTATTGATTTTATACTATAATTATAGTAATAATCATTATCAACAATTTCATACAGATCAATTATAAATTATTTCAAATATAGTTCAATTTATTTCAAAATTTTTAATTCTAATTTAATAATACTTTGATCTCATTAAGTGCGATTTGATTTATAGTTGGAGATACATTAAAAATATTGAATTAGGTATAAGTTTCAAAGCTAAATCCCTTGAAAGTGGATACTTCACTAGTTTGTCTTGAAATTACCTAAGTTGATCCATTAGTATATTGACACCTACTCATGAAGATCTTCCCAATGGACATTAAACAATTCTTAACCCTCTCTCTCTCTCTCTCTCTCTGTGTCTCTCTCTAAATTTATTTGCAATGCCAAGTTACCTTAACAACCTAATGACAATGTAGTTGTAGTCCTTATGCTTCCTTTGTTCCAAAATTGAATAGTTATCCATCAAACCTCACACATTATTTATGACTAACCTTGGGAGACATCAAATTAGATTATATTTGTAGATGGACTAATTGTCTATTATGCTTTCAGTCAAGTGGTGTCATGTGTCCCAGTAATGAAAGATACTTCAAAGGATCAATAATCAATCTAAAGGCCCATAAGGGTGCCATGTGTTCAAAACTATCTAGTCTATTAAAAATGATTTATTCCCAAATGCTTTGAAATAATCCAATTCATTTGGAATATATAAAACATACTTATGGAGAAAATATTATCCACTCCACTTTAGTGGGTATAAGTCTGAATTATTCAAAATATCCCAATTTAATCAAAATAATCTATTCCCAAATGGTTTGAAATAGTTTAATTAATTTGGAATACACAAAAAAAAAATTTAGAGAAAATATTCTTCACTCTACTTTTGTGGATATAGGTCTAAATTATTTGAAATAAACCAATTTATTTAAAATGATCTATGCCCAAATGCTTTGAAACAACCCAATTTATTTCGAATATAAAAAAATTATTTTTGGAGAAAATTCTCTCCACTCTATATACACATAATATTTTCAACTTTTATCAAATATTGATGCTTTTTATCTTACATGAACCTATCAAGTCTCAATCTCTTTGAGTTCATAATGTAAGGGGTGCACCAAAAAATGGGTTGGTATACCATTTACGCTTCACATGATTTTTATCCCTTATTTTCACTTATTGCCATTCCAACCAACTCCTAAAAACCATTCCCCTAAGCTATTACTCCTCTTTTTCACACTCTTATATAATTTTACCACCTTCTATACCTCTTTACCTCACCTTAAAACTATTTTTATAGTTTATATTACTAGGTCAATTTGGTCGACCTTATATTATTATGGGTGAAATTCATTTAGTGTCTAGGTCAGTGCTTGGCTAACCTAGCCCATGACCTTGTGAATATTTTCCCATAAAAGTAATAGGTTAACTGGGTCAATCTTGTCAATCAAAACTTTTGAAAGGGATTAAGGTTAAATCCACCTATATATACAAGATCATTTTATCATTATTTAGATATCATCAAGAGTTATTATTCACTTGCACTTCTTTACAATATGCTCTTCCAACATTCTACTTGAGGAGTCTTAGCTTAGGGTTTCTACTTGGAGAATCTAGTCTTGTGGAGAAGTCTTGGATTCTTCGGCCTTTCTTAGTGATCCTTACAAACCACATCAATCTCTTATGAAGCCCCTTTGGTCAAGGGAGAGATTGAGTCTCGATAGGTTCATTTTTAAGGTAAGTATTCTCTAACTTTACTCCTCTCTTTAATAGATAGAATTAGCATAAGTATTGACTTTCAAATAATATTACTCTTATTATCCATGTATTAGGGTCTATCTCATACATAACTTATTAGGATTATTTTATGCATGCTTATTTCTATTTTTTTTATTAACCCTCATATTGTGCCACAAGCTTTGGTGAACACTAGATTATATTTCTTTGTTTTACTTTCTATTAGTATAGTGAATATAAAAATATAGGGCTTAGTTAGTGTTAGTTCTTGACTTTTATTGATTTTGAAACCCTCCCTACTATTGTTGTTTCTATAAGAGATCCCTTAATTGGGTCTAGTAGATCCATATATTGGTCATGTTTTTGATTATCTAATATATCCATAATTGAATGTGTAAGTAGGATCTATCTTATTCTAGTAAGGAATGAGTTATAGACATGATGCATTTTTGATTGCATAAATTCTAGTGAACTTTATATGAATCTAACCCTTGCAAGTTTTATTTCATATTTTTTTATTTTTTTATCATTTTATTTATTATTTTTCTATATTTGTGATACTAGGTTGATAGGGATGGTATAGTTTGTAATTTTTCTATGCAGATTTAACACATAGTCACATCAAAATGATTCTATTTTATCTATGTAGGTCTTTATCAGATATAGGTTACTAGATGAAATAGGTGGACACAATACTCATACAAGTTTCCAAAAAATATACTAGGTTGATTAGGCTAATATAATATTACAAAAAATTTCTAGAAAATATACTAGGTCCACAAGGATGATATAGTCATCTTCATAGGCTTTAGAAAATAGGTAATTACAGAATGAGGTTGTCCTAGCCAACACTATTGGCAAAATTTGCAAGTAAAAATCAAGGCACTTTAACAAAAATCTCACAATCCTTTGCATCTTCTAACCCACGAAGGTTCCTTTCTCTCTCTCTATCATTTTAGTTATTCTATTCAAATTTGTTTTTCATAGTGTATATTATATAAAATTACCCTTATATATCAAACAAGGTCAACTTTGTTGACTTATAATTATATTATGCCTTTTGTTTGTAAGACTAGGTCAACACTACCAACATAGTTCTTAATAGACCCTTATTTCAATAATATAATAGAGACACTGTTGACTCTATACTATAATATATACATACAATTTTGTCTAAACTTACACTTTACTATGTTTCAAAATTGGAATTAACATTTATATGTTAGTAATTACTTTAAACTTTCATTTTTAGTTCTTTGCATGCTTAGAATAGATCACATAGTCTAATTAGGTGGTTTTTCAGTATACCATTTAGTTGCACTATTTTTCTCTTTTTTTCACACACTAACAAATCACATAATTTCAAAACATATTTAAAAAATTATCTACCCAAGGCCTACCTACTTAAACTTTATTACAAAGGGGGAAGCCGACTTGGTTTTATGGCCAAGTATAAACACATGGTTAATGGTATATATTGGCAAAACACCTAACACCCTTATCATTGTGACATTGTTAAGTGAGGGGGTAGGCACTAATATCAAGCTAGTAGCATTACCATCATAAATCCCTTTCAACCCCAATATCATAAAGCCATCCATAGATTTCTTTCTAGCTTTCTACTTTCAACCAACTCTCCTATCACACTTAAAATAACACTTTATAATAATAACAACATTCAGGTTGACCACTTAGTTAGAATTTACTTTTAATTTGATTACTTACTCTTTGTTCATTCTATGTTGTGTTGTAAAAACTTGCATTGACTAATATTGGTACAAGGTTTTGTGATGTGTGTCTCAATTGGATTTTTTTCATTGATCTAATTGACTATGTGGTTCCTTCCATTTCTTGCTTTCAAAGTACATTAATTTTTTTTCTTATTTCAGTACACTGTCATTCTATTCGACATAATATTTTATAGACTATTTTATCCCTACCTACAGTACTAGGTCAAACTAGTCAAATTTGTATCTCTTTTTCCACTTAGATAATAGTACTAGGTCAACCCAGTCAAATCTATACTCTTATTAGGCTTTGTTTTCCCTAGTTTGTAGTACTAGGTTGACCTAGTCATCTCTGTACTCTTACTACCTAACCTATCTATCTGAATTAGTTCTCTTTTTTCCTTAGTTTTTTAATCATTTTCATCAAACCATTATGAAATCCCTTATCAAAATATTCTTGGATAACTTGAATCCATTTAGACACTATATGGGGTTTTATTTTCTTCTTATCTTTTCCTATATTTTATTCTTCTTTTTAGCTATTGGGGCATCTTCTGAAACCCATCCACACATTACTCTAGTCTTCGGGGTATGTTGTGATTCCCACCCACATATCATTTCAAACTCTGGTGCATAGTACAATTTTCATACATACATCCAATTACCCTTTGGGGTATCTTGTGATGTCCACTCGTATTCTCCATTACATGCTACCAAACTAATTCAAAATCAAGAAACCTTTCTAGACACATAGGCTTGTCTCTCACATGCTCATCCTTGATATAGACATTACTTTAGGATCCTTCTTTTATTTTCATGCTTTATATATGCTATCTATCTAACACTTTTTACATGATATTTACATGGGTCTCACCCTCTACAACAACTATTTATTTTCACAAACCTTAGTCCTTCATTTTGGTCTTTTGGTTTCCATTTTTATCATGAGTTGCATTGAAAAACTATGGATATGACTATGCATTCCTCATGATGTACTATAGTCTCTTTGTTTTCATACCTTTTTAGACACTTTTTTTTTCACGCCTTGGATTTCTCTTTTGTGAGTTGTAGTGTAAGTCCATGGATACGACCTAGCTTTCCTCACAAATACCATATTTTTCTTATCTCATTTATTTTTCCAACATGTTTTGGCACCCTTATGGGTTTATCTATTAAGAGTTATAGTGTAAGACAATAGATAAGACCTAGCCTTCCTCATAATATTACCATCTTTTCATTCCTTTGTTAAGAATGTGGTTATCAAGTTTTGATCTTTGTTCTCAGCTTTAGCTTTCACTTATTTTTGATAGATGGAATTTGCATAAAAACCTATGTTTAGATGTTTTCTTCCATTTTACTCATTCTTATGATAAGGAATCATACTTTTCTATCATTTCATCCCTTTTTCACCCTTTGTCACATTTTTTGTGATTTGAAATAAATTCAAATTATTTCATTATTCATTCTTCTTGATTTTCTCTCCTTTCACTTCACATTAAATAAAATAAGGTCAAAGTCTAGATAACACTTTTATTTCACCTCGATTTACGAGACTCTTAGACACCATGATATCTAAAGTTCTCTCTCTTAGAAACCAAGTCCAAGTATTAAATGAAATTCATCTTTAGCAACCATGTTTGGTTTTCCAAATCCATATGGAAGAGAAATATAAAAAAGCCATCAAGAAATTTAAAAGCCAAATGATTTGAAACAAAAGTCAATGATATACAAAAGGCAACATATAAATATCAAAGTCAATATCACACTAAAAAACATGATTACAAGCACAAATATTATATCCAATCAAATCTCAAACTCTGCAGTTGGCCTCAAAATAGAGCTGACATCTATTGGGGTGATGTAGGCCAATAGAATGGAATAAAAGAATTCATTAAAATCTATGGTGATACCTACTTTCCCACACAAGTACCCAATCTTCATAGTAGACTGATGGCTCTGTGAGGGGTCCCATGGAATGGGGAACATGTTGTGGGAAGGTAGGTCTATTTTAATTTTCATGTATATATCTTTCATGGGATGATCTTCATACTTAATTTGTTTACCTAATACTTGTGTGGCTAAGAGCAATTCTTCAAATTGATTAAGGTTAAAATTCCTCTTGTTTTGACAAACCTAATTTAAGTGTCTTGACTTTGATAAAGAGTTATTCTACCTTGGTTTTTCCTTCAATCTACCCTCTACCCATTTCATTTCCCCCCTTGATAGGCAAATTGTGATTCTAAATATGTTTTCCCTTTTCTTGACTTCCTTATTCTTCACATCTTAAAAACATGCTAGCACTAATTTTTTTCAGTTTTATCTATCTTTAGAGAAAATTAATATGCTTAAATAACTATGGATTACTTTTTTACAACATGGCTTTATATTTTTACACGTGTCTTGATTTATTTTATCATTTATCATTATTTTACTACCCTTTTTACGTATGCTTGTTTCCATTTATACTTTCATGCACTTTTTCCATTGTTGAGTGAGGTTGACTTGTTATTTTTCACTCATCAATGTTGTTTTACCATTTTTTCTTGCCCATCTTTAAGTAAGGATTGTTACTGCTTTTCCATTGATGTTTGATTACAATCTTTTTGGCATGTATCCTTAGCTTGACTTGTTGAATTTGCCTTTCTTACCTAAGGTTTACTTGTTTGAATTTTTGGGTCTTTAGTAGCTTTAGATTTTTGGTTACCTGATTTACTCTAAATTTTGACTTGGTCATTGGTCTAACATAACACTTGTCATACTAGCTTGCTATATTTATAGGTACACCCTATCCATATATCACTAGTTATCTTAGCTTTTCTAAGTTTCTTTATTTTTTATCTTTAGTTTGTCAAAAGCAGTCTCTGTACCCTACCCAATCAAAAATACAAACACATTAGACAACCATCTAGTAATAAAGTTAAGTCAAGGTACACATAACATTTAATTTTCAATTTATTTCCCTTTCCATCATTTATTTTTAGTTATTTTTGATTTAAAATATTTTAACTTTTTTTAACCTCAATGTTGTGTGTTACTATGTTCTTTTCTCGAAGTACCATCCCCTATTTCTTCTAAGTGACACGTGATGAGCTTTTAGTTGGGCATATGTATACACATAATATTTTCAATTTTTATCAAATACTGATTCTTTCTATCTTGTAGGAATCCATTGAGTCTCAATATTTCTAAATGCATATCTTAAGGGGTGCATCAAAAAAAGGGTGAGCAGTCCATTGGTGCTTCATAGGACTGTTGTCCCTTATTGCAACTTATTATAAATCTAACCAACTCCTAAAAACCATTACCCTAAGATATTAATCCTCTTTTACACACTCTTGTAGTCTTTTACCACCTTTCATACCTCTTTTCCTCACCTTAAACCCTTTTTAATAGTTTACATTACTAGGTTGACTGGGTCGACCTTGTACTCTTATGGGTAAAATTCATTTAAGGTCTAGGTCGGCTCTTAGCTAACCTAGCTCATGACCTAATGAATTGTTTCCCATAATAGTACTAGGTTGACTCGGTCAACCCTATCAGCTAAATTTTTTGGAAGGGATTAAGGTTAAATATGACACACACACACACACATACATACCTACATATACACACACACACACACACACACATATACACACACACACACACATATAGACACACACACACACACACACATATACATACATATATGTATATATATACATATATGCATATATATACATATATATATATATATATATGTATGTATATATATATATACGTATATATATGTGTGTGTGTGTGTGTGTGTATATATATATATACACACACACATATGTATATATATATATGTATATATATATGTATATATATATATATATATGTATATATATATGTATGTGTATATATACACACACACACACATATATATATACATATATATATACATATACATATACACACACACACACACACACACACACACACATATGTATATGTGTGTCTCTCTCTCTCTCTCTCTCTCTATATATATATATATATATCATATTTTCATTATATAGAGATCATCAAGAGTTATTCATTTGCACTTCTTTACAATCTACTCTTCCACCATTCTATTTGAGGAGTCTTAGCTTAGGGTTTCTACTTGAAGAATCTAGTCTCGTGGAGAAGTCTTGGATTTTTTGACCATTCTTAGTGATACATACAAATCACAATAGCCTATTGGTAAGCCTATTTGGCCAAGGAAGAGATTGAGTCTTGATGGGTTCATCTTTCAGGTAAGTATTCTCTTAATTTACTCCTTTCTTTAGTAGATAGAAGTATCATAATTATTGTATTTCAAATAATATTACTCTTCTTCTCCATATATTAGGGTCTAACTCACACATAGCTTAATTGAGATTATCTTATGCTTGTTATTTCCATTTATTTATTAACCCTCATATTGTGCCACAAGCTTTGGTGAGCACTAGATTACATTTCTTTGCTTTACTTGTTATTAGTATAGTGAATATGAAAACATGTGTCTTAATTAGAGTTATTGCTTGATTTTTCTAGACTAGAGGCTATGCAACCCTCCCTAGTATTGTTTTTATGATAAGATTTCCTCTAGTTGGGTCTAGTGGATCTATATATTGGTCATGTTCTTGATTATCTAATGTATCTCCAATTATAAGTGTAAGTAGGATCTATCTTCTATGATTTAGGATTGATGAATAGACTTGATGCATTTTTGATTACATACACACTCCACTTTAATGGGTATAATTCCACATTATTTGAAATATCCTAATTTATTTAAAATGATCTATGCCTAAATGGTTTGAACTAGTCAAATTTATTTAGAACATAAAAGTGGGTATAATTCCACATTATTTGAAAGATCCCAATTTATTTAAAATTATCTATGCCCAAATGGTTTGAAATAGTCAAATTTATTTGGAACATAGAAAACATATATTTGGTAAAAAAAATTTCCATTCCACTTTATTGGGTATAATTCCAAATTATTTAAAATAGTCTAATTCATTTGAAATGATCTATGCCCAACTAGTTTGAAATAGTCAAATTTATTTAGAATATAAGAAAATAATTTTTTGAGAAAATTTTCTCCATTACACTTTACTAGGTATAAGTCCAAATTATTCAAAATAGTACTTTCTACGAGAATTAAAAATTGAGTACTTGTTCCAATGTAGTTCATGTTTCATGTGAAATATATTCAAGAGCATTTACAAAGCATGACTATAGATAATAATTTTTTAACATGTGTAGTTGATGTAGGTCTTCCTCATATGCCATAGCCTTAAGCACTTTACCCCTTAGCTTTACCTTCTCCTTTCCATTCTCCTTAAACATTTTCATTTTCAAATTGAGCATGTTGCTTATCTGACTACCCATCTTACACAAATCAAATTCATAGTTTTTTTACAACTACAGTCAAAGATTAATAATTTGTTTTAGAAGGGGAATGAAGAAACATTGGAAGTCGTACTCAAATAATTTATCCAAATTATTGGTTTCTATTTGTACACCTCTTGTACTCAACCTTGAACACTTGACAAAAATGGTAAACATGGATAATAAGCCAATTAATATGTTATTATATCTAGGAAAAGGTTTAACACATAGATGGACTGAATGCAAACAATGATTGGGAAGCACTGATAGAAGGTATGGTTAGCTCCCTACTACTTTTGGCTCTACCTAAACCAAAGTGATAAGACATAAGGGGTAGATTGATCACAAGAGGGATATTTTAATTCAATATCCATGGGGATTTTTGACACACAAAATAGGTTTGACTAGGGCATAACCAAAGTTGCACACTCTACCCAAGAAGGGTTATCACATGGAATGCACAAATGCACTAAGTCAAACATAAGCTATTGAAGATAGATGTGTATATGCTTGAAACCTTCATTATAAATAATTTTCAAGAATAAACTATCAAATGAAAGGTTGCAATGCTAGAATATTTAGTAAAAAATAGAGACACATTTTATATACGCAAGATTTATACATCTATAGGCAAATAACACTTCAAATATGTAACATCTATATTATTTTTAGGGTAGAATAGGGTAAGACAAGTTATATAGTTATAAAAAAAAAAGTGGCGTGTTGGTGGTTTTCAAACATCAAGGATCCTTTCAAAATTCATAACATTACTCATTTGTAATGATGTAGAAAAATTGACAACAAGGCATGGGAACCATTAGGAGTGATTTGTATCTATTGCTGCCAATACAATGCAAATACCTAAATGATTCCTAAGACTTTAGAGCATACACTAAAAATAAAATTTCAAATAATTTTTCCTATTAAATCCTCAAATTTAGGGTACCCTTAAGAGGTATTCAACAACATATTTCTAAATCACTATGCAAAAAGTGGTTTATAACCTAGATCTATGCCTAAAATGACAACTAGTAATGAACATAAAACTAGATATCCAATCAACAAAACATGAAAAACATATCATTAAATTTTATTAATAGGAAAGACTAAAAACCACAAGTATTTTCCATTATCTTGAAATCAAATCTTACATACATCAATTTTTCAGAGTGCTATTATGGGGACAAACATGGTGAGTTTACTCCTTGGATAGGGGAGACATATTACAATGCTTTCAGAGCTTGATAATGGTTGTATAGATAGAACTACCTTAGCAAGAGAGATAAAATGCACACACAACAATGGATCCTAATTTTTTTGAAAAAGCCTAGACTTAGAAAATACTAACCAATAATAACCTTAGAAAATAGGGCAAGCACTCTTTTTATACATTTTTCTCACCAATTTTCAATATGGGAATATGAGTTGTAATTTAAAATATTGAAAAATTGGAAACAAATCTAAAATTTCCACCAAGATCCTTCTAGCTGGAATATGCTCCTTGTCACTCTTAGAATATTCATGTTTTTACAAAGAAAAGGATTGATGTAATTGCCTCTACATGTAATGATGAAGAATTGAAAAAAACGGTTTGATTTATTGGATGGAAATGCTTTTCATTCAAGCTTGAAGGAGAATATTCATTTTGGATACAAATAAACCCTTTGTCTTCTTGTGTAACTTCCTAGACATGCCTTTAACCATTCATTTTCAAATCTTGAATCTTCTTGGATAGCTACCCTTCCTCTTATGCACACCAAGGAATAACCCTACCTTGTAATTATGGTATTTGAACACCAAAAATTCATGTTCATTTGAAAAATATTCTTTAGAATGGCTTACCTTGATCTTGAAAAGCTGTAATATTTCTCCCATGGAGTGTTTGAACAAGCAAAACTTTAGAAATTCAAGACTTAGTTTATTTTTACCTTTTTGCTTTTTGGATCCAACTTGATTTTTCACACTTTGATTTTTTCTCATTTTGAATTTTTTGGGTTGCCTCAAAAATTTTTACTTCTTAAATGCATTACTTTTCACTTTTAAACCTTTTGGGAAAATCTGGGTCCCATTAGCAATTTTGCATTTTATTTATTTGGTGGAAATCTAGAACTTAGCAACACATTTACAATTTTCAAATTTACAACTTGTAATTTATAGTAGTAGTTCCCTTAAAAAGTTATTGTAGGTAATTGGGAACTCCAAGTGCATATTGTAATTTTCAAATTTGTAACTTGTAACTTACAATTGTAGTTTCCATCAAAAGTTCTCATAGGGAATTGGGAACTCCAAATGCAAATTGTAACTTAAAATTTTTAGTTGTAGTTCCCCTCAAAAGTTTCCTTAGGGAATTGGGAACTTTAAACAAAATTTGTAAATTAAAAATCTGTAACTTGTAATTTACAGTTGTAGTTCCCCTTAAAAGTTCCCTCAGGAAACTAGGAACTTCAAACACAACTTGTAACTTGCAAATTTGTAACTTGTAATTTGCAGTTGTAGTTCCCTTCAAAATTTCCCTCAGGGAACTGAGAACTTCAAATGAAAATTTCAATTTTCACAAATGGAAAATTGTAATTCACCTCAAAAGTTCCCTTAGGGAACTATGAACTCCTAGTGAACTTTGTAATTTGCATAAATGTAAAATTACAATTAGCCTTGAAAGTTCCACTTTGGATTGAAACCTCAAGTTTGACTAACATTGACTGACAAGTTTGGGAGATCCAAGTGTAATTTACAATATACACGTATGCAAATTTATAAAATCATAAAATTGCATTCCTCCTCCAAATCTCCTTAGAGCTCTTTTTGAGTTTAATTTTTACACTTGCTTTGACTGGTGGGATTGGGAGAGTTGA
This sequence comes from Torreya grandis, assembly GCA_037957365.1. Classification (NCBI taxonomy): domain Eukaryota; kingdom Viridiplantae; phylum Streptophyta; class Pinopsida; order Cupressales; family Taxaceae; genus Torreya; species Torreya grandis. The sequence continues at coordinate 2,394,024 of JARHVA010000285.1, read as the reverse complement.
GCATAATTTGTAACTTACATTTTGAAGACTTGTATTTTGTATGCTATTTCTCCTACCTATATCTCCTGAGGACTTTGGAGACTCAAATGCAACTTTTAAAACATGGAATTTCTTGACTTTTCATCTGGCTCCATTCCAACCTAGTTCAACGAAGTACCCTGTAGAAGTTTTTTCCAGAAGCCAAGATTTTACATATCCATTATTTGATTCTCCATTTAAATTTATCTATGATATGTTACATTGAGATTCCATATTCCCACATAATTCTTCAACCATTAAAACTATGATAAGCAAATATGATGCCCTAACACATAATATTTAAACTTTTCAAGGCTTTCTTTTAGTTGGACATTCATCACCTGATATTGGGTATGTTATTAGAGCATTGCCAAAGTTTTATAAGTCTCTTGTATGTGGTGACAACATTGATCCATTTATTTTGGTATTGGATGTCGTTAGGCAATTCATGCTTCTCCACCAATCAACAATCTCATCCCATAATGTTCCCAAAGATACTCTATTAAGTTTTGATTTGAAATCCTTCTGGTCACTTTAGAATTTAAAAGCATCATAATCATCAAAATAATTTCCTTATTTTCTCTTTACCTTGTAAATAAAATGAATAGACTTTAACAGTCTAGAATAAATATGATATCTCTTGTGAATAAAAATAATTTGCCCATTTTCCCCTCATATATACTGAAAAAATATCTACTTTATTCATAAGAAACATTGTTCTCTTATGATAATTAATCTCCTACACATATTTCTAAAAATTAGGGTAATGATAAAATAATGGATTATAGCCATCCACCACTATACTCACTAGATCACTTCGCTCAAGCACTCACCAAAACTGCATCCATATATAATTATTCTTTTCAAAAAGTGTAATTTATAGTTTTTCATTCCCCTCTAATCTGGCAAGGATCCTACACAAATTATAAAATGACCACCTTTCTATAGTATCAAGTTCTTCTATAGCCATATTTGCATGCCATGATGGCCTTCTAGGGACTCAAATTCTTTCTTCTTACAGGGCCTCTTCTGCTCTCTATTATTTCTTCACATCAAAGTATATTTGTAAAACACTTAAGGAGGTTGAAAAAAATGTCTCTAAATCTATATGGGTTTGATGAGGATCTACTATTCTCACTTTACCTCTCCCATGTTGCTATTCCATCCATGAAGGCATTAGCATTGAAACTATTAGCATAATTATGTATTTACCTTGGGTTAGAGACTAAGGTAATAGATCTATGGTTAGTTTCCTTAATCACTTAGGTTAAGAGGTTAATTTTTTTATATCAAGCTTAAGTATTTCATGATAGATAATGTAGGTTATTTCACCCACCCTCTTTGTGACTATCGGGTGGTTCTTTCCATTACCTATTTAAAAGGCCTTCATGTATGGTTCATAATATGTGTTATGTAATACAATCTTATTCTCTTTCAATTTTTGTGCTCAATATAATATGGTAATCAAAGACCATGGTTTGTAGATCTTAAATGGAGGTTTGTGGAAGCAGGAGAGGTTACTGTCTTGCTAGGGAGGAGATTCATGCACCTAGTGGAGAGCTGGAGGAGAGAAAAAGCATCATAAAATTGTATGAGCTCAACTAGAAGATTAGAAAACTAATTGGGAGGATCAAAAGACATAATAAATTCAAAAGGAGGTTAGAGGGATTAGTTTAAGAGGCTTTAATACATATATTTAATTTTTATGGGATGATAATATGGTGTACGTTGATGTACAATTCAGGGGAAAGCCAAAAAATTCAAATATTGAACATTTTTAGCAAAATAAAGCTCTAAACTACAAGTTAAATCCATAATTGATTAGTGGTGCAGATGGTTTCTAATTTGGTTGAGAAATAGGCTTATAATCTATTCTTGAAGTTTCATAGGTAGGCCATATTTTTGATTCGCTGATTATTTTCATGAAAATTTTAACCTAAAGTTTTATTTTTTCAGCTTTTTTCAGTTTTTTAATTGAAATAAATGAAAACTTTAGCCAATAGGGGTTATTAAGGACTTGCCACTAATTAACAATCATAGAATCATATGAGAAGTTAAATATTTCACTATTTTATAGGTTTTTTTATTTGTATGTGGACAAAGAAAGAATTTTTTAAATTAAAGTTGTAGGTTTTCTAATTTAATTGTTTTAGTGAAAGAAAATTTGAGATCCTACAAATGGTATTGAGTTTGTTGCTAAAAACTAGCAGAGTTGTTCAGTGTCAATATAGAATCTGTGTGTATAATAAATTTTATAAAAGTCATTATAGTTTTTTTGATTTAATTATTTTATTGAAAAACTAGGTCAAATGGCTACTATTCAACACCTGTTACTACTAGATTCTTAGAAATTGATAGGAAAGAACTTTAGTTTGTGTAGTCAAAAAGTTTTAATGATATGTGAATATTAGAATATTAATCAAATAATGCTTGGTAAAGATCAAAGGCTTACCACTGATATTGATAACTATGATAAACATCATCATGATGCTCTTATGTTGTTAAAACTATTAGTAGTAGATAATCTAATCTCAGAGGTCAAAAATGAGACCACTACATTAGTTTTGCAGACTAATCTTACTTTTAAATATCAATTTTCAAAATTTGGTAGGGTGTTTTATTTGAATAATTTTTTTTCTACTAAGATTCAAGAAGGCGACTATATTTTTGACTTTTTTTGTAGATCAAGGATATCAGTGATCTGTTGAAGGCCATGTAAAATCCTATTGATGAGAAATATTTGATTGCTCTAGTTATTCAGAATCTTCCACCTTCATTTGAATCATTTTTGGAGTACTTTCACATTATTTCTTAGATGTAGACTTTAGAATTTAAAAAGTTATCCACATTGCTATTGCAAAAGGAGAGAAAGCAAGAGAAGGCAATGTTGTCTACATCCACTTATATAGAGAGTGCATTACTTATTAAGGGGAAGGGTAATCAATTTGGTAAAACTACTATTTCTATAATAGAAACTTCACAAGTAAGTGGTTACAATAAGAGATATAAGTGAAATGTTTTTATTGTAAGCAACTTGGTCACCTTAAGAAAGATTGTAGGAAAAGATAACTAGATATGGCTAACCTAGAAAGAAAGCTCATCATGCGAATGTAGATGAAGGTCTTCGAAGGTGAGGATACATCTCTTGATTTTTATTTCATGGCTTTAAATGGTAATTATACATTGGATTGAACTTGGTACTTTAATTTAGGTGCATCTCATTATTATACATGCCATAAAGACTGGTATGTGGATTTTGTTTGAAATAATAGTAGTAATGAAACTATATCTTTGGGAGATGGTAGAACTCATTGTGTGAAGGGATATGGAAATGTTTAGATCAGTTTTAATGGTATAGTATGATATACATTTAAGAATGTTAGGTATGTACCTGATATGAACAAAAATCTACTTTCAATTAGTGAGATCACTTCAAAACCTAATTTTGTTGTAAAGTTTCAAGGACAATAATGTTTAGTCACTACCAGAGATAAAAATATTATTGATGTATGGATTGGTGAGAAAGGCTTGTATAAGCTTGTAGATCCACCTAAGGCAAAGGAAAGTGTAATTACTATGGTTGATATCACAAGTTCACTATGACATGAAAGGTATGGGCATTTAATTTTCTAGTATTTAACTACATTGAGCGAGACTAAGATGGTTAAGGGGATTCCTTCTATTTAGGATAGTCATAATGTATGTATTGGATGTTAGCTAGGGAATTAAGTTATACATTCATTTGATGTTGGTAAAGCTTCAAGAGATAAGGGAGTATTGGATCTAGTACATGCAGATTTACATGGTCCAATGCATACACCTACCCATTATGGATCATGTTATTTTTTGTTGTTGGTCAATTATTTATCTAGGAAAATGTGTGTATACTTTCTAGTGAAGAAATTTGATTTATTTTATAACTTCCTTACTTAGAAAGATATGGTTGAAAAATAGGTGGGATGGTTAATGAAATATCTTAGAATGGATAATGGGGGTGAGTTCATCTTAAAATAGTTTAAGGAGTTTTATGACACTAAATCCATACACAAATAGTACACTACCCCTTACACTCTATAATAAAATATATTTATGGAAAGGAAAAATGGGATGGTGATGGACATGGCTCGCTATATGATCTAAAGCAAAAATATATTGTATAGATATTGGGTAGAAACAATGAATATAATAATATACATCCTCAATAGAAGTCATACAAAATCATTAGAGAATATGAATCCAGAGGAGGCTTGGTTAGGTCAAAATCTAGATGTAAGTTATTTTAGAATTTTTGGTTGTGTAGATTTTGTAGTTATTCCTAGTCAAAAGAGAAGTAACTTGGATGCGGAAAGCAAAGCATACATGCTTGTTAGGTACAATGATCAGTCAAAGGACTACATATTACTTGATGTTTCTACTAATAAAGTTGTGGTAAATAGAGATGTCATAGTAAATGAATAGATTCCATACTTCACAACAATTGGTACAATTTTAGATATTGAGTCATTATTTTCTTCTAATGATTCTATTAAATGTTGTGATGTGAAATTTGAGCAAGATTTTAGTTCATCAGTTGAATCACATTGCAGGAAGGGAATTATTGTAGGTAATTATGAGGTTCTAGTAGAACAACCAAAGAATATAAATTGGTATTCTACCAAAATAGAAGAATTAAAGGAAGGAGACTTACCACAAGGTGTGGAAGGAAGAAGATTGAGATTAGGAAAGTAATTTGGTAATAGAGGTGAGCATGACAATTTTACTATAACAACTGTTATTTCACATGTATTTGAGCCTAATTCATTTTTAGAGGCCAAAGGGAGGCCTGAGTGGGAATCATCCATGCAATTAGAATATGATTCCTTGATGAAAAATAAGAGTTGGGAGCTCATAGAGATACCATTAGGAAAGAAATCCATTGGTTGTAAATGGATTTACAAGGTAAAATACAACACATATGGTTCCTTGGAGAAACACAAAACCAAACTTGTTGTAAAAGGTTATGCATAAGAGGAAGGAGTTAATTATGAGGAGATTTCTAATTCTACTACAAATATGGTAACTTTTCATTTGATTATTGCTATTGCTACTCAGTTTAGATGGTAGGAGCACCAAATGGATGTCAAGAGTGCTTTCTTGAATGGAGATCTAGAGGAGGAAGTATACACGGTTCAGCCATAGGGTTTTCAGGTTCTTGGTAAGGAACATCTTATTTACAAGTTTATCTGGTCTTTTTATGGAATTTTTTAGGATCCTTGAGCCTAGTATATGAAAATAGATTCATATCTTAGGGAGTTAGGTTTCAAAAGGTGTAACTCTAAACCAACTCTCTATGTAAAGGTGTTTGGTGATGATATCTTGATTCTCATTGTATATGTTGATGATATAAACATCACATGGAGTATTTATAGTATCATTCAGTAAATTAAGGGTGATATTTATTTTACATTTGAAACAATAGATTTAGGACTGCTAAAATACTATTTAGGTGTTGAGTTTTGGCAAGGTGATTGTGTTGTATTTATGCCACAAAATAAGTCTGCCAAATAATTGATGGAAAGGTTTAGAATGATGGATTATAATATATATCACACACCTATGGATGCTGGAGATAAAATTTCAACTGACACTACTTCACCTTTGGTTAATGAAATAGTGTATCAGTAGTTAGTGGGTAGTCTCATTTATCTCACTGCCACTAGATCAGATATTTGTTTTGTACTGAGTTTTCTATCTCACTTCATGTCAAAACTACAAGAAGTACATTAGTTAACTATAAGAAGGGTATTAAGATATGTAAAATTTTCTCTTGAATTTGGCATACTATATGCGAAGTCTGTAGATTGAGCTTTTAGGATATTCTGACTCTAATTGGGCAGGATCTGTAGATTCAAAAAATCTACAATAGGATATTTTTTCACTCTTGGTTCAGGAGTTTTCTCATGGTAGAGTAAACTACAAACTATAGTCACATTATGTTCAATATAAACATAATATAAATCTCTAGTCAGTGTAGGTTGTGAAAATATGTGGATAAAGAAAATCTTGGAGGATCTTTAGTTTGAGTCATCAAAGCCTACTCTGATTTTCTATGACAACTAGATTGTTTCTGAAGATGGTAAAGAATCTAGTATTCCATGATAGGACCAAACACATTGAGGTTCACCATCATTACATCTAATAGTTGGTTACAAATTAAGACATCAATCTCTTCTACTACCCTATTGTAGAATAACTCGCTGATATAATGACCAAACCACTTGGTGCAAAGAAGTTCATAAAATTTAGAGATAAACTTTGTCTTATTTATAGTTTAGTCATTAAGGGAGGGTGCTATCATAATTATGTATTTACCTTGGGTTATTGAATAAGGTAATAGATCTATGGTTGTTTGACTTAATCACTTGGGTCAAGATGTTAATTATTTTTATTGGGCTTAGTTATTTCATGCTAGCCTATGTAGTTTGTTTCACCCACCCTCTCCATGATTATCAGGTTGTTATTTTCTT
>JARHVA010000285.1:2372500-2382500 GCA_037957365.1 Torreya grandis | reverse complement strand
AAGGATCGATTTATTGTGAAGTGTGCCATTACTTTTTTTTCCATAATCTTTTTGTTTGATATTTTTCAATAGAGAAAGGATTAAAAAAAGACAAAGAATATCTTGAATATAGCTGATATTTTAATCAAAATTTACACAATGTAATCAATAAGAAACATTTGACATATCTTGACATTATTCATATATTTAAATTGAAACATGCACTAAAATAAAATGAATTATTAAAAATTTCTAACACATGCTATAAACTATATATTTATGTAATAAAAATTATTTCTTGGTCCAGAAGTGTGGGTTAACACACCCTTGTTCATAATCCTTAGGCCTATGAGTCAACTACACTAAAGTGTATCACACTTTATTAAGAGGGAAACATGGTCGTATTTATCCTAAAACTTCAAATAAGACATCAAGGGAATGTCTACATGTAATACAATAAATCCTCAAAAATAATGTACCGCACATCAAAAAATACAAGGCTCTTTAATAGAATATTGATAACTTCTAATCTATATCTAACCTCATCATCTATGAGATCAAGTTTAATATTATGTTGAGAGCAATGTTGAATGTGGATTTAAAAGTGTTAAATTTTATAAATCTATTTTATGGTTATGATATGGGGGTTTTGATAATGTGTTTCAAATGTCATGTACATTTGATAGCTTGACATGGATAGACTATTAATAAGGTTTGTGGTGGAATGTATCTATGAATAATTGTTTATGTTGTGTGAGAAAGGATGAACAATTTATAATTATGATTTATATTTTATGTTAATTTTTCAATAAACAAATAAATATAAAACATATCCTTTCACTATCACACTAAATAAGCAAAATAAATGTTTCACTATGAGAAAATAAAATAGATATAACAACTTTTTCTTTCTATCACAATGATATAGATAACTATACATAGATACTTTCCACCAAAATCCTTATAATTGTTTCTAGTCAAAATTACATGATTTTCAAACTTAAAATGGCATGAAATAACTATCTATTTTATTTTAGTATACACTTCAACCATGTCAAAAGGCATGAGGATCACTGGTAAGGGTGTGTTTGGTCATTAAATCATTATGAGGTGGGTTAAGTTCGAATCGATTTTTATACATGACTAGCATGAGAATATTTTTCATGTGTAGGTTTTATTGTTGACATTAATATAATATTTTTAGTTTTCAATAGATTTTTTAGTGGAAAATGTCTATAGATGAGTCTCTTTTTAAAATACATAAGGTTGACATATCATTATAATAAATTAATGACATTTTGATTTTACAATTGGTAGAAAGGCTATGTGCAAATTATATTTTTGGGATTTCATGCAATGGAACATTATTTTTTCCTATTCAATGCTACAAATAATGGAAAAAAAATTATCTATCATCGTGACACAAATCATTGGCTTATAAAGCTAAGATTCATAAAACTCAAAATAATTTATGATTATGATTTAATTTTTTTGTTATTGATAATGGATATTTTTTTGTTTCTTTAAGATGACAATGGACATTGAGAATAATATTCCATATTTTTTCACACGTTATTAAGGGTTTGAAACATTGTTTATTTTTTATAACTTGACATATATAGACAAGAGCATGGGTATGTTATGATTGGCATGTGTTTTTTTAATTAGGCTTATGGTGGAAAATATATGTATATAGTTGTCTTTGTTTTTGTATAGATACTTAAATATGGTATTAGACACTTGGAAATGTTAGTTTTGACCTACCATCGCCCTATACAAGTTATGCACACATATATTCCTCTTATCTACCATTGTATCATATCCACATGCTAATTTTGGGTTTAATCCTTATAATTTGTTGTCATTCCCATATATGAAACCTATAATATGTGTTAAAGAAACTATTTATCTTAATTATTCACACACACATGCGCGCGCATGCGCAGACACACACACACACACACATGAACGCGTGCATGTGAACACACACACACAGAGAGAGAGAGAGAGAGAGAGAGAGAGAGAGAGAGAGAGAGAGAGAGAGAGAGAGAGAGAGAGAGAGAGAGAGAGAGAGAGAGAGAGAGAGAGAGAGAGAGAGAGAGAGAGAGAGAGAGAGAGAGAGAGAGAGAGAGAGATCATATATAAGTAATTTTATCTCCAAGAAGGAAATGTTATATTTGGAACATATCATTTCAATAGTTCTATTTGAACTTGATAATTCTATCTCTAACTAAGAAATGATCAATTTTTAAATTGAAATCATTTTTTATGGGTAAACCCATTGTATAGTGTTTCAATGGTGTGATAAATTACCTAAATATATGAATATAAATACAAATAAAGTGTATAAATATATATATGTAACTTATATATCACTAATCTATACATTACTAAATGTTTAGAAAACCACCTTATCCTACCCAAATCATAAATAAGTCAATATGAGTAAGCATCATCCAAGTCTAAAGTATATAAATCTAAGTCAAGAGTGAATATTATTATTATATAAATTCATATCTTTAGGTGTACTCATATAAAAAAGGAGCATAATTACACAATCAAACTAAAGGGAAGAACTAGGTGTGGATTTATCCCTATTTATAGTATTAGATATGTATACAATAGTTAAGGATCAACATGGGTGATTGGGGTTAGTTAATTTCATTACACTTCTAAATTTATTTCATTTTTTATCCCCTAACAAGTGGAACTAAGGTTTCTGATGAAGGATATGAATTTTTAGGTGCCATGCATATGATTAGACATAAAGATTATACACATAGCTAATGAAAAAACATGTGCTCCTACCTATTTGAAAATGAAGAAGAGATATATTCATGGTTTAAACCAACCATATATAATGCCCTACCATGTGATACAAGGCCATTATGGGATATCATCCTGATCCTTGACTTGTTTAGATTTGTGTGTGTGTGTGCATGCTAAAAAATATGCCATGTAGACCTAGACTATGACATAATAGAAGGGCTAGTGCAATATATAATTTTTGATCTTGAAAGCGTACTTAAGAACTTGTGGTTTGTGTGTTGTTTTTATAGGAAGGTCAATGACATAAGATTAAAATTTCACCTACATTAAATAAAAATATTTTATTTTTCTCTTTGACCCTTTAGAACAATCATGGTCAGGAGAGACTATATGCTTAATAATTAAGGCCTATTCTTTGAAAGACATAAAAATATTAATTCATTATGACCTAACCTTGCCTAACTTCCTCATCTCCAACTTAAGTTTTAATGTGTTGGCTTATGTATATGTTGACATAAATTAATTTTGTCATGATTTAATAATAATCTTAGTAAATAATAATAATAATTAAAAAAAGGAATAATGAGGTAATTTTCTTGTTAAATATTGTGGAGCACATATTTTTTAATTAATTTTGTTTTTGTCTTTGATGGTCACATTACTTGAGAAGAGGAGTTTGGGTAAAAAATTAATCTTAAATGGGTTTAAAGAATTTATCTGGACATAGAAAAAGGATGGGTAGAACACATCTTGAGGGGAGTTAATTAATTTAAAAGATTTTCACTTATGGGAGAGGGGTAATAAATGTTACTACCTCTTTTTTTTATCATGCCTTAGTTATAATAATTAAAAAACATCAATTTTTTATTTTTTGTTTAGGCCTTGGGAGAGGAGCATTTTGATTAAGTTTTTAGGGAGAGTACCATTCTCTTGGTATTTAAAACATTGCAATAAAAAAATATTTTATTTAGAATCTCTAGATGGGTGCAATTATTAGGTTATTAGACCAATAAAACACTTGATTTTATAATTATTTTCCCCATTCTCAATAAGTTGAAGAGGGATATACATATTTTTTCACAGGTAAGAGTAAAGTGGGGATAAAATAATTTAAACTTGGAGCTTCAAAGGGTATCTATGGAATGTAGGAGGAGTTGTGAAGGAGAATGGTAAGCTACAAGAGTACTCAGACATGTTGTCCTTATCATTTGAAAACTCCTTATTTTGAAATCATTTTATTTATCCTAGTACAAAAACCCTTAAATGGTTAAGGTGAGCCCTGGCTCTGTGTCAAATTGCCAATTTATAAGGCCACACTTGGTGCATTGGCAATTATAGAAATTCCATTATTTTAACATATTTTATAAGTGTTGTGGAGCTTTATGGTAGTAATTTTATTAAATAATTTTTTTAACACTATTTAATATAAAATATGTAAAATATCTTGCCAAATTTATTTAATTTAATTTATCTACACTGGTAAATAGTGGTTGGTTATAGGTTGCCTTCAAAATTTGTAACCCTTATCAACCATGGAGACGGAGAGTATTTTAATTTTACTTTTTACTAAAATGGAAGAATGAATAGTTAGGGTAGTGTAAAATGGGTAGCACCCAATCCTAATATAGCTATTTCATCTGATAGTTTTAGCAAAAATAAAAAAAATTATATACATTTTTTTTTTCTAAAAGGATTATGTCTTGATGATCTTCATTAGGAGTAGTTGAGCAATAAATTGACCAATGATGTTTTTGTTAGATATGGATTGGTGTAGGTTAATTAAAACACCTTTATTTTTTTTGATGTGTGAATGTATCTTCCTTGTTTTAGAAGGGATTTAATATATTGTGATGTGTGTGTTTATTATCTTGAGCCATAGTGTTAATTTTTTTTCGTGGGTAAAAGTTAATTCCTAGTCATTTAGTTATTTTAAATACTAATTATATAGTTATTTTTAATTTTGGAATTATTATTATATTTTTGAGTGGGCTGCAATAAATAATGATACATTTGCTTTATATAAGACGGAGATTATGTATAACTATGGGTGAATTATAATTTTGATTGTGATAATTTTATTTATTTTAAAATGAAATAATTTAGTTATTTAATAACTATGTTGTAATATTTGGTGGGTGAATTATAATTTTGGTTATAATAATTTTATGTACTTTTAAATAAAATAATTACATTATTTAATTACCATGTTGGAATATTTGATGGGTGAATTATAATTTTGTTGTGGTAATCTTATTTACCTTTAAATAATTTTTTTTAGTTATTTAATTACCATGCTTAAATATTTGGTGGGTGAATTATAATTTTAATTTTGATAATTTTATTTACTTTTAAATAAAAGAATTTATTTATTTAATTAACGTGTTGGAATATTTGGTCAATGAATTATAATTTCTGTTGTGTTAATCTTATTTACTTTTAATATTTATTGGACAAGTTATATTTCTTGTTGTGGTAGATTTATTCATTTACTTATGAAGTTAATTATTATTTTTATCTTTTTTAAAGTAGAAATTAATTAATTATTCTAAGGGGAGTGAAATTTAATTAATTTAAGCCAAGTTTAAAATTTATGAATTTGTATTGAGATTATGAATTGGACTTTTTGAATAATTAAATGTATGTAAATATTGATAAGTTTGTCCTTGGGATTAGTTGAACTTGTAGTGAGCCTTAATTTTTCTTTGGAATTCTTATTAATAGTTAGCTTTAGGGTAGAAAGAACTTGACAATCAGCCTACTTATCTACCCTAGTAATGATTTATATGTTGATTCTATTTCTACTGACATTTTAATGTAGGGTTCAACATGAGGCTTGATCATTTGATTAAAAAAATTAAAACTTGACCTATGATCTTGTTAAAAAAGTCTTTGTACCTTTTTTTATTGCTTAAATAATTGAATTAAATTGTATTGAGTAGGGTAAATGACGTAAATTACCTTAAAATATATTATAGTCATTATGTTGGAATTACATCAAGATGTTGGGTTGTAACATGCTCTTTTTAACTTTTAAATATGAATGATATAAATAAGGGTAAAATTTATTATTGTATTCACCTTATATTTTTTTTTAAACAATTATTTTATAGCATTATATGGTTAAAAGATAGTGTAAATTGGATGTAATAAATATATGTGGCAAATAATTAGATAATATGGGCACATGTTAAATATATATTAAGTTTTTATATATAATTTATTCATTATATAAATGAAGTGTGGTTGGTATTATGAAATAGTAGTATAAGAGTAAACTTATTTATTGAACAATTCTATATATGTTGGTCTCTACAAGAGCCTTATTTTTACTATTTTGCTAAAGAATTAAGGGGGTTATAAGAGGACTTGATTAATTTAAGAAGTTTGATATGGAACAAAACCTATGTTGTCCCATCTCTTTGAGAAAACTTGTATTATTTTTTGACCAGGAGTCTTAATGTAACGATCAATACCTTTATTCTTTCTTATCTATAATTGTGATATATTATTTAATTATGATTGGAAAGAATCCCTTGAAAGAGAATTAAAATTATAAACTTATTTGAGAGTGTCAAACATATTATTCTATTGATAGACTTGGACCTCTTGGATTTAATTATAATGATATATTCAATTTATTATTCTATGGAAGAATATAACCCTTCTTAAGGTCTATAATCATGATTTAGACTAGTGGATAGGTTGTGCTAGAAGAGTAATCCTTGAAAATAAGTACAATATTAATGATTTTCTATTATTAAATGTGTAAGAATTATATCAGTTGAATGCCCTACTTGGTTCATTGTGAAAATAATTGGTGTCACTATAACTAAAGGTTCAAGCTCCATCTCTATGATTAGACTTAACCTTCATACTTATCTTGGATTAATTATGAGCATGCTTATACAATATTTAGAAATTTCATTCTATCCTCTATTAAATTATCTTGTAAAAGATGGAAAATAATCATCTTTATGACTCTCTCATATTTAGACCAAGACACAATGTGATGCTAATAGGTCTGAACTTTGTCTCCAATAGAAAGCTCATATACCCTTGAGTTATTTATATTCCTTGTTGATAAGGACCGTAAAATTATAAAATCAAATTATTTTCATACTAAACCTTATATGTTACTTCTATGAGGACTTATCATCTTTTTGATCATGATGAGATAGTTTAGTAATTCTAGCTTAGTACTTTAATTAAAGATTTATGTCCTTTATCCATCTTTGATAGGAAACAAATCAAAATGAAGTGAGGGATTGTGTATTATTTTAATTGAATATTGTATGGAGGATTAAATCCTTTACGTGTTAAACTTCAATGTAGTTTAGGAATAGAAGAATGTAAAAACTATTTAACCATGGGTGAAACCAATCTAAAAAATAAATTGTAAGATCCTTCCATTGTATATAGTTTGTGAACATATCCATCTTGTTAATGGATTGTGTTATCGAGTGCTCACCATTGGATAGTTATGATCAATATTAAAGAGCTATATCTTACTCCACGAGAGGACATGAAGTAACCTTGCCATTTATTCTTGACAATAATAAAATTGTTATATTTATTAAGGGAATTCATTTCCCTATTATCATATTATTTTGAGATGTATGTGGATAGTGTAAAAAAAATTAGAAAAAATATTTGGTCATGTTTTTCTGGTATGTGGTGAGGAGTGTGTTACACCAACTTAGAACATAGTTATAGTAGTTATTGACTTGAGGCCATGTGAGTGTTTTTGTGTGTGTATCAATCCAAAACCTACATCGAGTTACTCGTAGTACTATTTATAGCTTTCCTTGATGCCTACTACTTATATCAACCCTAAAAAATGCAAGGTTACTCTAAGTATCTCATCATTTTCTATGCTTTCCATATTTTCAAGTTGTCATTGTAAAATAAAATTCAATCTCAAAAATTTGGATATATGCTTGATTGACATACTTTATGTTCTAATCTAATATATATAGTTTATATCTAAATTTGGGTTATCATTAATCAAAATTAGGGTAAAATATATTTATGAACCCTTTTACTTATTAAAAATTGAAGGGTTTCATATTTTTTCCTTAGGGTTTAATTTATGGACCTAATTTCATATTTTACCTAATATTACAAATTATACATGGTTATAGTGGATAAACATTATTTTTATTTTTTACTCAAGCCAACATTGTAATCATTGAATTTTGTTTGCCTTTACTATGTAAAATATTTAACAACTATGTAATAAAATGGACAAAATAATTATATACTATTACGGCTAAAATTAATAACAAACAACATCTATCCTTTCATAATCCATATTGTTACAACATCCAATTTGAGTTGTTATATCTTACCTCTAGGAACCAAATGGAATGCATGATCCTCTTTTCTCTTCTTACTCCCATTATATGTTACATAATATAAATTTTGTATCCTCTGGTTAGGATTATCATGAATATGGATTCTAAAAATAGTCATAATAAAGAAACACTTACTAAGGATATATTTGATCACGTTAATGAAAGAGAATGAATTGAATATATGGACACAAGTACAAAAATGCTTAATGCAATGTTGTAAACATTTGGATAAATACAATATATATAAGGAAAAATATGTCCGCTTATATGATAACATCTAACACTTTTAGGTTACCAGTCCAACCACAGGGGGTAAAACATATAATACTAGTAATATTCCTATATTGACACTACTATTTACATAGGTGATGACCACCCAAGGTGTGGGGGTAACACAAATCTTACCATATATTTACATGCTTATTTTTACACATATGACCTATTATCATTCTATTATGACTATGCATATTACATAATCAATCACACCTAATGCACATCCCGTTCAATGGATGTTTTTATCTCTATAGGCTAAGATGTTGTAATTACAAAAAGGTACTTCTAGAGCTAGTCATTCAATGGATTCACATGTTTTCGTCCATAATCATGTAGCCCTATATATTTTATCTTATGCCTTATTTGTATGGTTTTTAACTCCTAATACTCCAAAATATGATGGTAAAGGTGATCTTTACAATACATTAGATTCTTCCATGTAACATGCTTGGACTATACAATAAAATGATAAATTATTGACCAAGATATTTATGATAAATCTCAAATACTATGATATTAGGTGGTTCTATGACCTTCCCTCATTTCAATAATGACAATAAACCCTTTATAAAATCATTTATATCATACTTTTCCGTAAACATTGATGAGAAGTTATCTTATGCATAAATTTCCAAACTCAACTAAATATTCTACGAGACAATCAACAATTACGTATTTTAGTTTAAAATCATGATATATAAGTTTAATGATCCTATGTTAGATAAGGAGTTACCATAAATTTTAAATCAAAGTTTTCTTTTACCACTCCATGAGTCAGTAATATTCAATAAATTGAATTCTTCATGAGTTATGCTATATTGTTAGAGATTAAAAATTCAAGCTCATATATTTTAAAAATCTCAAGTATTCACCTAATATTATAAAACTATGTGAGAAACTAAATTTAAAATCAATATAATATTCAAGTTTAAACATAATTTTAATAGGAATGTGGATAATATAATGGTTAATGCAGTACTAGAACCTACAAATCAGCTTCTCTTATCTTCTCCATAAAAGAGGTAGTTTTTGTGATTAACATCACTTCCTCATGTGTTATTATAGAAGATAGTTGATTGAAACCTCATTTATATTAATATTCCTAATATTTATGACATAATTTTACATTAAAATTATCATTAAACTATTGGACATTCTACAAACAAATACATGTTTTAAATTAAGATATATGATATTATTAATAACAACACCATTGAACTATGCACACCTATAGATGAGTATAGACCATAATAAAATGAGAATTATATATTGAAAATATTTAATTATTTATTTCTAAATCATGATAAAATTGATATTATAGATATTTTCTAGGTATAATATATATACAATGGGCATCCTTCTCCTACAAAATATGGTCACCAAGTGCATGCAATTATTAATAATCTTATATTTTATCACCATAAATACCCCTGATTAAATTTTATCACAATGAGATAGTGAATGATGATTTATATATCCATGCATTATTCATGTGATCCCAGATCAACAAAAAATCCTTTCACATTTCATGGTTGACAAATAATCAATTGAAGAAAAATTCACAGTGACACTTCTCCACATTCTTGGATATAGATAACATAGCTTTAAAGATACTAAAAAATTGG
>JARHVA010000285.1:2317500-2367500 GCA_037957365.1 Torreya grandis | reverse complement strand
TAGTAAAAAGGGGTTAGCAAGTGGGTCGAGCTAACCCTAGCAACCTAGATGTTCTTAAGTAGTGCATACATAATCATATACTCTAAAGAGTGCCTTAGAATTGCACGTAGTTTTCCCTCTTATAGATGTGTGTGTAATGGTTATTGTGAAATTGTATGCACTTTCCCATGTTGTAACCCTTAGTATAAGTAATTCAAGTACAAATTAGTATTTTGAATACTTCAGATTTATAGTTATATAAATTTGGTATATGATGCAATTCGATAGGTTTTGAATAATATAAAAGTATGTGATAATTGAGAAGATTGATTGGAATTTTAATTATACCATATCTTTGTACATATAGGGAGACTCTTAATTCTGAAATATAACCGAGTGGCATCCATAATTAGACAATAGAATAAACATATAGGGATAAAAAATGCTCACAAAGTGAAAAATAAAAAATATTATTAAAAGATATGCTTGGACACTATTACTGACTTGGGACACTACCATCGATGTTAGTGCCCTAAACCATCGATGTCAATGAAAATGAATAAGTACATAATTAGTCAGATGGACTTCACCCTAGAGGTGTTATATATTAAAGAGGGAGATTTGGGAGGTGATCATTCCCCCAACCTATAAATAGAAACAATTAATGTAAATAAATAAGGCTTGATAACATTACATATTGGTGTAATCAGTGTGTCATGGTGAAATATTATTGTATGTTTATAATTTGGTAAATATGGGAGATCACTCATTCCCACTATAATGTTTGGTGTGATTATTATGTTTTTTGAAACATAGTGTAGGTGTCAATGTCATGAATTTATGAAATTTACTCACTAAAACAATGAAATTATGTAAATGTGGAGGACATGAATTTATAACATGCCCCTAGTAAACTCTAGAGATATTGATAACTAAAGAAGTGTAGAGATCATGTCTTTATGACATGCCCCCAATGAAATCTAAAAATTATGTAGATGTTGAGGACATGAATTTATGACACACCTCCACTAAAATTCCCCTCTTTTGAGGTGAGGGGAAAATAATCTAGTAGTCATAACACCATAAAAAGGATGAAGTGATTATAATGTATGTATATCAAACATATATGATTTGATTTCATATCAATGATATGAATTTGTAATTTTATTAATATATAGTATTTTATATTGATATTTTAAATTTGAATGATTTTTTTCAAAGTTTAATAAAATTTATATTTGTGAGAAGTAGTTATGAAATTGGTATAGTGTGGAAGGACTCATTGCATGCATCCCAACACAACTTATGGTTTTAAATTATTCAATTTATGCTCAAGGTATTGATGCTTAGAATTATAAAAGTTGATAGGATAGAAAATATACAAATGGATTTTGAAAATAAATCTTGATTTTATTTTCATTTAGAACCTTCAAAAAATTGTGCTCTAGAGTGATTTTGTAAATTCCTTATAGATGAGATATGCGGTTAATGTGATTTGAGATATTTTGGGCCACCTTAGGAGGAAAAGACCTTAAGGAGGTGTAAATTAGGAGAATTTATTAACTTTTTGTAATTTTTTTTATTTTTATGATTTTTTTAGGTTTTTAAGGGTTGATGAACATTATCATCACTTAGTGGGATAGTATTGTTGATCCTTTGATGGTAACATCTAGTTTTAGATGGTAGCATCCTATTTCATTGTATTAGATTGATGATAGTGTTTGATGCTACCATCCAACTTTGATATTAAAATTTTATTCTAAGAGCATGTCTTAAATAACTTGAATATTATGATTAATATGTATTTTTATTGTTTTCCTATGTAAAAGGATGTGAATATTCATGATTTTTGGCATGGTAAGAATTTTTATAATCTTGTCAAGATTGATTTTCATGACATTGATTGAGGCATTCTTTATTAGGAAGGATTAATATATGTATCCCATTTAAGGATGCTTGCTTATGATGTCCATCTCATGATAGCATTAGATGAGAGATAGAATCTTGATACTTGCACATTCTAGCTCCCAACATGGGAGAATATGATTATGTTGGAGGATATTTACCAGATTTTGAGATTGCCTATATCAAGAGATAAGGCATTGGTGTTTGGAGATGTTAGGATTGGATATATTCAATAGTCTCATTTGTAATATATTGGTTAGTGGTCAACATATGTAGAGTTAAGTATTACTATCCACTTTGATATGATAATTAAAGCTTATATTTTATGATTATCGAAGTTTATCTTCTTATTACTGTATTCTTTTATAGTTCTCAATAGTGGTGGGGTATAAATATTATACTAGATTTATCACATTGTCTAATATATTGAGGATTGGGGAGTTATATTTTCTTGAGGGCATACCATGCTAGCCCAATTATGTAGAGATTTATAGAGGTTCTTGTTAGAGACAAGATATAGTGGTCTAAGTGCTGTGATACTATTGAATGTATGGGCCTATGAGCACATTTTAGTTGTGTGTCTAGTTAGTGGATCCTTAGTAGGATGGGACCATCCTCAGGTATTTACATAAATATGGGTGGTGTGTCAAGGTAGGACACATACCATGATGGAGTATAGAAGCATATTTAATCATTTGACATGAGACTAGATTATATGGTAGATGCATATGCAATTTATACATTTAAATAAGGATGGATAGGATTTATGACATATTTGTTCTAGTATGTAGTTGGTTGATCAATTTCTTAGTATTTATGATAAATTACAATACAAGTGCATTTTGTGATAGTTTGGAATTTAACAAGGGATGCCCTCATATCCATATCCATGGCATCATATATTGATATATGGTCATATGAAAAATGATAAACCATCCACTTTGATAGTAGACTTGGCCCCTTTTACACTTAAAGGGAGAGATTTAGTTGTACCACCCTCCTTAGGAAATGATGCTAGATGTGTAGATGCATATATGTAATGGTAGACATGGACCAAATGATCATTATTATTTCCAATGGTCATTATTATTTCCAATGATTGTTCCACTTGGTATAGTACCCACATCATAGGGAGGTCATGGAGGAAGTAGACATGGTGGGGAGTCGATAGGTCAAAAACCTTGTGATGAGGTTGGTATTAAAGCCACATGTGATTATGTTATGCATAATTTATTTTTATTTATAAGATATTAGAGATGTATATATACTAAGTATATCTAATTTTTTATTTATAATCATTGGTCTTGGGTAATTATGAATTGTCATTGATGTTAGGTCATGATATATATACCTTGACTTAGAGAGTACCCATAAACATTATTGTAGATGGTTTTTAAGAGAGGGGGGGGGGTGTGGGGATTTTGAGTGTTCATGTGCCCTTGTTTGATTTTTTTGTGAGAGTTATATACATGTTTCATACAATAGTTATTGAGTGTGATGAACTATTATAGATTTAGACATATGAGGCATTCTTGAGCAGAGCTTAATTGAGATCATGCATGTTTTATTTGATAATTATGATTATCTTTAATAAGATAATGACCATAGATTACATTATATATGTTTACTAAAGGAAAGACTATGGAAGTGATCTTGATCTCATAGGTTGATATAGGAATTAAGAACCTCCTCATGTATGGATGTTAGGTTTATGAAGATAGATAGTGAGGATGATTTGTATAC
Source organism: Torreya grandis (assembly GCA_037957365.1). Classification (NCBI taxonomy): domain Eukaryota; kingdom Viridiplantae; phylum Streptophyta; class Pinopsida; order Cupressales; family Taxaceae; genus Torreya; species Torreya grandis. The sequence goes on along the minus strand of JARHVA010000285.1, from coordinate 2,363,873 downwards.
ACCTGAGGATATTCCCCCTACTTATGATTGATGTTGTATATTATATACAATTTTTTATCATTTTTGATTTATATATATGATGGTGTTTCTTTTTAAAATTTGGTATTGAATTAGATGCACACGCTTATTTATTATTAATTTATAAATGATTTATTTTATTATATTTTGTGTAATATACATTTCGATATGGTAGTTATACGTATGGGAAAATATTGGTAATTTTTTTTATAAATTGTTTATTATTGATAATTTAGATAATCACCATATGTAATGGAATTTGACTAGGAATAAAAAATCTTAGCTATAATGATCATGTGGTAACTAGTTTACTAATTTTGGACATAATATTAGAATTGGTGTATTTGTAGAAGTATCAAATGTAACTATGTGGTTTTTATCTATATGTGTTGGTTTAGGTACCCATATCTACTATGTATATATGCAAGTAAGCTCTATAATCTTTATCTCATACCTTATCCATGTGTCCATTTAGAGAGATCTTGATTGACCAATGGTTCTTTGGTAGGATTAGTGTGGGAAAGATCGGTCTCACTATAGGGTATAATAGGATAAGAAATTATTATAGTGGTTGATTTCTATGAAGATTGATAGACCATTCACTCCATAAAAAGATCAGAATGGGATGTCTCAACCCTTTTATAATAACTATAGAAGAAGTAGGGTAAATAGACCTCAGTGTATCATTATGAAATGTAATGATCCCTCAATTTTCAAGTTGTGAAATAATTTGCCTTAATAGAAACCAATTGTTATCATGGTGTCCATTAATGCCATGGTAAATGATAAAAAATGTTTTCCTTTCACTTTTTCAAATATGTGTGGTGGATGGTAATAGTTCAAAGGAAGGTTAATGAACCATTTATCTAATATTGTATGAAACATATCATGTGCTCTATCTATTCATTGATCAAACTAAAGTTGATGCCTCTTAGTATAGGTACTTATTTTTACTATAAGAGGTATTATGGATGTAGGTGAATAAACATGTGATTTGGTGTTGTTATTTTTTATATCACATGCATATTTATGTACATCCCAATATATAATATTAAAAGAAGCAAAAGGTTTGTGCAAGGTTATTTATCTAAGTGGAGCAAGGAGGCCCTTTCTAAATATGAATAATACCTATAAATCTTAGGGGGTTTAATTCAAGGAATATAACATATCTTTGAATCTAATAATATAGTCTTCAATAGATTCATCCTCATGTTGGGTTAATGTTTTCAAATGACCCAATCATAGATTTGGTAACTTATATTTGTGGAAATCAGATAAGAACACATGTTCATGTTTTTAAAAGTTAGCAAAGACCCATTTCGAAGGCTATATAACCAATATAGAGATTCTTGAATTAAGCTTATGTGGAAGGATTTTAATAACAAGCGTAAATTTTCAGCTCAATGGTCAAAAGAGTGTATATATTATTTCAAGTGATTTTAAGGGTCTCGTTTACCATCAAATGAAAGAAATATAGGCCTTAAAAAAAATTAGGATAAGAATATTCAAAAACCTCTATGTAAGGTGTTGATCTCATAGAACATTATCATCAAGAATGGCATCAAGTGAAAGTACTTATAGTTTAATTGTCATTATTTTTTTATTTAAGATATCATATAGTAGTCATCATAGATAATATATATAGGATACAATTTAGGATAATTTCAAGATGTACCCATAGGTTGTAATTTACCATCTATATGAAACATTGGAATGATGGGCTCTTCAAAACTAACATTACACTCTAATTTAGGATTATGACATGTTTTAAAAGTATTGGGTAAAAGAACATTCATTAATATAGAAGTGATTATATCATGTTAGATGTCATGAAGGTTGATGTAAATATCATATCAAGGGGCTCAACTAATTGAAGTTTAATGACATGCAATAGGAGTAGGATATATGATTTCAATTTCTTTATCTAAAATTGGAACACACATTTGAGAATAAAACGAAAAGGAGGGATAAAAGAGAACATTTTATACATTATTTTTATCATCATTATATGAATGGAAAATGCAATTTTCACTTTCATTTTTGAAGTCAAATAAATAGGGTAAAAAAGATGCAATGATACTATTTATTTCTAGTGAATCATTATGATATGAGAAAGAAAAAATTGTGTAATTAGGTTGTGCTTTTTAAAATTAAATAATATCAATATTTTTCATGTAATGAAATTTGATTTTATTTTTATGTTTTGCAATTTTAAATAAAAATGTATCAAATGTTATTTGACAACCTAGGCATATCATCAAATAATTAATTTCCAATGAGAGTTTATTTTGGATTTATATTTATATTTTATTCTTTCCAACCTATGAGGATAGGAGGGGAAGTGGTATATGCATGTATATCATTAACATCTAGAGAAAGAGTGGTGATTTCACCATGTTCATTTAAATGATCTAAGAAGAAACAAGGGTTTCAACATTATCAATATTAAGTAAATAAGGAAAACATACATCATTTATAACATATTAATCATTAACAAGAGAGGAAATAAATTCAGTTATGGGTTCATGTGTTGAAGATGTAAATTTTCTCCTTTAAATATTGAGAACGCTAATTCAGTACATGTTAATTGTATCATATTTAATGTTATGAAAAACAAATGGTATACTTGATTTTATTCAAACAACTCATCATTATATTTTAAATCATGTGATTTAGTAGGAGTTAGAAAATTAAATTCCTCATTAAAATAATTAGAATCACAGTCATAATCATAAGGGTAATATGAAGTCATACTATGAGATTAGACATATTCATTAAGACTTACACTTTCATTATGTGTCTGTTCATGATTACAAGGAGACACTATAAAATAAGATTGCACATTAAAATTTTCTTAGCTATAGGATCATCATAAACAATGTACTGATCATTAGGTAGATTAAACATAAAAACTAAAGGATGGGGAGTATTAGGGTTTTCAACAACATATTATATAATAATGATTTTAAGTTTAGACACAACCACATAGGAAACAAAAAAATGCAAAAATAAAAAATATAAAGAAGAATTGCTTAAACTATGGCCATACAATAAATTAGATTTGGAAATAAATATATAAATCATAAAGGATTTTTTACTTTAATATTTTCTTAAAAGGAAAACCTTAAACATAATCCAAGGTTTGACTCAAAATATAAAGTATGGGTTTACCATATCATTTTATGCTAAATGGGTTGAATACACAAACATGCCAGGCAAATAAAATGTTTAAATATAGAATAATGATATTCATGTTTTGATAATTATATAAAAATTTATTGAAAATTAATTGATTTAAGCATGAGAGAATATGTAAATAACACATGCTTTGTAAAATATTTCATTTAAATAATAAATAGAATATGCTAGGGTTTCTTATGGTGAGATAGATGCATGAATGGAAGTGATGTCTAGGAGAACAACTTCACCACTAATGTTGGGTTAAAAGGGGTATGTCGATCTAGTGATGAAGTAGAGAAACACATGTTTGAAATATGGCAATTATGATGGAGGTCCTCAATTATAGGGGAGGGAAAGCTAGGTTTTTGGTCAAATTTAGGGCTTTAGTAGGGGATATTGGTAGAGAAGTAAAAAAAATAGACACCTATGACCAGGTTCTAAGGAGTCTTTCAATGGCACCAAACAGAGGATGGATTGACTATCGACCACAACAAGAAAATGTTGTGATAGGGTAAGTTTTAAATGTTTAAGGATGATTCTTAATATATATTATATCTTTTGCTAGTGAGAAAGGTGGTAGCTAGATAGAGAATGGAGGTAAAGATGAATAAATTATAATGGGGGAGAAAAAAGGGACTTGATGAGGGGCTTATGATGACCCAATGCTAGTGGAAGTTAGGATCCCTCTCAGAACATGGAATTTGAAAGGAATAATTTTAAAGGGGAGGAAAAAAATTAGGTAGCCATAATTTACTAAGGCTATGGGAATAAAACAAGATTTGCCTTTTGCTCCTGCAATTGTCATTCCTAATGTCTAGCTTGGAAAGGAGGAACATGAAATTTTTGTAGCAAGGGAAGAAAGGCTCTCATTGATGGGTCTGATCTATCTCTTTAATGGTTTGTGTCATAGTCTTCCAAATCTCCATAGTTTCATTTTAGATCAATGGTAGAATTTAGTTGAAGGTAATATTGATATTCACCCCTATGCAAGAGGAATTTTAATTCTAGTTTTTTATTATGATAAGTATAAAGAGGATATTTTAATGAGTTTTTTTGGAGTTTGGAGGATCATATTATTATGGATAAACCATGGAATCTATATTTTAATCCTAATATTGCAACCTTCACACTAAATAGATTTAGATTTGACTACCTACCCTGCCATTATAGTTTTGGTACACTTGTGTGCTAAAGGCTATAGGAAATACTATTAGGGAATTTTGGTTGGTTTATGACGTTACTAAAGAAAGGGGACACATAACTTTTGATCGTATCCTAGTAAATGTAGATTTATCTAAGGATATCCTTTATCAGATAGAGTTAACTGTTAGGGGTAAATATTTGTTCTAATCCTTAGATTTTGAGGGTCTACCATCTATATTTATAAGGTGTTTTCAAATAGGCTGCATTGTCAATTATTTTCCAAGTGTAAAGATCAGAAAATATAGCACTTGGTTGAGGGATGCTAGGATTGAACATGTTATAGTTCAATTTATCAATAGAAATAGTATGAAAGTGAGGATCTTGATTTGATTTTAGAAAACCCTTTAAAATATTTGATTCAAGTTGAGAATAATTTAGAACCATGTGGAGAGTTTTTGTTTGAAAATGTGTCAAAAAAGGACACAATGGAATATCCAAAGGCGGGGTTGAATCAAACCCAAAAAAATGAGTAACCTAGTGTAGATGCTATGTTAAAAGACAAGAATGTTTATTCAACCCCTGGGGAAGATTATTTGATTATGACATATCCTTTGTTGGTTGATAAGTCAAAGATACACTAGAGTTTTCAATCCCATATTTTCAAATTTTGAGAAAGGAGGTGAATTGAAAAAATTGAGTAACAAAAGGAAGGGAACAAGACAAAAGGAATTATAACCTTTAAATATGTCTCTTAGATCTCAAAAATAAAAATAGAATCAAAGAGAATCAGTCAGAGGCCTTGATGGTAATGGTGTTTAAATATAAGGTTGTTTTGTAATAACCCAAATTTTTGACCAACTTCAACATACAACTATTTAAGTATGATTTATTGTCTAAGAGTACTTGCTTGACCTTGAGATTAGTAATGTAGGATTCAATGAATATGAGTAGATTGTGTGATGGGATAATAGGAGGGATATGATGTTGATCAAATATGAGATGATTGTGATTTGAGGATAAATGTCAAATGAGGGCTTGAAATAATGATGATTTAATGTTATTTGGAACTCCTAACTCCTTAAGGACTTTTCTCAAGATATCTTTCTGAATAGTAAATGTTATAAGAAGATATAGAATATATATTTTAGTGGGGTATTCTTAATCTATTCAACTAGGTCATAGAGTCATTCACACTTTTGAAATGTATCCCTTGGGATAGTGATCTTAGAACATCTAGTGGTATTTACATAGTCTCAGGCTTGGATCTTGATGGTGGCTGTATGGTGATATGTGATATGACCAAAAATGTAGTCATAGGAATGATTGGATTTCATGCAGTTTACATGGATGATATAAGAACAAAAACCTTGATTTTTTGGATGAGGATTTTGATCATGATTTGGGAATAAATCTTTGTATATCCAATTTGGTTGGTTACTCAATGTAGATGCATTATTGTCCAATCTAATATCCTCATGATCAAGAAAATATTGGACATAATTCTTGAGTGTCATGTACCAATCAGTGGAATGACTTTTGATATCAAGAAAATCATAATCTTTTTCTCCTCATACCATGTGTGCTTTGGTCGATTCTAATTGAATGTCTTAGTTTGTGGATATACAATCATGTTTGTGATCACTAAATTATGGAAGCTAACTTTGAAGGGTTCCCCTATGAGGTTATGTTATCTTTTTTTGAACTCTTATTTGGGTTAGCACTAAGGAAAAATGATGTTGGAAGTATTATGAATAGCTTGGATGTGATTTACATATGTAACTCCATCAACAACCATGCTTTTTTTTCTAACTGAACAATTTAGGCTTTCTATAATGTGATTGATGTTTTTAGTTTTGTTAGTTAGTGGAGAATTGTTTCACTAACTCTTTGGTAATGAGATATTTTTAAAGTTTAATTGTTTTTCAAAAATCTCACCAAACTATAGTGTCATAATGAACTTGGAGATGGAATGCCATTTTTTTTTATTGATAATAGCCATAAATATGCTAACCAATTATTTCTTGGGGATTGAATAAGGGAATATAATTTCTAAACCTATCCATATTTATAGGAACGAGGAGTAAATTTACTCATTTTTTTTATGTTACAAAGATACATCATGGTATGTTCATTCTTAATGTTGTAGGATAAGTGTCACATGAACCATTCACATAAATTGATTAATGTTGTTAAGGATCATTTTGGTGGATGCATAAACCATTATAGGGCTTATCCTCCTAATATCCTAGTGAACAATCTGAGTAGTTAGACATCGATGTAGACAACCTCTTGATAGGACATGAAAAACTCCTTGACATGTTTCCTTGGGTCACCCATTCCATTGTAATTTTTGAACTTGGATGGTTTGATGTAAGAATAAAATGGGGATTTCAACATGTTATGGTGAAATAGGTAAGGACATAAATATTCAAATTTTTATTTATTATTTTGAGTCCAAGCATGTATTCATTAGACAATGTCCTTCATGGATTGCCACTCTTAAGTAAATGGTGTTCCCTAAAGTGACATTGATGGGTGTTGGTTGGATTGGGGGAGGGGCTCAAATGTCAAACTATTATTGATTTCATTATTTATAGGTTGATTTTGGATTCTACTTTGAAGGTTTAAATGATGTATGACTAATGTAGGAAGTGAGATTGGATAAATATTGAGAAAGGTGCTATATTTTTGACCATGACATGGTTTTGATCTTGGTGAATTTGGTTTATTATAGTTAATTTCCCTTTCCAAGGGGTGACACATATAACATTGGAGTTTGGATAATTACAAGTGGATTCAACATTAGATTTATTTTGACCTACATGATGGTTAGAAGTAGCAATCTCTTTATCAACTATATTTTGAATCTTCTTGCTTAACATGTGAGACAAGTTGTCAAGATTATAATTTGTAGGAATTCAATCACCTATCCCTACCAATTGTAGGGAAGGTGCTTATTTTTATCACATAGATATTAGCCAATTTAGGATTTACCTTGATCATTATTAAACAAATAATTTTATTTAGTGTTGTATCTTCTTTTATCAATAAGGCAATAATATCATTATTATGAATGTGTTCTCAACCAAAATGAAATGAATTGAAAATATTTTATGTATCTAGATTTTCATTTTTTCTTTATTGGTAGGTCATTGTGCATGCTATGGTTATAATTAATATCGATTGGTATATGTTTAATTTGTATTTGAAAAGATTTTGGTTTATTTAATTTTTTGTTTTGTTTTTTGTTTTGATTCAAATTTTTTGGTTTAAGTAAAATATTAGTTTGTCATGAAAGAGAACAAGTAATGACAAATGCAAACATGACAACCTTCACTAGTAAAGTATGATTATAATAAAATAGTGTCATATTGATAATATACTAAAAGGTACATGGTGGGTGATCTTAGGGACAGTTATGTTCATAAAAAAAATTCCCCTCCACAACTATGAGGCTTCCATTCTAGGTTTGACTACATGACTAATTGATTCCTCTATATACCTTTTAGTATGTGAGGAATGACTCTTTCTAATGTTTATCCTAGGACTAGGTATTAGTGGATTTAACCACATCACTTTACAATGTTGATAAAAGTTCTCTATTCAATGGTTGTAGTACTTAAAAATCAATAAAATAATGCTTTGTTAGAGTTATTTTCTTCCTCCACATCATTGTTTTGTTTATAATGTAAAGGATTTTGCTCATTTCTCTCATTGGAGATTGTAGCACCTTGATCTAAGGGTATATTTTCAAGATTATGTCCAAAATGTGTCTCCCTTTCATTATAAATATGATTCTATACTACCCATGAGGAAGAAAAATCTTCTTGTTCATGAATATATAAGCTCAAGGGTGAAAAGGTATCTATGTGTGTTGTGATGATATCAATCACCTATTATGGAAAGAGGGATTGAATTTTGTCAAATGTGGTCTATTTGAAGTGGCTTACGATCTTTGAAGCAAATTCATGGTAAGAGTCATGATGGTTAGGTGTAGGTAGAGGTAGAGATCTAGATATAATGAACAAATAGAAATTATGAGTAACAATGCCACTGCTATTTATATGTTTCCATCATAATTATAACAAAAACATTACTTTCTATAGCCATAATATAATACAATGCAACAAGTTTGTTTTGATAGTTTTTTGAAAGGATTCATCTCCTCATCTATAGCTAATTTTTTGTGTGTAAATATACTTGGAAATTGATCATACAAAGCTTTCATGTTTCCTCTTCATAGGTTTCCCCTGCTACAATGTAAATATTACTTGTGGAAGGAAAACCTAAGGCCTTCAATAATAATGATGTCTCACAAGGAGTCATATGATAATTATCTTGCCTCCATATCTCCTCACCATCAAAATATTTCTCCCTCTAGTGGTCTACTACATATCTCATTTGCTTTAGCTCATTTGATTCTTTTGATGTCAAGTTGTGTGTATAGTCAATGAGTTCTAACATATACATCTCATCTTCCATACCATTTTCATTTAGAGATGACAATTAGATTTTACTTACCTTATCATTTTTAGGTCATCACTACACAAAATGATGACATGTACACCTTTCTGCACTCCCATGGGTTTTTGAACCTTATTTGCACTTTGGCATGTTATGGGATTTTAGACCCCATTTGTACTTTTGTAAAAGTTTAAAAGTGTAGTGATTCCCTTAATTTATGATCTTATGTATTAAACGTTTCATTCCCATTGAAAATTTCTATGGACTTGATCCTCTGGCTTTCACAAAAACATCGACATCTTTTTTTTTTTTTTCCATTTTGACCGTGAACCTCCACAAGACCCTTGACATGACATTGGCATGGATTAAAAAATAATTTATGGGATTATTTATAGTGGCATGTCCAATGAGCTTTATAACTTCAAGTTCACATTGCACATTGCATGTTAAAGTTGCAATGCAACATTGTAATCCCCTCAAAAAATCTTGAGAACTTGTCCTTTTGCAAACATAATTTTAGACTTTCTAGTTTTTAATACTTAGTCATTTCTACTCTTCATAACTCAATTACATCATGAGTCCTATAATAAAATCATTCTAAAAAAATATGAAATGTTATGTATTGATGAAACCAATTTTATAGGGTTTGCACAACATGATTACGAAAGTGGGTTTTTGTTCTGAATGAGCATTTTTGTGGATTTATTTTAGGGGGAAATGATTAGACTTTCAGATACTCATTTCTTGGGAAAATTCACATATTTATTAGGATATATTTGGGATCTAACACATGATTTATAACCAACAAAAAAAAAACACTTCTAGAAAAAAAAGGTGTATATTTGGGGAAAATTTTTATTTCTGCCACTTGTATTACCATTTTCTGATCGCCACCAAGATTTTTATTAAGATAACTAAGAGTATATTGTGTATAATCATATAAAACCTTAAAATATTAAAGTTACTTAAAAACATGGCCCAAGAAAGTACTTTGATACTAGATGTTAGGTACCTACTTACATACAGATTAATCTAGTAAAACATATAAAAAAATGAACTAAACTGAAGGAATATATTAAAAATATAATGAAATAAAAAATTTAAACTATCTAGTATCATAGGTCTCTTTGAGTTAGAAACCTCATTTGAGTAAGGATCGATAAAAAAATTCAATAGATGATATTTCCTCTTACATAATCTCTCTATTTAAACTAATATATCCAAGACACCTATTATTTCCCATACATATGTGATTATTAAAATTCTCAAATGGGATGACTTATGAAGCATATACATCTAATTTTTTTTCAAAACATCAAAAACAATATCAAATAGTTATGATAAAGGTTCCTAGAATTAAATTTCATTAACAACATGTTACATTTTAAATTTTTATTCCTCATTTTTTCATTATTTCTTACAAATTTCCCCTAAAGTTCCTTAACATTCTTCATCAAGATCACACGAAACTACACCAGTTCAACAACCATTTTTAATAATCCCAAGATTGATTTTAGAATACTCATATTAATTTCATGTTGTAATAAATGTTTTTAAATTCCTTCTTTCATTTCTATTTCCACATTGTTGCCTTCGAGAAGTATTGGAAATGATAGATTTGTATTAATTCATTCAACAACATTTGAAGTTTATTTTAAATATCATAATTTTTTTCACCACCCTTCTCATTACCCCCCTCAACTGCTAAATCAACATAATATTTAAAATTCATGTGATCTAGGGTCCAATGGTATTATGTTTCATCATCATCCTAATCATTTTTTTTTTAATAAAATTGCATCACCACCACTTCCACTTGAAGGTCTTCCTTGATGGACTCTAATCTTTAAACTTTAGGTTTTTTGCTATTATGTTTATTCATCCATGATTTATTCATGATATTCTATTCACTATTAAAATTCTTTGAAATTTATGCAATATCTTTTATAGGTAGTGTTTTCTTGGTGTAGATAAATAAATTAGTATGAGACACTTGACAATATCAATTTTGACCTACTTTTAGACATACATAACTTATGTGTGATTTTTAAAATCTTTTTCACCTTCTCTCCTATCTATTAATCTATGTATGGACTTGGACTTTCAAATTTATCATCATTCATACACGGATCTCCCTAGATTTTTCCATTTTTCTATTCTATATTATGTAGACTATTATCACCTTACCCAATAGTTTCCAAGAGTTCCCAACTAACTATTTTTCAAATTAGAATTATTATCTTAGGTTTTAACACACATTTCACATATAACTTATGGAGGAAAATTACTTAATTTTTTTTCTCTCCCAACATGTTCCCATTCTATTCAGAATCAGAGCCCATTTTAAAACACAAAAATAATAAAAATATATTAATAAGACTAATTATATAAATTTGTTTGTTTAGATCCAATAGTCCTTTAATATTTTAGAAGATTAAATTAATGATTGTTTTATGACTAATTTGAAATTGGACACATAAAAAAAGATTTATTTGAAACTTATTAGTTTTCTCTCATGTTTTGACTTAAGTTTGTATTATATTAGTAGTTTGTATTAAATTAATTAGAAGGATTTGTAATAGGGCTACTTATTACTTTCAAATCATTCTAATTCATTTATTATTTAGTCAATTTTCAAAAATTATTGGTCATTAACTTTGTGCTTTGTCAATATGTTTACGTATTATATTACTAATTTCATTAGGTCGAATAGTTACCATTAACACTAGATAATTCTCTTTTGAAAAATAAGACCTATATATTTTTGTTTTGAAAAAAAATGAAAAAAAAATAAAAATTATAAACTAATCGGTTATATTTTTCATGGCTATAAATAGGCCAATATTATGATTGATCGTACGTAAATGTAACTCGCTATTCAAATGAATATTCAGTTGAGATATGACCAACACCTTTATACCCTTGTTCATACTAATTTGTAGCTTAATAGGTAATGACTCATCCCTCTCGGTCCATGTGGACCTCAATCATAGCTTCATAACATTTGGACTTGGCTGCTATCTTGAATAATTAGTCACATTTTTCATTGCTCACAGTCATTCCAAGCTCACCAACTGTCAAATTTTTGTAAGATCACATCCGTACAACTTCCAAGAGAAATTTACTCAAGGATTAAGTACATGTGAGCTTGCAATTACATGAAAGTTCACCACTATTCATCTATTTTAAACTCCTCAAGTTCTTATCACCTTCTTAAAGATAATAGTTGGGCTCATCGGTGTTAGTGGCATGTTTTTGCAGCCTCGTGATGTTTGTGATCAAAACTTCAAATAAAATAATAAATGCAAAGCTTTCAGGTCATCATCCAATACCATGCATTGTTGTTTTCACAAACTTGAATCCCCAAAGCTTACTAAAGGTGGTTTCTGGTGACTAAGCATTATGGGATTGTGAATCAATCGCAATTTTCCACATATCAGCTTTACGTTAACTGATAGTTTCATGTACTTATTCTCAACACTTGGACTAAGCATGGTTTTAAAGACGATGTCACGTGTCAAATTTTCATATCTCTGTATCCCTTATCATCAATCACAGTTACTCATAGACGGGGAAATCTGATTCATAAGAAGAAAAGGCAAAGTCATGAACATGCGAGAGGAAAACACATGGCATGAACCCCATTGAAATATACATGTCATCATCTATTTATAAAGTGGAGTTGTAATTAGGGCCACTTTGCATAATTTCACATCTTCGTGGCATAAAATCAACTCGCAACATATTCTAAGGTTTAAGCCTTTACATGGGAACATGAAGAAATTAAGAGTCACCACTTATTATCAGCTTAAATTCTCATCAAACAAATAAAGTTATAATTTCTAAAGTTTAAATCAAGGCACTGGATACATGATATGGTGCCGCATGGTAGGAATCATAAAGTAAAGGGACACCGTGGAGGCTAGCTGTCCAATGCTACGGCCATGTCACTGCCAAGGACACAAATTCAAATTTTGTGGTTGTCACTAACTGTCGAACCATGAAATCTATAGGTTGGAACTATTCTATCACACCTTATATTATATTCGTAAATCCCATGTGGAATATATTTAAAGTGGGGATCGTCTAATGATGAAGTGATTTGGATATTTTTACCCAAAGGATAATGAACTGGACTCAAAGGCATGAATAACTAGAAAATAATCTTCTTCAAATTTCTATAAGAGTGCATAAAATGACACCTATTTTCCCATGCCTACGATCTTTGGTTTAGTGATCTTGCCCTCTTTACTTTTCCTGATTTTTTTTGGGGTATGTTCTATAACTCTTTGTGTGTGCCTTTGGTTGTAATAAACTTTTGCATCATGGTAACAAATGGGCACGGTCCCTTTCTATGTAAATACATCTATAAGACATTAGAAAATCATTAGTTACTCTATTTTCCTAGAGGGAGTCGGTGTATTTTCCTGACCCATTCACTAATTTATTGACAAGCTACCTATAAGGGTTAATCTTCCCTATGGTTCGTTGAACTACATTGTTATTAGGCTTACTAATTTGTTTGCTACATTGATAAGGGATATTTAAATAGAAAGAAAAGAGAGAATTTTGAAATTATGTGTAATGTTGAAAAGTTGTTTTTAATTTCATTTATTTTTCTTTTCTTCTTAAATTAAAGATTAATGTTGAATGTTTTGGATATTTAAATAATTTTTTAAGAAATTTATAAGTTTCTATTATAAGTAGATTAGAATGTGTGTATTATCTATTATAATTATTTTAAGGAATTAATATCCAATGTATTTTTCTATATTTGGATGTCTTGTTATTTTATGATGTAAGATAGATCTTTATAAAATTATTGTAGTAGTATGTGCTTAATTTGTTTGTTGTAATTGATTTATCTAGAAAAAAAATATTTTTTGGAGTGACTCATGATCATAGTAATTATATTCAAACTCTTGATTTTTATTTATTTAAGTTCAATTACTTACCTTTATCTAAATGAAAGTCAATTACTTTGCATTAATTCTTCTAAAGTATTGCTCGAGAAAAATAACTTCCCAATTGAAATATAAATTCTATTTTTTGCATTACCTTTCCCTCCATTTTATCTTTTTATATGAGATATAGCTAATTTATTTTAGATCCATTGTAAATATTCATTTTAGGGTGTAATTTTAGTCATTTGGATTTGTGATCTTACAGGTTGCATGTTGTTATTCCATGTAGAGTATGCATGAGAATCGCAACTTACAACTTGTGCTTTGAACAATCCCAGTATTCCTAAAATGAGAGGCTAAAAAAATTTTAGGTTGTGGTTTGTTAAACATGCATTAATAATTAATATATCACTAGAATGAGGATCTCATTATGATCAATTTTTCTATGTTGTTTTATTTATAACTTTTGTCAAATATGTCAAAAACCCCTAAAAAGTATAAAATTGTAAAATAAAAAAGAGGTAAAGGATGCCTTGGATTGGTGAGACAACAATTATCATCCCTAGAATTCAACGTGATATTCCAAAAAATGAATTAAAATAAATTCTAAATTTTCAGAATGATATAACAACTAAAAGTCATGTTCTTGCTTTCAAGAATGTTGTGGGATTCTTGAATGTTTAGCGTGAGGCTATTGATTATAGATTATTTCTCCTTACAGTAGATGGATTTGCATATCAATGGTTTCTAAAATTTTCACTTTATTTAATTCATAAATAAAAATAATTATAACATGTATTTATTTTGAAATTTTGGATACTCACTGATCCACTTACTTTGTTCATCCAATTATTTGTATTCAAAATCCAACCTATTGAGCCAATGAGGGAATTGAACCTCAGGTTTCAAGAGATCTATAATATCATTCCCAAAAATTATAGACCTCAATAATATCCCATTTTATACATATACATTAATTCTTTCTATTTCCTCATAGCTAGATTTTTAAAACATTTACAACAAATAAGTTAGCTCTACATTATGTAAATGTTATCATGTTGGATAGGGAGTTATCTTTGAAAGAAATAATGAGCTGTCATTCTTGTCAAAATGACATACCAAACTTTCCTCAGGACTATATACATTTTAATCCTCCCATGATTGATTATTCCAATTAGAGCTTCCAATTAAAGCTTTGTTTATTGCATTGAGGCAACCAAATATAAAAATCATAACCCTTTTCTAACTATAACAAACATTCAAGCCTTATTATTGACCTAAATACAACATGAATTGTAAGTGAAAATGGATTTGATTTGAATGGATATGCTAATCATGAAAATAAAATGAATTTTTTGACTATCATAATGATGTAAAATGGGTTTACATAGAAGAATCATAGGATGATTTGGAAAAATCTAGTTGGAAAGAGACAAAGTCTTTAAAAAAATTATACCAAACCATTTATATATAAGTGAAATTATGAAAAAAAGATGGTGATGGAGAAATGGAAGACATTGTCTACCTACATTAAGAAGAGGAAAAATAATATGATGTTAGGGATGCTTTGTTTGCCCTATTTGAACAAGGTTAGAAAATTTTAATATACTAATAATGGTAGGGCATTGAAAAAGAACATTGTTAAGGTAAAGAGGATGAAAATAGTGATATCCAAATAGTTTGTTTGATATCCTTAAATTTTTTTATGTTCCCATTTAAGAAGGACCTAAAATTATCATTAAACATAAACATGTTCATGCTAGAGAATAAAAATCCTATTCACCATCTGAATTACATTATAGAGAATTTGTATTCACTATCCCTTTGATTCAAAAAACTTGTAAAGATTTAAGAAAAATAATCTCATCAATTTATTTGGCCTAACATTGAGTTATATCAATACGGGCTCAATTTTTTCATTTATTTCATGTTTGATGTGTATCACTATGTGAAGCATTTGATTGAGTATCTTATTGTTTTTGGAATGTATACATAGAATGAATTATGAAAACAATACTAATATGTATTTTATAGGATAAGAATTGTGAAGCTTAGAATCTTACACTTGGGTTAGGAAATTCTAAATGTTTAATTCAAAGTCTTTAAGTGCTTTGCGAGGGCCTTGAGTGTAAATGGATAGTTAAGGAGTATAGTAAAGTTAGAGTAGTTTTCTTTATGTTTATATGTTTTATTTATTTTACTTTTTCATGCTTTATGTTTTATTTTGTGTTACTTTTGGTTCTATTTTGCTCTATTTTTGAGGTTCTTTCTTTTATAAAATTGTGAAATAAATAATAAAATATTGATCCATAAACACCACTGAAAAACACAAAGTGAAGTTTTAAACGTACGGATTCTGAATTTCTCAAAATAAACAAATTCTCAAAAATACTCAAAAGAACTTGCAAATTGTTTGGCAAAGTATTCTTGATTATCGAATTGGATTAGAATTGTCAAAAAGATTGATATCTTCCATTCACCAATAAAAACATATTTTGTTTTAAAAATTAAATGTCGTAAATTGTCAATTTTTCAAATATTGCATGAGTTCTTGATTAATTAAAAATTAGAATACTTGAAAATAAAACATGCAATCATGACAAATTACCACATGAAATTGATAACAGAGTTTGACATTGATTGCCTATGTCTCCGGGTCCACCCAATAGTGAGGACCATTTCTATTAAATTTGCACAACAAATGGCTTAAAAATTATTTGGAAACATTGCACAACTTCCCTCAGGCCTGATCTCTGTCCAAGAATTCCACCTTTGCTGATAAGCTCAAGATCAGTCACACAGAATCCTTCCTCAGTATTCAACCCCTTCTAAATGTGCTTTGGTCCCTTCACTTTAACTATTGGTTTATACAAAGAAATAACATTCTCTTTCAATTAAAAATAATAACTGAAAGTCTTACCCTACGTATAGAGGTCAGAAATTGGATTAATATCCGCTTGCTAAAGCCATCTCTAAGCTCTTATCTAGCTCTTGGCCTCTTAAAAATAAAACATAGTCAGATTTCCATTCAATACAAGTAAAAATTACTCCCTTTTATAACACTTCAACCACTGTGGCTGAAGTGGTCAAGGCTATTCAATTTTGGGTGCTAGGTCAGGGGTTCAAACCACCTCCCACCTTTCTAGGCACCTTGACTAAGTATGAATTGACCTCTCCTTGTTGGGCGTGCTTAGGCTATCCTCCCTAGGTGCCAAGCATGCAGTTTGAATGCTTTGAATTCTTCTTTCCCTCCTTTTTGGTGCCTTAGACATTGAAAATATCAACTGACATGTGAATTAAAAACACCTAAGCCAAATTTTTTTTGCATCTAATTTTTTTGCCATGTGTCAAATGGTTATTGGCCCACTTGGCATTTCAAAAGTGCCATGTGTCGACCTCTGATAGGTCCAAATGTCTATATGTTCTTGAAACACGTGCCAAATGTTGCAAGTGACATTTTTTGAGAAATCTTCAAATGACCATATCTTGAGCATTTGGACTCCATTTTTTGAACCGTGAAAAGTGCTAGAAAGATCTTGATGAGTACTAAAATTTGAAAATGATTTGAAATAAATTTGGAAACTTTTATTTTTTCACAAATTGAGAGATCCACCTAGATCAAACCTCCCCACTAAGTGCTTTTGGACCCCAAAAGCGTGGTCTCCATTTAAAATGCTTCTGCAAAAACATCACTGCAACATATCATAGTAATGATTCAAAATTCAAAATAAATCCTTGAAATGTCAGTGAAAAACAAATATCTACCCATTGCCACATTGTGGATACAAGCACACAACTTGCTCAAATGTCACATCTCAAAAATGGTGAATTTCCAATCACTGCAAATTATTCACCAAGTGCAACTACAAACCAATTTGTTAGTGTAATAATTTTACCCACTATTTGTAACAACAATTGACAGGTATAATAAAATGCCCAAAAATGAATAAGGGTCTTATAGAATGTGTAAATATCATGAATGGCTATAAATAGTTTGTATAATTAGTAAAATTATAAACAGTGCCCATAAAGGGTCTTATAAGCCTCTATTTGCACAATATAAAAGACAACATATAAACTACAATGCAAATTTCTCAAAATAGACATACTACTCATGTCCATATAAACTGCATATACTATTGTCAAGGTTTAAAAATGAATTTTCAAAATTCCAAACATGAGAAAATATTCCAAGTATGCTTAACCTGTCCCTTGGTTGTTCTCTACGGGCCACTCCAATAAACCATATCAACATTCAAAGCATGGTGAATGTCCTTTATGCATACAAAAAAGATCCCAAAATTGCTTCGCAACATGAATGCATCCACTAATCATGACAACATGAATGTCAAAAATTGTTTACCAACCCTCTTAATCAAATTTTCTAGATTAATTGGTGAGATTTATTTAGTGGATTTAGTAACATTTGTATGAGTTGATTTAACTTCATTAATTACCTCATTGATAGGTTTATAGGCCATCTTAATCTTACCATTTCTAGGATGGTGTGATGGTTGAAGTCTCCAACACTTTTCAACCTGATGTCCACTTCTGTTACAATGAGTACAAAACCTTTTGTCCACTCTATTGGAAAACATATTCTTATTGCTACTCTCAAAAATTTGTCTAGGAGAATAGTCTTTCAAAATATTTCCTAACAAAGATTTACATTTCCAACATTTGGCTACACAATGATTAGACAATCCACAAAAATTACATGGATAAACATGCCACAAATTGTGTACCATAATCAAAAGGAACATTGGAATATTTATGTTGTCTGGTAGAATTAGAATCAACATGATTGCAAGTGTGACGAAAAGAATGTGTTTTACCTTCCATCTAAGAGGATTTACAAGTCTCCATAACACATCTTGCTTATGCTTTCTTAGAGTATTCACTTGCTTCATTTTGATTACCAGATCTATATCCTAACCTTGCATGATTAAGATTATTCTCTACCTGAATGGGGTTAGTATCACCTTGGCCATCTTTTCCTATGCCTTTTCCATTAAATCCCATTTTAAAAAGTAATTTTGAACCTATTCCTTTTGTATATTGTTCAAATTTACCAAAATCATTGTTACTAGATTCTTCATGGGAAGGAAAATCAATGGATGGATTACATGCACTTACAATGTTTTCATCTGTCATAGTGCGTGCATCTACAGTGGAAGGCAAATCCTTCATTTGTCCACCATTCTGTAGTTTTTCCATGAGCTCATGCTTGGCTCGTAACTCCATTTTCAATTGGGCAATCTCCTCATCCAAGGAGTACAATCTTACTCTCAAGAAAGCATTCTCTTCCTAGATTTCTTGGTTATATGCTTCAAGCTCATCAAGCTTGGCTTTGTTTGATAAATTTCCCATTACACCTGTCGAATCACAAAAATTGAAAGAAATGCCGAAAATAGAAGCAAAAACAACAACTAATTGTTAAATCCCATTGATCAACTGCTCTGATACCAACATGATCTGTAAACACCACTAAAAAACTCAAAGTGACATTTTAAATGTATGAATTTTGAATTTCTCAAAGTAAACAAATTCTCAAAAATACTCAAAAGAACTTGCAAATTGTTTGGCAAAGTATTCTCAATTATCGAATTGGATTAGAATTGTCAAAAAGACTGATATCTTCCATTCACCAATAAAAATGGATTTTGTTTAAAAAATTAAATGTCATAAATTATCAATTATTCAAATATTGCATGAGTGTAATATCCCTTCGAATATCAAAACAAAAGCTCCAAATTGCTTATCTGAATTTCTGCAGAATATCTTCAAATAGATGAATGAATCATAGTATAGTTTCTTATTTATTTGCTCATAAGCTTACAATAGAGATCCTCTGTCAAGTATACAAAAAATTATCGAAAGTACGGCCTGAATAGCCTGAATATTCTGTAAACTGGAAAAAAATTCTGAATTTGGTTCGTCTCGGCCTGCCATGTAAAACACACAGTCGCCGATGCCGGTTATACTGCCGTCGTCAGTCGATCTACAGTCGTTACTCCGCCGATGTCGGTAGTATGTCGACCGATGTCGGTCTCTATAAGTATCTATTCGCCGATGTCGGTACCTGTACTTCCTATTGATGCGTATGGATTTTTATGGATCTGTACGGAATTCGTACGGCCACTGATATAACACACCCTGTATGCCTGATCCTGATATGTAGAATTATGGGCTGATACAAAAGATCTATATCTGGATAATTCTTGAATCAAAACCCCAAAATAAAGAAAATACCTGTAAACTCTTGTGATAGCTTCTGAGTGAAGTTATCTCTCAAATACTTGTAATACTATGATAACTTTTGGGTGAAGTTATCTCTCAATTCGGCAATAGATCGGCTGATCTTTCACAACCTCTGAATTGCACACAATGAAGAGTTGACGTTCTTCAATGCAATTGGAATCTTGGAACCCTTGGCTCAGTCTTCACAGAAGAATTTCTTAACAAGAATCAATATCAATAATAAGCATCCATACAAACTCTCTCTCATGAGAGATTCTTATACACCTCCAAAGGTGTGCTTGCTAAAATTAGACTCCCTTAAATTAGACTTCCTTAAATTAGAACTAGGGTCTTAAAATTAGACCAAGTCTTAATTTAGAATTTGCATCCTCAAATTAGACCAAATCATTAATAATTAATAATTAATTAAAATTAGTTCAAATAATTAATATTTGATTAAATCAATCAAATATTAATATCTCCCTTAATTCATGCCCGAAAGTGCCCGAATGAATTCCAACCCATCTCTATCAAGACCCTCTATCCATCCTATCAGCCTACGAGGGTCGCATAATAGGCTAATCATCCGCTTGAAAATATGTCAACTAGAAGGGGACATGACAGTCCGCCCCTCCTAAAATTGCTTGCCCTCAAGCAATCTCAACTCTGGATGCTGTAGAATATCTTCACTTTCCCATGTCGCATCCTCAACTGGCAAATCTTTCCACTTTACCAAATATTCCCTGATAGTCCATCGACGCAACTGTCTCTCTCTAGATTCCAAGATGGACTCAGGTACTAAGATCAATTTTCCCTCATCATCTAAGAGAGGTAAAACTGTAGAAGGTATCACACGGTGTCCTAACGCCTTTTTGAGGCGTGATACATGAAAGACATTGTGTACCTTGCTCTCTATAGGAAGCTCTAGCTCATAAGCCATCTCTCTAACGCGTCTTAGGATTCGGAAAGGACCGTAGTAACGTGGCTTAAGCTTCTCTGCCCCACTCTTCTTAAGAGTAGACTGTCGGTAAGGCTGCAGCATAAGATAGACCATGTCACCTACCTCAAAAGATCTCTCGGTCCTCTGCTGATCTGCATACTACTTCTGTTGATTCTGTGCCTTAGCAATATTCTCCTTGAGAGTCCTCATAATATCTTGACTCTCCTGCAATAGGTCCCCAGCACTCGGCACTCTACTGTCACTCAGTAGCAAATCTAGAAAACTCGGTGCCTCATACCCGTATAATGCCATAAAAGGAGACATCTGAATGGTCATGTGGAAAGTTGTATTATAGCAATACTCGCACAGATGAATCCACTTGACCCAAGCTTTTTGCTGCCCTAAAATGTAGTTCCTGAGGTAGCCCTCCACCCATTTGTTCACTATCTCCGTCTGTCCATCAGTCTGCGGGTGGTAGCTGGTGTTAGGTGTAAGCTCGGTCCCACAAAGTTGGAACACCTCCTGCCAGAAGTGACTCAGGAACCGACTATCCCTATCGCTCACTATGCTCCGAGGTAATCCATGCAGTCAAAATACCTCTTGGAAGAAAGCCTCTGCTACCTGTGTAGCTGTATGTGTGGTGGTAATTGGGAAGAAGTGAGCATACTTCGTTAACCGATCCACAACTACATATATGCAATCACATCCTTGGGCTTTAGGCAAGCCCGTAATGAAATCCATCGACAAACACTCCCACTTCCTGTCAGGAATTGGAAGTGGCTGCAACAATCCTGCTGGGTATGTGTTCTCCTGCTTGTTCTGCTGACAAACAGGGCACTCACGCACATACTGAAGAACATCTGCTTTGAGGCCTTTCCATGTGAATCTCTCCCTAATCTGTCTGTAAATCTTGAAATATCTGGGATGTCCTGCAGTAGGTATATCATGAAAAGCTCGCATGATAATGTTCTTCATCGACGATCCTGGAATCAAAAAAACCCTATTCTTGTAAATGATCAAGTCATCCACAAGAGTATATCTGGTGTCAACCGTCGATCCCTCAACAATGCTAGATGCCCATGTATCCTTGGCGTACTCTGCCACTATCATATGTCGCCAATCCTCTGTAATGTGGACCATGGTACTCAAAAACGGCCTGCGTGAAAGAGCATTGGCCACAACATTCTGGGTGCCCTTGATGAAAGAGATGTCAAAGTCATATGCCTATATTTTACTCACCCACTTCTGCTGACGATCATTGAGATCTCACTGCCCCAAGAAATGTTTCAAACTATTGTGGTCCGTTTTGATGCAAAATTTGCTGCCCACTAGATATTGTCTAAATTTTGCCAAGGCATGCATGATAGCAAGCATCTCCTTATCATAAATGATGTACATTCTCTCTGGTCCTCTGAGCTTACGACTCTCATATACTATGGGGTGCTTGTCCTGCATAAGCACCGCTCCAATGCCCTCGCCTGAGGCATCGCACTGAAGCTCAAACGGCTTCAAAAAATCAGGTAGTGCTAGAATTGGGCACGTAGTCATCAACTCCTTAAACCTTTCGAAACACTCCTGTGCTTCAGGTGTCCAACAAAAAGCACCCTTTTTAGTCAAATCTGTCATGGGAGCTGCATGTCGTGAATAGCCATTCACAAACCTCTGGTAAAAACCACACAAACCTAGAAATCCCCTTAGCTATGTTAGGTTTGTTGGAATAGGCCAATCTATGATGGCGCGGATCTTCTCAGGATCCATCCGTACTCCCCCTGCACTGATAATATGACCCAAGTATAACAATTTGGTCATCCCCAAATCACATTTGGACTCCTTGGTGTACAAGGATTCCCTCTCCAAGATGCTGAGTATAGTCTCCAGATGAGCCAAATGCTCCTGCCAAGTCCTACTGTATATAAGAATGTCATAAAAAAAAACAAGTACAAACCTCCTCAGAAGTGAATGGAAGACTCTATTCATGGT
Organism: Torreya grandis; assembly: GCA_037957365.1. Classification (NCBI taxonomy): domain Eukaryota; kingdom Viridiplantae; phylum Streptophyta; class Pinopsida; order Cupressales; family Taxaceae; genus Torreya; species Torreya grandis. The sequence goes on along the minus strand of JARHVA010000285.1, from coordinate 2,341,004 downwards.
GGACTGAAATGTTGCTGGGGCATTAGTGAGCCCGAATGGCATCACTATAAACTCGTAGTGTCCACTATGGCAACAGAAAGCTATCTTCTCCACGTCTTGCTCGCGAACTCTGATCTGATGGTAGCCTGATCTTAAGTCTATCTTCATGAAGTAATGTGCACCATGGAGCTCATCAATACGAGGTATAGGATACCTGTTCTTAATGGTCCTCTTATTCAAGGCTCTGTAGTCAATACACATTTGTAGGGTACCATCCTTCTTCTTCACTAGAACAACTGAAGAAGCAAATGGTGATTTGCTTGGTCGAATATGACCCATAGCCAGTAATTCCTTAATTGTTCTTTCGATCTCATCCTTCAACCGCTTAAGATGTCGATAAGGAGTAATCATAATGGGCTTAGCCCCCTCCTCAAGCTCAATAATATGCTCAATGCCCCTATCTGGAGGTCTCCCTGGTGGAATGTCACTAAAGACCTTATCATGCTTGACTCTCAGCTGCTAAATGTCCGGATGGTACTCGGTCTTCTGTTGTCCCTCCTGCATTGGTGCCAATGTGCACTCGGCAACCCACTCTACCATATCATGCCACATGAGCCTCTCCATCTGATGTAAAGAAATGGTTTTGATGTTGCCGTCCCATATTGCTTTAAGAATGTGAGTCTTCCCATCTACATCAAAATGGATCTCCATATCTTTAAGACTAAGAGTGACTACCTGAAGGGAATGAAGCCACTTCATGCCCAAAACCAAATCTATATCGCCCATGTTGACTACATAATAATCAGCCTTGAACTCGTAGTTGTTCAAGCGCAATGGAAGATCTCTGATCATCCGCTCACACCGGAGGGTGTAACCGTCAGCTACCTTAACTCTAATGCCCTCAAACTCTTCTGTGGTGAGTCCACGCTTCTCCACAAATCTAGTATCAATGAAATTATGTGTGGCTCCTATGTCAAGAAGGGTAATGACCCTCTATCTTGCCAAAACTCCTCGGAGTCTGAATGATCCCTCGTGCTGGATGCTAGATAGACGTGCTTCCTGAATTTGGAGCTCTGACTCTGCCTCTACCCTAGGCTCTGAAGCTTCAGCCTCTGGCTCCTTGAAACAATCGTGATGTTCGGAATCTTTTGATTCCTCATCCTCATAATAGGCCCACATTACCCGATTTGATTTGCCCTTAGGTCTCCAAGGACAATCATGATTAGCATCATATGGACCTTTACAATAAAAACAAAGCTTCTTCCTTCACAAATCATTAAGAGCCTCTCTATCCAAAGGTGGTGCTGCTGGATTGGCCCTTGAATCATTCTTAACACCTGATTTATTTATGTTGAAGCCTGGTCTTTCTCTATTCCTGTTGGAGCCCTTACTATCCTTGGATGAAGAAGTACCTCTGGAGTTAGATCTACTAGATGGGGCTGACATCTCCATACTACATGCCTTCTTCATAGCTTCCTGTAAGGAAGGAGGATCAAAGCCTTTGACCCAACCTCTCAGTGGTTCTGTCAATCCCTCCATGACGAGTACTACTAGTCGCCTCTCTGAAATGTCAGGAACCATGACTGATAACTTCTGGAAGTCACCAATGTATGACTCTAGACTGCTGCTTTGGCGCAACTGTGCCAACTCTCAGAAATAGGACTCTGGATCCCTCCTGTCAAAACGCTCCACCAGCCTGTCCACAAACTCCTGATAAGAAGTGATCCGATCATGATGGAGTGTCACCATCCCATGGTGCCACCAATTGTGAGCTACTCCCTCAAGATGTAGTGTCGCATATCTGATAGCATCTTCCTCACCCATCGGTCGCAATGTGAGAAATGTATCCAGCTTACTAACCCAGGCCTGTGCTGTCACCTTACCACTACCGTCAAATGTTGCTAGTGTGAGCCTACTCGTAGCATGCTTCAGATCATTGTTCTGGGGTCTTGGTCTCCCATTCTGTCGACCTTGATAATGTTCTTTCCTTTGTGTGAGGAATTGGTCAAAAGTAATCATCTCCCTGACCATAGGTGGTAATGACTCCCACTCTTCAGTCGCTGCCCTAAGTGTGTCCGTAAATGCCTCCTCATGCTCCTCACCTGCTATCACCTCCTCTACTTCCTGTCTCACAAAGATAGGCCTAGTAGGCCTATTCGATGTACGAGAAATAGTCCCATGGCCTCTCTGTGATCCTGCAACACTCCTGATATCTTCACGATGTGGGGAATGTCTCCTCAGAGAACCCAATCTTGGCAGTGCTGCTGCCAACTGTTGTAATACCTGGTTATTCTGCCTTTGCCCTTCTCGTAGTTCTCTAAGAGTAAGTAAAACCTCTGGATCATCTTGATCTCTCGGATGGTGAGGAATACGGGCCCTGCCAATATCATCACCCATGTCTTCCGGCGGTTGTTCTAGAACTTGAGTACCTTCAAGCAAAGCTCTACTGCGCGTGAAATACCCGTGTGGTCCCAACCCTTGTGGCTGCATAAGATCTGTCAAACCCTCAGGATGGTAGGATTTAGCTCTGATACCACTGTAATATCCCTTCGAATATCAAAACAAAAGCTCCAAATTGCTTATTTGAATTTTTGCAGAATATCTTCAAATAGATGAATGAATCACAGTATAGTTTCTTATTTATTTGCTCATAAGCTTACAATAGAGATCCTCTGTCAAGTATACAAAAAATTATCAAAAGTACGGCCTGAATAGCCTGAATATTCTATAAACTGGAAAAGAATTCTGAATCTGGTTCGTCTCGGCCTGCCGTGTAAAACACACAGTCGCCGACGCCGGTTATACTGCCGTCGTCGGTCGATCTACAGTCGTTACTCCGCCGATGTCGGTAGTATGTCGACCGATGTCGGTATCTGTAAGTATCTGTTCGCCGATGTCGGTACCTGTACTTCCTGTTGATGCGTACGGATTTTTATGGATCTGTACGGAATTCGTATGGCCGCTGATATAACACACCCTGTATGCCTGATCCTGATATGTAGAATTATGGGCTGATACAAAAGATCTATATCTGGATAATTCTTGAATCAAAACCCTAAAATAAAGAAAATACCTGTAAACCCTTGTGATAGCTTCTGAGTGAAGTTATCTCTCAAATACCTGTAATACTATGATAACTTCTGGGTGAAGTTATCTCTCAATTCGGCAATAGATCGGCTGATCTTTCACAACCTTTGAATCGCACACAATGAAGAGTTGACGTTCTTCAATGCAATTGGAATCCTGGAACCCTTGGCTCAGTCTTCACAGAAGAATTTCTTAACAAGAATAAATATCAATAATAAGCATCCATACAAACTCTCTCTCATGAGAGATTCTTATACACCTCCAAAGGTGTGCTTGCTAAAATTAGACTCCCTTAAATTAGACTTCCTTAAATTAGAACTAGGGTCTTAAAATTAGACCAAGTCTTAATTTAGAATTTGCATCCTCAAATTAGACCAAATCATTAATAATTAATAATTAATTAATAATTAATTAAAATTAGTTCAAATAATTAATATTTGATTAAATCAATCAAATATTAATATCTCCCTTAATTCATGCCCGAAAGTGCCCGAACGAATTCCAACCCATCTCTATCAAGACCCTCTATCCATCTTATCAGCCTACGAGGGTCGCATAATAGGTTAATCATCCGCTCGAAAATATGTCAACTAGAAGGGGACATGACAATGAGTTCTTGATTAATTAACAATCAGAATGCTTGAAAATAAAACATGCAATCATGACAAATTACCACATGAAATTTATAACGGAGTTCGGCATTGATTGCTTACGTCTCCGGGTCCACCCAATAGTGAGGACCATTTCTATTAAATTTGTGCAACAAATGGCTTGCAAATTATTTGGAAATGTTGCACAACTTCCCTCAGGAGATTCTAAATGTTTAATTCAAAGTCTTTAAGTGCTCTGCCAAGGCCTTGAGTGTAAATGGATAGTTAATGAGTATAGTAAAGTTAGAGTAGTTTTCTTTATGTTTATATGTTTTATTTAATTTACTTTTTCATGCTTTATGTTTTATTTTGTGTTACTTTTGGTTCTATTTTGCTCTATTTTTGAGGTTCTTTCTTTTATAAAATTGTGAAATAAATAATAAAATATTCTACTTATCTTTATTCAATTTATTTTGATTGAACTACCTTAGCACTAAATCTCTATTAACTCTTTTAAATTATCTAACCAATATTGTATTCATTGTGGAATGTTTGAATTTTAGTAAATATAGTAAAATTTTGATTGCATATCAACATTATGCATGACCATTTTGTGTTTTCAATAGGAAATTATGTCTTTTTTTTATGAACTAACACATGAATTAATAAAAGATTTTACATTTTGAAAGAGTCATGACCTTACTTTATAATATTATATCATTGGCTTGAAGTTTATAAATAACAAAATAAAAATATTACTTCTAATTAAATGTTTTGTCAAATTCTTTCACCTTTGTTGGTTGGTTCTAAACTAATTGACAAAGTTAATATATAAATCAAAACAAGGAAAAGGAGCACATGAAATATTAAAAAATTCATTAGAATATTTATTATAAAGGGTTATTTAAATAACCTCCATCGTAGGATTTCTTCCCTAGCTAACAATCGAACAAGGCCTAGATTGAATCCTAAGGTATCTTTATCAGGGTTATGGATGATTGAATGGTATTAGAGAAATGACTAATCATTCCTCTTTTATCCAATATATGACCAAAATATAATATCCTTTAATTTAATCATGTGATCACTCTCTCTAGCTATGTCAAAATCCAAAAGACAGATAAATGAATCACTATGTACACACATGTGACTCTGTAGATATTAAAATATCAGTATGTTGTCTAATAAGATTGAAATTAATATTAAGGTTTAGTTTCAAAACATGATGCTTTATTAAACAATTTCTCATATTCTTTAAGAATTTAACTATAACATCTGAGTTTTCAACACTTAACATTTTTTTCCACACAAAAGTTTCCATTCCCAAATAAAATGAACAAACATTTAAAACTTTATGAAAAGAATTGTTTATTTAGGTCTAATAGTCCTTTGATAATTAAAAGTATCATTTTAATGATTATATTATAACTAATTTTAAATTGGATTTACATAAACAAATTAGATTTATTTAAAACTTATTCATGTAAGTTTTCCTTATGTTTTAGCTTATTTTCAAATTATTTGATTAAATTTTGCTTAATTAATTATAAGGATTTGTAATATATTTATTTTAATAATTGTATGCCATATTTACTTAGGAAATTTTATGAAATTATTGGTCACTAAATTAGTGATTTATCATGTAGGCATTCAGATCTAACTCCAATGATTTGTATCTTTTTCGGTAGTGACTTATCCTCCTAATATACTGTAGACACCAAAATTGTATCAACTCCCCTTGGTCCTTTACACACTTATTAATTTAAAATAAATTATTTATTTTAAATTAATGACATCACCTTGACACATCACTTAGACACCTCACCTTGGACCATTTCCTACCCTATGACTCACCTTGAGACTAAGTCATCTACCTATGACCTATTCTCACTCCTTTCCAACTGCCTAACCAACACTCGTGCTTAATAACCCTATCTTTTGACTGTTCTCCAATGGCAAATGCACTTGGTGGATGGAGAACAGGGAAAAGGCTAAAAATATACCTTTTACCTGTTCTCTCGCCACCGATGTCGATCAACTATTGGCCGATGCTGGCAATATCACCGACGTCAGTTTCTTCAACCGAGTTCTAACCTTAGGCTCGGAGCTTGAATTTGAATCTCTCTCTCTCTCTAGCTCTCTCCCTCAGACTCTTGGATGTTGACGTGCACACTCTGAGATGAAACATTTGATTTTAACTAACGCTCACCTAGCTACAAAAACTTTGCATAAGTCACTCCATATTGGATTGGAACATTGCACAGGGACCTCGACATTAACCACAATAGGAATACCCATTCTAAGACCCTTGGTTCTTCTAACAGAGCTAAGGATTCTTCTATTTCATTTTAGTATTTAGAATACATTAGTAATTAGTTTCTATTACTATTTTTGAATACTATCAACCTGACCCGACTTTCTTCCTGGAGAGGCTAAAAAGCCTTCCTCCTATTCTTATCCCCTTTTTACACCTACCATCTACCTCTGTCCCCTCTTAGACCCTATTTACTATCTTACAACCCTACACAAACCCATACTCCTACCAGACCCCTCTGTCAACCACAGAGATACCCTGAAACCCGTCCAAGGCCCATTGCCCCTACCGACATCTGTATCATAACCGACGTTGGCATATTGACCAACTGATGCCAGCAGGACTACTGACGTCAGTGACTATGTAAGACTGACAATAGTGAATAGGTACGTGTTATCTTTATTTCTCTTTCTTAGTCTTTCACCATTTCTCTTTATACGACACTCTTTTCATAAATAGGGGACTGTCATCCCTCATGGAGCTTTACGCTTCTGAGATCGAGCATATTGCTTGGCAGTCCACCATATCTTTATCTAACACTCTCTTTGTTTGAGTTTATTTCTTATCTACAGGTGTCTTCCTCCACAGCTAAAGAGGAGCTCCTACAATGTCTAGATACGGTGCGCAACTTAATATGGGTAACGTACAAACCCCTGACCCTTTATCTTTAGTTTCTTCTTCTGAATGTAATTAGCAAAAACATAGAGAAACATTCTGGCATGTCCAGTGGGATCCTGGAGTTCTCCTTGGGTTCATTTCTTCTAAAAGCAAACTTTCATATAGGTGCATTAGGAATTTTTTTCTCTCCTTGCATCCTTCTTCTATCTCTTTATTTCAAAAAGAAACCATAAGCACAAGTTAAAAATAACATCTTTTTTTTCTTCTTGTCCCTTATTTCCTTGCATCTTAGAGTAGTGAAAATTCATACTCTTAACCTTTTCCTCACTTTTTTGCATCTAAACAAAACATTTCAATTTGGGTTAAAAACACTTGCATTTCATTCCTTCTTGAATGCATATTTAGCCCTCTCATTTAGTAATTAAAACACATTATGAATAAATCGTAGTGCACATATGTTACACAACCTGACCACATTCACAAAATCAAACATCTAAACATACTTGAGACAACGCCCGACTAGGATTTCACCACCTAGCAGATACCTTACCCTTTTTGGCAATCCTACTTGGACTTCACAACCAAGGGGAGGACCCACTTTGTTCTCTGCCAGAGTATAAACTATAGGCAAAGTATATATTGGCTAAGCGGCCCAACTCGGCTCTGGGTTTGTGAAGTGAAGGGAGCAAGCCCCCAGCACCAGGCCATGTACGGAACCTAACACAGACTTTTGAGCACCAAAACATAACCCTAAACCAACCATAGACTTCCTCTTTAGGACCTATTCTAAAATCCCAACTTCCAACACATTCTTCTAAGGCATAAGCCACCACGACTCTAAAATTTATTCTTGGGAATTTAACGTTTAGAGGTTGCTTGCTATCATCATTTCTGCTATTCTTATCTATTTTTTTGAGCTGGTAAGGTTGCATTATTTTGAGGTCTAAAAACACCTCAGAATTTCTCCTTTTTTCCAAAAACTTTCAATTTTTTGAGCTTCTGAAAACACACAGACACCGACATTGGTTTTTCCACTGAGGTCGGTAAATTATCTTCACCGACATCAGTTTTTCCACCGATGTTGGCAACCATCTTCACTAACATCGGTCATACCACCGACGTCGGTCACTGTCAAAGATTTTGTTTCGAAAATAGCAACTTTAAAACCCAACTTTTTTGATGTTAAACACACATGTTGGGTTTTTTGAAACTAAAATACATAGTTTTTAGAACCTGAACACATTTTGTCTTGGATGGCTTTGACACATAGTCAAGCCAAAACTCTTATGGACCACGTGAGTCAAGAACCACTTCCACCTTCGCCCTTCATACCAAGTCCCATAATGGAGTATACTTTAGACACTGAGCATACTCCTATCCAACCAACCCCCAATCAACCTCCAATTGTTCCCAAAGGGGATCAAAATTTTGAGAGATTCCTTGACCACAACGTCAAGGCTCTCCAACACTAGCTCACTAGAAGCCAAATGCGATATCCTTCAGGTACCCCTGTTTATGGGATGCCAACTTCCTTGGTTGAAGCGGAAATGATATCGACAGCGTCTGCTACCCAACCTATGACCACTCAAGCCACTAATTCAACTAGTAACCCAACCATGGCCAATGCTCAAGATTTGGCCTCCCCTTCTATTTTTGGACCTACCTCCATTAGGGTTTTCATACCCCCTTAACCACAAACAATTCAACCAAGTTCTACACCTTTTCAGATTTTGATTGTCTATATCCCACCCACTCTTGCACCCATAAATACAAGAGTGACTACCTATCCTTTTACTAGTGTCTCCACCACTCAACTACCCTTGGTAGCATCTAGTCAAGTTCTGCCCTCTAGCTTCATGGCACAAGCCCCCTTGGCCTCAACATCAATCCCCATGATGAACTACCAGTATGTTGTGCCTATACAAATGCAACCAAGTACATCATATGCCCCTCCCAACATCTTCCACTTACCCTACAACCTAGGGGGTGCCCCTCCTACCAATCTATCAGCCAATCTAATTAAGATGCTGATGGATAAGATGCCCAACCTTGAGACATCCATTTCCGGTTCAAGCAATGTTCTTTCATATGAACAAATATGCAATGAACCCATTCACCCTTCAGTCCCTATTAGACCATATCCTAGCTAGTGGGAACTCTCAAAATTTACTCATTTTCAGACTAAAGAGGACCCATAACAACATCTACGAGCATTTATACACGCTTGCTACCTTATAGCACACGATGATGCGTTATTGCTTTGCACGTTTTCCATGTCACTTTCTAGTGCCGCCCTTGATTGGTATAGCTCTATTACCAGTCATTCTCTTTTTACCTTCACTCAAATAGCTCAACTATTTCTTGACCACTTTTCAACCAACATCACCAAAAAGGTCTCTATTACAGACCTATATTCTATTAAATAATTTGATGATGAGTCAATAGCTGACTTCATTGCCCATTGGAGAGGTTTAATCAACCAACTCTCCTTTTCTTTGCCTCAACCTGAGCTCATTGAGCTCTTTTCAAGAGCATGTGCCAAGCACATTTCATCTACTTTGTGGGTCCAAACATTCTACACATTTGACAAAGCTTTCACCATGGCATGAAAGCTTGAACTCTGTGTTGTCGAAGAGGATAGCGTCAAATTGTGTAGTAAAAATACCAATGCAAAAACCAATGACCCTTCTTCTTCCAAACCTTCTTCTTCCCACTCCAAGTCCAAAGGGTCAGTAAATGCTGTGGTCATTAGATCATCATCTACTACAATGAACCACTCTGAGCCTTCCACATCACAATACATCACAAAACAATTCCAACAATGATACATACAACGTCAATACACTCTAATAGGAGAATCATACGCTTTCGTGTTGGATAAACTAGTCAAACATGGGATCCTCAATCTCCTTCAAATATGACCACCCTAATTTGACCCCTTAAAAGCCATCACTACATGGTATAGAGAAAATGACTTTTGTAATTATCATCGTGTCAAGGGTCATGACATAGACAATTGCAAAACAATCAAGAACATTGTCCAAGACATGCTAGACAAGGAGGATCTTGTTTTGGATAACCCAAATGCACTAGCTAACCAAAACATGGATATCTTTAGACAACCATTCCCTAACCATCCCCCTAGTCAGAATAATGTTCAGACCATGGCTGATGACTCTCAAGAGCATAACATATGCACAGTCAACATAGTTTCTCCTTTCATTCCTGACCAACTTCTCCCATAGTCCAAAGAGGTTAATCAACCTATTTCTCCACCACGAGTAGAAGAGCCTTCTTCTCCTATTTGTCCTCCATCGATGGAGGATAGTCCTCCATCCACCTCCCTTTCAAATGAAGGAGAGTCTACTTTGACCTCTCCTATATTGGGGGACGCCTTGATGGTACCAACGACACTAGACCCACCCTCATCCTTCCTATTACCAATGGAGGATCATACCTTTCTCACTCCTTGACCACACGCGAAAGCCATGATCATCCCTGAGCTCTATCATCTTGACGAGCCATATTCTCCAATCTCTTCTCCACTGAGAGAAGAACCTGTCACTTCACCCACTTTGATTGAGGAAGACCCAGTAATAGTTTTCTCTCACCTTTGGCCCGAGATCACTGCATCTAACACATTTTCACTCTCACAATCACCTAAATCCTCCAAAAGACTAGCTGCAAGACCTCGCGTGACATCGCCTAAACCCTTCTCTTGATTAGCTAAAAACTTAGGATTTCTCCATTCGAGGAACTTAAAATATGAGGTGTTATAGGAGTGACTTAAGGCTCCTTATCTTACACATCCCACTTCGACTACTAACCCTTTCATGACAAATCACTCCAACATCTCTAACAAAGATTGGGCTTCTACTTTTAAATCTTCAGAAGCTCAACCATCCACATCTAAACTCAAATCCTCACAGGCACCCATCATATCGAAACAGGTTAAATCTCTTGGTGTTCACCCCATATCAAACTTCACTCACCCACAAGTGAAGGTAGACTTGAACCTCACCCCACACAATAGTGGCCCTCACACCAAACTAAAGAAGGCTACTAAACCACATCAGAGAACTCCTCTCCCACCATCACCATTTCCCTCTATTTTGGGCCCACATTCATTTACTTTAATTGGAGTGTTCCCTACTCCAACACCTAACAAAAACAAATCGCCTCCATTACTCCCTTTACCTAGAAAAAATATACCTCCTCCAAAACATCCAACACCTTTCACCACAAAAGTGCCATCTACGTGTGTGGCCACACCATCAAACAAAAAGATGGTATGAAAGACTCCCCCTACAACTCCTAAATAGAAGTTGTCTCCTCCTACAACTCCTAAATAGAAGTTGTCAGCCCCTATTGCAACAAAATATGCAGACTCATTAGCGGGTTCCTATGCTTTGCTATTGCGCTAATTGTTGTAGTCTTCTCACATCAGTCTCCAACTTCTTAAACCATTCCAGCCTCTCAGACCAAAACCATCTTGGTTCAATGACACTAACATCTATGCGTATCATCACACACCTGGACATGACACTAAGCGTTGATGCGATCTTAAAGTTGTCATTCGTCAACACTTGAAAAAAGACACCCTTTTCATTAAGGATCCTCTTGACCACCCTTCCAACAAACCACTGATACCATCCCATGTCTCCCAAACATCCTCACCTAAATTGGGATCCCATCATCAGACTATGGTCCCCCTACCACCTTTTCCCCCTTTATTCAAAATCAACACTATCAATATGGCCACTAGGTCACAAACCCTAAAGGATAAAGGAAAAGAGAAAGTTTATATTCCTTGGACATATCCATTCATTAAGCCTTCTCAACCACCAAAACCCAAGACTTCAATCTTGGGCACATCCCAACTAACATCTTCGAACCCAACTCGCGACTCCATGGTGAAATAACTTCACCAAACCCCTGTGAAGATGTCTTTGTATAACCTAATACAAAACTCTCCACAACATTGTCAAGCCTTAATCAAAGCTTTACAGGTAGTGGAGGTCCAACTTGAAGACGCCCAACCATTGGCTGCTTTAGTCAAATCATTACCAACCACTGCCTCCATCACCGTTAGTGATTCTAAGATTCTAGACTCCAATCTAGAAGATCAAGATTCCATCTTTTCAAACTAAGCCTATCACGAATGCTTCGCAGGATGCATCCTCACGTCGCACTCCTTGTCAAAGAGGAGCTTAATCATCTTCTCTATACCAACCCATTGATTATCCGTAATGGGTGACCAACATTATCCCTATCACAAAAGCAATTGGGGGAATTCAACTTTGTACTGACTATCATGACCTCAACCAAGCATCAACCAAGCATCAACTAACTTCACGTCCAACATCAACCAAAATGTGCCTACAACCAAAATCTGAAAGAGCAAGATTTCAAAATCAGAGATCTCATCCTTAAAGAAAACCAACACGTGACCAATATGGAAAGAAGCAAATGAGGCAAGTTTGCTCCTAATATGCTTAGACCTTATATAATAATGCATAAGTATGGATCAAGAACTTATCGTCTGTCTTCTCTCAAAGGCTAGCCAGAACCTGAGCCCCTTAATGCCTTACATCTACGACCATTTTATTGTTAATCAAGTAATCATTCACTTGATGTTTAACTTGAGCTCGTCCCTTGAGCAACCCTCATCATCCTCATGCCTATTCTTATCAACCCTTTTTTTCCCTACAACAATTAGCTAACCCTTTTGTAAAGCATGAATGCTTTGCTCTAATAAAAGGGAAACCCTTAAACCTCTATAGTCTAGTCCATGACTAAAAAGTCCAGTCAACAAAAACAGCATAAAATTGGGATGCCTAACCAGAGGTCATAAACTATAAATGTAGACTGCTCCCTCGAAGGATAGCTGCATCATTGCTGTAATTACTAGATTGCTCCCTTAAAGGATAGCTATTCAAAGACATTCAACCATACAAGGCAAAATATAGACCACTCCCTTGAAGGATGGCTATGACTAAATTTTTCTACATACATAGCTTCAACATGACCACAAAACAAAAAACATCCCCAAATAGACTTCTCGCATTGATCAGTCTACCAAAAAAAAAAAAGGGGCGACTGACAAACTATTAAGTCATGGACTTGCCTATAGTCATTCTCAGGGTCACCTATAAAAAGGGCAAAGTTATCCCTACTAAAAAGGGTTACGATACCCTGACATATCACATAATCACACCTATTACCCCAACATACTCAAGGGATTTTGAACTCACTTAATGTCAAGTGATTCGAGTACTTCACTAACAAAAATCAATGATCCACAATGTAATGCATGAACAGGGTTTTTGTTTGCCAAAACCCTTATATATGCTATCACTATGGTCCTTGTCAATGAAAGAGAAAAATGCCTTTCACTTCTTATACACCTTCGTAACATACAACCAAACCAAACCAAAACATTTTTAAAACCTCTAACATAACATCATGATTTATTTAATGCAAATACCAATTTGTGTTATATATATTATCATAGCCCATTCACATTAGTTTCTATGGAAAACAATACACATGGAAACTAACAACCAAACACAATTTATGTCAAGCACATACCATGAACAATATGGAAACCTGCTAAAGCATAAATAAACTCATTTCATTTTTGGCATACACTATCACAAATATGGAAAATTGCTAGGGATGAAAAACCACATAACCAATGTTATAGAATACACCATCACATAATATGGAAAAGGTTGTAACATCATCATACTTATTTCATTTTTAGCATACACCATCACAAATATAGAAAATTGCTAGGGATGAAAAACCACATAACCAATGTTACAGAATACACCATCACATAATATGGAAAAGGCTGTAACATCATCATACTCATTTCATTTTTAGCATACACCATCACAAATATGGAAAATTGCTAGGGATGAAAAACCACATAACCAATGTTATAGAATACACCATCACATAATATGGAAAAGGGTGTAACATCATCATACACTCACATAACCAATGCTATAGCATACACCATCACACAATGTGGAAAAGGCTATAACATCATCATACACTCATCATTTCAAATATAACCAAACCAACCAAAAACCTCTTTGACATCTTCCTCCCTTTTAGGAAGAACTACATTGGCTTGAGGCCCTTAAAATAAGGGATATGTAGGCAGCACTTAGATGACATGAGGTCTTCTGGGGTTAGCTCGACCACTCACTCGTTTGTCTCCCTAATGACGTCGGCCATTCGTTTGTTCGTCTACCTGATGGGTAAACCATATAACCTTTAACCATGACCCAACCTAGTCAAAACCCAATCCAAGACCTACCCTCTTCTTCCCTTTTGGGGAGAACTACATTGGCCTGAGGCCCTTAAAATAGGGGCTATGTAGGTAGCACTCATTTGACACGGGGTCTTCTGAGGTTAGCTCGGCCATTCATTCATTCATCTACCTAATGGATGAACTATCTATACCTATCCAAAATCATGACCAAACAACTAGCCTTGACATTATAGAAGTCACCTTAGACTTCTCATGGGGCACATTGGAGATCACATACATCTCCCATACCACAACAAACAACCCTTAAGATCACTTATATCTTAGCCCAACTCGACCAATAACCATGGAGATCATGACTATCTCCTCCAACCATGACCACTTTCGAGACAACTTTGCCTTGGTTGTTTTGATTGCATATATGCTACCTCATGAATAGTTAGCAAATTATATGCACCCTATATTATGACCCTCACACGTATTATCAGATCACGACCAAATTGATCCCCAATATGTGTGACATTTTCATGTTTTCTAGGAGTACTTCCTAGCCCAGGATACTTAAAACACAACGACCATTGGAGATACCACTTTGATCGATCTAACCCAATCAGCTACGACTAAAAAGCTGGGGCTCGATTAGTTTGATTTTAGTCCTCCTCGACCATTGGAGCTACAGCTTTGATCAATTAACCCAATCAACTACCACTAATTAGCTAGGGCTTGATTACTTCTATTTTAGCACTCCTCGACCTTGACCATGACAATTTGACCTACCTATCATGTGAAGTGGTATACGCGCAATCTCAACTATTGCAGCATTCACACTCTAACTTCACCATACTCATCGACTACTTATCAAATCGGCAATTGATTTTAGATTGCCCTCTCTTGATTCCCACTTTGAGGGGGAATACCTTATCCCATACCTAGGACAACTTACACCTTATCCCATACCTGGGGCAACTAACACCTTATTTTTGTCTTGCAGTTCATCAAGAACAACCAACAAGACAAAAAGGGGCAAATATAGACACCAAAATTGTGTCGACTCCCCTTGGTCCCTTACACACTTATTAATTTAAAATAAATTATTCATTTTAAATTAATGACATCACCTCAACACATCACTTAGACACCTCGCCTTGGGCCATTTCCTACCCTATGACTCACCTTGAGACTAAGTCATCTACCTATGACCTATTCTCACTCCTTTCCAACTGCCTAACCAACACTCGTGCATAATAACCCTATCTTTTGACCATTCTCCAACGGCAAATGCACTTGGTGGATGGAGAATAGGGAAAAGGCTAAAAATAGCCTTTTTACCCATTCTCTAGCCGCGGACATCAGTCAACTGTCAGTCGATGTCGGTGATATCAACGACGTCAATTTCTGAAATTGAGTTCTAACCTTGGGCTCAGATCTCAAATTTGAATCTCTCTCTCTCTCTGGCTCTCTCCCTCAGACTCTTGGACATCGACACACACACTTTGAGACCAAACATTAGATTTTGACTAACGCTCACTTGGATATAGAAACTCTACATAAGTCACTCCATATTGGATTGGAACATTGCACAGGGACCTCAACATCAGCCACAATAGGAATACACATTCTAACACCCTTGGTTATTCTAATAAAGCTAAGTATTCTTTTATTTCATTTTAGTATTTAGAATACATTAGTAATTAGTTTTTATTTACTATTTTTGAATACTATCAACCCGACCCGACTTTCTTCTTGGATAGGCTGAAAAGCCTTCCTCCTATTCTTATCCCCTTTTTACACCTACCATCTACCTTTGTCCCCTCTCAGACCCTATTTACTGTCTTGCAACCCTGCACAGACCCATACTCCTACCAAACCCCTCTGTCAACCACAGAGATACCCTGAAACCCGTCCAAGGCCCATTGCCCCTACCGACACCGATAACATAACCGACATTGATATATTGACCAACCAACACTGGTAGGACTACCGACATCGGTGACTGTGTAAGATTGATAGCAGAGAATAGGTATGCATTATCTTTATTTCTCTTTCTTAGTCTTTCATCATTTCTCTTTATACGACACTCTTTTCATAAATAGTGGACTATCATCCCTCACAAAGATTTACGCTTCTAGGATCGAGCATGTTACTTGGCAGTCCACCATATCTTTATCTAACACTCTCTTTGTTTGAGTTTCTTTCTTATCTATAGGTGTCTTCCTCCACAGCCAAAGAGGAGCTCCTACAATGTCTGGATATGGTGCGCAACTTAATCTGGGTAACGTACAAACCCCTGACCGTTTATCTTTAGTTTCTTCTTCTGAATGTAATTAGCAAAAACGTAGAGAAACATATACATGGCACTCATTCATATATTTATAGAATTTGAAATTGGCTGTAGCCTAGAAAAAATAGTCATTCATTCTTATTGGCCACATTCAACCCATGCTCTCCATCTGTTGAGTTTTTGTAAGCTCGTGCCTTTACAACTTCCAAGATAAATTCATGCAATTAAGTCTTAGAGCTTATGATTCCTTGAAAGATAACAAATTATCATCCATTATAAACTCTCGAAGGTCTAGCAACTTATTAAATACACTGACTAGGCTAATTGTTTCACGTGGAAATTTTGTGTAGCCTCATAGTTTATTAAATAAAAATAAAAATTAGAAAACTAAGTGCATAGAGTCCAAGTAATCATCCAATGTCATGCATTTATTTTTAATACACTCACATCCTTAAAGCTTACCAAAGGAATTTTATAGTGAATAATGATTGTGGGAATTCAAAGTAAATTTAGTTTTCCATTTGTGATCATCGTGTTCACTCATGGGCTTACATAATTCATTTCAACACTTGTAAAAACCTTGGTGTCAAATATGAGGCCACATATTAAATTATTACAACTCCACATACCTTATCATTTTTTTTTTCAAATAGCAGTATAACAACTATGAGCTTGAAACTATGGGAGAATATCACTTGTCATGGATCATAGTTACTCGCAAGGGTAAAATATTGACTCATAAGTGGAGATGCTAAAGCTATGACTCTACAAGAGGACACCACATGGCATGGACCTTGCAGAAAGAAACACTTTGGCATAAATATAGCAAGTGTGGTTTTATTTAGGGAAATAGAGTATTTTAGTGGCTTCATAGCATCAAAGGAACATGAGGTATGTTCAAACTTTTAGGCCTTTTCTAATAGAGATAAATAAATCAGAAGGTCCCACTTGTCTTCATTGAAAATGATCATTGATGAAATTACGTTTTATAATATAAATCTCAAAGTGTATAAGTGTAAAATATAGAGTGAAATATAGATAAGAAAAAATTTACAATTGAATATTAATTTAAACTAAATTAAATTTAACTTTAAAGATAAAGTAATAATAATATGAGAAAATTAAATGAAATACTTACAAAATGATATGTAATTTCATCACTCTTTTCATTGTGTGATCAAGGATGGATTTGATCTTGAGTGATAATGTGGATATTCAACTTCTTTCCAAAGTAAAGATAATTGTACAAAATTTTTGTATACAATATGGTTTTGATGGATTTGATTCTCTTGGATTTGATTGATAATTTGATAACACTTTAATAGCTTGAAGGTGGATAATTAAAAGTGATGGATCACATGTAAATTTATAGTCTTATGGAAGTTAATTAGATAGTTGAGGATTATTTGAATTTATTTAGATAATCAATAGTGAGGAATTAGTCTTCATCCATGAGTAAGATGACAAATTTTATGGGTTAAGAAGAAAGGGTAATTATTTGAGTGAGTTAGAAAGAACATGTCAAGTTAATTGGTTGAATTAGCTTGGAAGTTGGCATGTTCTAAGATGACTCAAAAATTAGTTGAGAAAGTTGAGGGAGTAATTGGATAATTCAACACATAGTTAAAACAAACATGGAGAATGTTTGGATGAGGTGTAAAATCTGAATTTTTAATCAATTTTACAAGAAAATATGTATGCATAATTATAATTATTTGATTAAGAATTATTCAATTATTTGAATTTTGGAAGGAAGCATGTTAATTTTAACTTTAATTGTGGTTAGGAAAGATTTATCACATCAAAGTTAACTTCAACATTAAATGGTCAAATTTAGGTGTCTACATTTTATCCTCTTTGAAAAGGTGTTGCAAAGCAATACCATTTTGAAGAATTGTAAACAAAGTAGAGCATTGATGATTGTGGAGAAGAAAGTTTCTCCATGTAAATGAAAATAAAATTTATGATGCCACTCAAGTGTTGTATGGGGAAGAAGATGAATCCCTGAAATGAGTGAAGGGAAAATCATAAAGTGGTTATAATTAATAAAATCAATAAATTGAAGTAATAAAATCGATACAAGACTTACAAATTTAAAATTTGTGTTAAATTATTTACACCTAGGTATTGGAAACTAGATAATATATCAGAAAAAGAATGTCATAAACTTGACTATTAGATTTGGGATAATGGTGTATGCATTGTTTTGTAGGATGTAATGTTTGATTTTTATTAAATCCTTGATTAAAACACATATGTGTTTGTCTACCATGGAATTCTTTAGTTCTGCATATTTTATATTGGTAATCATAAAGGCCATATGGTGTTCACTAACATTTATCTTCTTCATAAGTACTGCTACTAGATTGTGTTATAATGCAACAAATACAAAAAAAAAACTTTGTTGAAATATGGGCTAATCAAAACTAGAGCTTGGGAAATGGAAGTTTTGACATCCTTGAATGATTTATTTGTCTCTGTTTTCCATTATATTTTTACATCATGGTTCAACATGGCATTTAGTTTCTTGATTATCTCTACAAATCATAAAATGAAATTGTAAACAAAATTAATTTTTCTAAACAAGGATTTAAGATATATATATATATTTTTTGGATATGGAATTTTCAAAATGGCCTATACTCTCTCAATATCAATGGAAATTCCTTCTTTTATGATTACATGGTCCAAAAATTTAACTTGAGTGACCCAAAAAATATTTTATGGGGGGTTCTGGGAGATCCCATATCTTCGACATCTATCAAATAATCTCTACAAGTGATCCACATGATCAGTTCTAGACTTGAAAAAGACCATTAAGTCATCCATATAGATAATGATGCATTTTATAATATGTTCCTTAAAATCAAAATCCATAGTCCTACTAGAAATTATCACCCATATTTATTAGTATGAATGTCATTCTTATTATGCAAAAGTTACCCACTTCCTAGTTTGATCAGTCTTCATTCTGCCATCATTTTATACCAATACATGGTTTTAACTTGATAATTCATATAAAAATGACATCATATTTGACCCAATAACTATCTGAATTACTTCATATAAGAAAGGCAAAGGATAATTACCCTTTTCCAAAAATTGGTTGAGGTTATGTAAATCTAGACATGTCTTGATTTATACATTTTTGTTTCTTATAGGGACTATGTTGGATACCTAATTAGAATGTTTTATGGGAAAATAATTTTGGATTCTAAATTTTTTTGGATTTCTTTCTGAATAAGACTCTAGGACCGGATTATATGGTCTATGTCTCTATATGAAAGGTTTGTGCTCTTATTTCATAGGTATAGTTTGCATGATGAATCTAGGAGTAACAATGTTTAGTCCTCATAGGTTCAAGTGATCACATCTTTATATTTTTATAGTAAATATCTCATCCTTTATCTTTATTATTTTGTACAACTTAGTCTAATGTTAGATATTTAGGGGTGTCCATCTATCCCTAAGTTTAGATTGGTGTAATCAGATTCATTGATCTTAGACTATTTTTGTTAGTCATCTTGATGCTCAATGTCAAAGAGGCACTCTAGGGATATGATTCCATTAGGTATACTATTTTATTTCAATTAGAGGATACCATCATTTTACTTATCTTCCTGAATCATTGGATCAAAATCCTTTTCATCAATAATATGAGACTCAATGGCACTAGATTTCCCATGACCTGAATAATATGTTGGTCAACATCAAATACCTAAAAGTGGTCAACATTATCAAGTACTTAAATACATGATACTAGTTCCAAAATAAATTTATATAATTTTTGTACTTGGAGCGGGGCCCACTTGGTTACAAAGGTAGCCATGGAATCAGTTGTTTGATTCTTCTCCCTGGGGACTAAATTTATGTCGAAAGCCTCAAGTTATTACATCAAATCCCAAGCTTTGTTTTTACATTTATAGAGACATGAAAATTTACATTAGTATCAACTCCTAATTTGGTTAACTAACTTGGAGTCCCCAAACATCACTAGTTTCTTAGCATTCTATTTTAATATGAATTGGAGCCCCGTACTTATAAATTCATATTCTACATAGTTCTTAATGTATGGATATTTTATTATAGAATAAGTAAGGTAATACCTCCCATTATAATTAGTCAGTGTTGTAGCTACACTAGAGCCTTATTTTAACCAAATACCATCAAAATATAATGACCATAACTATGAGATACCTCCAAATTCTTATTCATTTCTTCTAGGCTTAGGTTTTAAGGTGTAAACCTCCATGTGTTATAAAATAATGTTTACTCTCACTTTTGGCATTATACTTTGTGATAATATGCTTCATTTTTTGTTCTCTATCCACCCTGATTTGATTGGCTACTCCTTTCTAAGATATCACATATGTGAAAATTTATTAGCCATGAATCTATTAAGTGTTTTTGACAAGTCATGGATTAGGATTATACTAATGTCAATTACTAAGATGCCAATATACTACTAGACATGGGGTTCATAAGTAATTTTCATGTGAACATTAAGAAACTCTCTAAAAACTAGGATTGAAGATTTATCTAGCTTTAGACATAATATTTTGGACTTATCTAGGGTCAAACCTAGTATTTTATATATCCCTGTAGGCATAACATTAGCTAAGGCACCCTAGTAAACTAGGAAATTCTACACATTTTCCCCAAAGTTCTTGACAGTCAATAAAAATTGTGGTATATCAGGTTTGTCTTTATATATGACCATGTTTACATGTGCATATTTTTATTTTTTAGTGGATGAATTACTAATTAAAGATTTGATAAAAAGATCTCTTTGTTTTGTGATTTGAGCTAGCTCATGAAGGGTAATATTAGCCTTGATTTTACTTATATCCTCAACTATATTTTATCCACTCTTGGTGTGTGGATCATATTGATGTTGCTGATCATTCCCTATAAGAGGAGGTGGATTATTATTAGATTTTGGATTTGGGGGAGTGGTTGCATTTTTATTTATAGGCATAAAATTTGTCTCAGGTTGTTGATTCATGTTTCTTAGATTAAATAGGAAAAGATACAATGGTTTTCCTAGAACATTATATATCAGTATTATGACCTTTATATATATATATATATATATATATATATATATATATATATATATATATATATATATATATATATATATTATTAAAATTAATGGATAGAGTATTTTTATAGGTAATTACTAACAAGGGAAATATATCTTGCTAGAGTACATAAAATGACACATTAAAATATCATGAAACATTGATTTCCATGCATCTACTATGTTTTTTCTTATGACAAAAATTCTTATTCATTGCATGTCCTTTCTTATATTTGAGTATTACCCATATTTTTGGTGTCCTTATTTATGAAGGATGTGATTCCTTATGCCTAATGTGCCTCATGTTCTTGATGTTTAGATTAGAGTAAACCCACCTTTAATAACTGGTGTGGGTATAATCTACAAACACATCATGGGGTCTGAGTTTTTGCTAGCTACAAACAACTGACCAAGAGTACAAAAATGACCCAATCAAAAGAAATATTAGAAGGCCCAAGTATTCTCATAGATTAAAATATCAAAGGAATACAAGGAGAACCAAGTAAAAATAAGTTTCATCTGATTTTGAATGGATCAAGAACTAGCAAAAGAAGATTAAATACCGCATATGACTAGTGCGACAACTAGGCAGTTTTGGCTGAACCAAAAATTAGCCTGGGCTGAAATAAGGCCCAAGTATCAAGATACCATCAGGGTCCCTAAGGGACTAATGAATTGATTTTTTTTGGATTGAAAACTAGGATGGACATAGAAAGATGTTCAAGTCTCTAGAAAACCCTCAAGGTCCCCATGGACCCATCCCCCAATAGAAAAATCATGGAAAATGTTGCTTTAACTTGAAACATGACCCTATCAATTTTAATATGGTGTGACTAAAGAAGCATGAGGCTTAGGTCTCAAAAGTGACTAGTACCCACCACATTTGACTAGTGTAACACCTAGTTGGTTTTGGCTAGATTGAAAACTAGAATGGATAGAAGAAGTTAGAGGCCTAGGTCTTAAAGGGCTCAGAAGGACCAACAATGTCATAAAATGTAAATAAACCATTTTGACTAGATCAGGAACCAACTTGGACACAACTTGAGGTTTAGGTATCTAAAAACAACAACCAGAGGAGTAAGCTTTATAGGTTCCCTACAGGATCTGATTCAAATAGAGCACACTATACCTTAATGGTATAAAACATGATTTCTAACCCAATTCTAGGGAATGGTTTTGGATAACATGACTGAACCTTTCCAATGAGTAAATCAAATCCCAATAGGGTAATGACTAGGAAAAATCATGAAGGGGTTCAAATCCCTAGATGGGATAAAAAAGCAAAACTTAAGACATAGACATTATTTTCAAAATTTGGGAGAGACAAAATCTTAAAGACAATAATTCTAGGACTGGGAAAAAATTTTCATTGAAGCTTAATACCTTCAAGACTTTCCCTATCAAGGAACCATTTTAGTGGATCCTTTATATGTTTCACTTTGAAATTCACACCTATACCATATTGTTCATGATTAAGAACACACCTTAAAGTAGAACTAAATGTAATATCTTAAAAATGCCCAATGGCCTTTATTTGTTTGTAATGTATGTTAATTTTCCATAATTATCTATGTATAGATATTTAGACCAAATCAAACAATATTGATATTTTAGTTGGCATTCAATGTTAAAATCCATCTTTTAAACTCCTTAAGACAACATTCATTCCAAATGTTATTTTACTACTTGAAGTGTTTTTTCCATATGTATAACTTTTTCAATGTCTAGCATGAGCTTTCACATTCATTTTATTTTATCTACACATGTAGTATTCACACTTATTATGATATTAAATATTTGTTTCCATATGAGTATAATATTCTAACATCAATTCCCATATTCCTAGTGACCCAAATATTTATTTCGAAGGCATGGAGGTCCATCAATCGTTGACATATAGGGTTTCAATTCCTCATTATCTAACTACCTCCTTTTATTGTATGGTAGAAAATGAGATATATTGTTGTAATTTATATTCATACATATTTTTTATTATTTTCCACTCATAAATTTTTGTGTAGAAAAGACACTTTTTAATTTTCAAGGCTCATAATTTCTAGTTCACAAGTTAAATATCATTCATATCATTTTTAGTAAATCCTTTATATGTTTCACTTTGAAATTCACACCTACACTATCTACTTCATGATTAAGCACATACATTAAACTGAAACTAAATGTAATATCCTAAAAAGGATCAATGGCCTTTACTTTTTTACAATGTATGTTAGTCTTGCACATTTGTCTCTATATAAATATTTAGACTAAAT
>JARHVA010000285.1:2280000-2312500 GCA_037957365.1 Torreya grandis | reverse complement strand
ACTAAAGCTATGGCACTCTGATTACATAATCTATTGCCACACATAATTTGCCCTAAGCAAACATGATTCATTAGAAGCATTATATATATATATATATATATATATATATATATATATATATATATATATATATATATATATATATATATATATATATATATATATATATATATATATATATATATATGACAATATAATTGAAGTTTGGGAATGAATGAACTAGTCTAGGAGGTCTAAGCAAAAAGTTATGTTCATAAAAATTAACTTTAAAAAATCTTATGACTATATTAATTGGCCTTTCATCCTGGCCATGCCTAAAGCCCTGGGATTTAGGCCCAATTTCATTCAAACTATCAAGATGCTTTTTTTAGATGTGTTGGCCATCCTCTCTATTAATGGAGTCAATTCTGAATAATTTGGTTTATTTTAGTCTATTCACCAAGGATGCCCTTTGTCACTTTCCCTGTATGTGTTTGCAACTGAGGGTTTTGGTTATCTTCTTAGTAATGCCCAAGCTAGGGGCCTTGTTAAAGGAATCTCTCTCCCTCCAGATAAATAAAACCCTTAAGAAGATATGCAACTACTAAATGGCCACTTTTTTAGTGATTATTTCCTTACTATTATTGAAGAAGATAATAATGTGGATAATGACTTGCAGTTTCTCAACACCTTTTGTCTTGCCTCTGGCTCAAGCATCAACATTGGTAAAAAAATGCATTGCTTAAAGCAGTCATACCTTCTCCCATCAGTGTGGATTGCCAAGTATGGGTGGGCCTAGATCCAACATGATGAAATCTTCAAGTTTTCTAGCATCCCTTTTGCCTTTGATGCCTCTCTGCCCATATTGTGGTAATATGATGTTGACAGAGTAGCAAAGAAGCTAGAATATTGGGTGACTAATCTCTTATTGTTAGCAGGTAAAATTTAAATATTCTTAAAAGTGCTTGCAATCACCCATGTTTAATACTCTTCATGTTGGATGCCTTCAAATAATTCTTCTCAAAAACTTGAAATTTTTTTCAAGGGTTTTCTTTGGGCCAATTCTTCACATGGCTATGGATTCCACAGGGTTGCTTGGGAATAATATTGCCTCATGTGGGATGTTAGAGGTATGTGACTCATTAACATGGCTCGTCAAGGATTTGCCTTCCATACCAAATGGATTGCATGGGCCATTGATGGCACATAATCTTGGAAGTATTTTTTTGACACTGCATCACTTCAGGCCTTAAAAAAGCTTGAAAAGGGATTGGCTTCTCCAATCTACTCATCATCAAAATCTCCATTCGAAAGGTCCTTTGTGGTGAAAAATATCTGGAAAACATGGGAAAAGATCAAACCATGGCTTCTCTAAAATGGCTCAAGGTTTTGAGATGGGTTATGTAATAACTCATACTCATTATGTTGGTCACCTATTGTCAATTTCAATGAATTCCTTTTGTTCGAGGTTCCTTATATCAGTGCTCTCAAGTTGTTTCATAGAGGCATTCATATTATCCAAGATATCTTTTATAAGTAGTGTCGCTCTTGACTATCCTGGGAGGAGGTGAAAACCAAAATTTGGTTAGCCAATGCTGATAAAGAATCTTACAAAAAAATCTTTAACATCAATCCACCTTCAATGCTCCACAAAAAATAAATTCATCACACTCATCCTTGGTGGAAGGACTAGAAGTGGTATGTTGAAACTCCATTTCACAATTACATCCCTTGACTTGGCTATGGTTGGCTTACTCCCAACATGCCTATAGTAGACAAGCTTAACTTTCATAGGGGTCTACTTTATTCAATTTGCACATGGTGCTTCCATTTTCATACTGTTTGGGAGGCTTGCTTGGAGCCTAAGCTAGCTCACTTTGCTTGGTATATTTTGTATCAAGGTTTACTTATAGGCAGAAGGCTTATACATTTAATAATTTCCCTTCCTAAATTCCCTTTCTATGGCCATCTAGAAACATTCCCTCATCTTTTATGGCACTTCTCTAAAGCTCAAAGGGTCTAGACATGGATTCATGACCTTTTTCAAACTTTTCTAGCATGAGTTTCTTCATTGGTAGCATATCCTTCTTGGAGATTTACTCGTACTACCTTTTAAATACACCCAAGTCTGGCATACTTTTAGAGTGAAGATTCTATTTTGGTTATGAAAAGAAAGGAATAATGTAGTGCTTAACAATGTTTCCTCAAATTGTATTTTTTTTGCTTCCAACATATTCTCTATTATTTTGAATGTTCTTTTTCAGAAATGAGTGCAGGCAAATAAAGTTGCCATTAAGATTGGCCATCTCTAGGACCTTCTCACTCATTGGGGAGATGTTCCTTGTGCTATGGTGTGCATTCTTCCTTCTCTACCCAGGGATAACATAATTGATGGAAGAATTGCTAGTTCGCCTTGAGGTGGGCACTAATGCTGTCGGTCTCAGTATTGCTCTCAAAGTGGATTTTCATATCAATGCATGTGCCCTCTTAAGCAATAGTGAGGGTAGCAACCCCCACCTCCCTCCCCTACTGGGTAGGATGGTTGGGGTGCTCCTCCTCCTCCTTTGCGTCTAGATGCTTGTTCGGCACCACCTGGATGTAAGACATACATGATGGACAAGTTTCTCAGACTCTCTCTAGCCATTTCTTCTACTCGACCACAAGAAGATGACAAAGACACTGCTCAGGGTTCTGCTTGGAAGCCAATTCCAAATGACAATGCCTTGCCAAGCTCGGGCTAGGGTCTAGATAATATGGATTCTCCATCTTTCGACCTTGCTCTAGCAATTTAATGTTTTCTTTTATAATGTTTTGATGACTTGTTCCTAAACAAAACCTAGTGTTGTTTTTTGCTTCTACTATTTCGTATTCCTAAACTTAACCTAATCTGATTTTAAAGCATACTTCTATATTACCTTTTTTTTTTTTAAATTATTTGTATATTATATGTTTCATTAATATATAAATATATTTCATCCCAAAAAAAAATCATGTGATTCACAACTCGTATAAAGAAAAGAACACAGATAGCGTTTACTTTCAAAAGAAACATTTTCGAAGTTTAACTTTCTAATCGCTAATTCGTCGGATACGACACGTTGTAAAACTCTACCGTGGACGTTTGCTTTTCTTGCCACTCTCCTATTATTTCCGTCCACAGACTGGGGTCTATATAAGGCTAGACTAATAAGAGTTATCCAAGCCTGTGTAAGGTGTAGATGGTCCATGGTGTTTTATCACTGTATGAAGCCATGTACATCCGCGGCTGCGTTTGCGGTCATGTATATATATAGAAATGTTGAGGAATATATGCAAATATGCTGCCTGTATCTCATGGAAAGGTTCGTCCTACTTACAATGAGTTTCAAATGTTGTCCACTACAAAATAATTTTAGCATTATATTTCCATGCTGTGCTCTGATTGGAGTATTTAGTTGTCGCAGTATTGAGACAAACTAGAGGGGCGATGTCCGTGCAATCTCTAGGCTATCTCTGGAGCCGAACTCTATTCAGCTCCATTATGTTTTCAGAGATTCATGCTATGTCGAGCTCCACAGCTAGCCCTTAAACTGCATAAATATCATGCCTCGCATTTAGTCCCAATTCTGTGACAACTAGACAGTGCAACCGAAAACACAATATGCAAATTCAATAATATAAGGCGTCTGATCTGGCCAAAACTCCAACCGATTTCAACTATTAGAAAGCGAATCTTTGGGAGATATGAAGATTCGTTAATATGATTACTCAGGGGTAGAGATAGAAATTAAACAGCGATTTTTTTGGATAGTAGTGAAATCACATTAATTTTAGTGCTCCTTAAATAAGCTTTACTGTTAAAATATAAGTGATTAGGCAATAAATTGTGGTTTTTAATTTTTGTTATGTTTATAATTATAAGCTTCTCTGTGTATCATTCTTCCTGCACAATATCTTTGTGGTGTTTCGGGAGGACACTACAATTGCACAACCATCGTAAAGCCATTAAGACATTAACTTCACACTAACCGAACGTCTAGCCGAGTTAAAACGTTTACCGCCAATCCATACATTTTTACTTTCGGAAGTATGAGGTGAGGAAGTGGTACTTGACCAGAAATCAACGCAACTACAGAACAAAATAAATGCATAGAGAAGGAATATGATTTATGAAAAAGTTGTGGAGGTGCAGACTTTCCTAACGGTTGTTACTTTGCCGTTACTTTGTTATTTTTGTGTTTTTTTATGTTAATAATATGTTACTAGTAATTGCATGGAGGAGGTGTAATACTTCAATACTACAATAAAGAGAGTAAAGAGAGAGTGTTCAGTTAATTGTTCAGATAAATAAGGTGAAATATAAATAATTTTTTTAAGAAAGTTGTTATACATTTAAAAATAATTTTACAACATAATCAATAAATTGTATTTTATGTATCTTAACAGTGTTTAAATATTGAAAATCAATGTTTTGTTCTAAATTATATGATAAAAATAAGAAAGATATAACAAGTGAAACATGAATAAAAATATAATTAAATAATTGTAAAAAATACGATCTTCAATTTTCTAAATTATTATCTATTACATCTTAAAATAACATAATATAATATGTCTTTAGAAAAAACTTCTTCTTGATTAATGTTGAAAAAATATTACAAACTAAAATTATGTTAAAAAATATGTCAATATTAAATATTTTAATGAAGCATCATAATATTATATAAAATTTATTTTAATTGAATGACAAACTTTTCAGTTATTTCAACAACATCTATTGGGTTAGAAATCTATAACAAAAATCAAGAATTAAATTATATTGAAGTCTGCTATTAACCATTTTTCTTTTTCTTTTTCTTAAAAAAAAACAACAAATGTAAACTTTGAGTTTGAGAAAAAAAATCAAAGAAATCTATGCATTCTTACATACACATTCAAATTTAGTAAAAAAATATTAATGATTTTTAATGTGATAAAATTATTTTTTTTTGCATAATATACATGCCACTATAGAAAAAAGTATTTATGTCATTGGTTCCATTTATTGATTGTTAATCTGCTTTATCTGCCACCTAGTTATCGGAAGGCCAACACATCCCTACCACCACTCTTAGATCTTATGACATATTCACACCACTGTTTGTTGTACATCAAAAATATGAAAATGTGATCATATTTATTCTCTAATAAACAATGTGAACCCTTGATCAAGTAAAAAAATTCAATAATCATTTTAAAAGAACAAATTAAGAACATACCCTACATTTAAGAAAAAAGAATGAACATTAAAAAAAGGCTTATGTACATAAAATTATGATTTATACTAACTTTTAACTTGATAACAAAATTTCTATGATAGACTATGCCATTATTTATATACTAATTAATTTTAATGACTTTATCATGTAGTTTGTTTATAATAAGTTTTCTATATGCTAATGAGAAGGAATGGATATTGATAAACAGTATTTCAAATATAAATTTATGCCTCAATGAATTTTTGTATGGTCTTACCCTTTGTAACAAAAATTAAGGACACAATCAAAACTTTATAAAAGGTTATGATTGTATAGGAAATTAAGTACTTTTTAAATATGGTTCAAATCTTTTTTCATGTTATATTTATTTATAAGTTATAAAATGTATTATTTAATTTTTTATGTTATATATATTCATGGGCTATAAAATATGTTATTAAAAAAATATTTAAAAGATTTTGAATATATAAAATTAAATAATTATCTTTACTTTATATATTAATGTTTAAATATTTAAAGAAGAAAATAAAAAATAGAATTCATATAATTAAACAGTTTAGAATTCATATAATTAAACAGTTTTAATAAGAGGAATAGCAATAAAAAGTCTTCACATGTGAATTAAAGTCTAGACATAAAGAAACAGAGTATAAAGTGTAGGTGCATAATTATATCGACATAAAAGTAGAAATAAAGTAGAAGATGCAACTTACAACCACTGTAAAATCAAAGGGATATGAAACGATACAATTCTAAAGATAAAAATTGGTGATGATTATTCTTCAAATCGTGAATAACATAAATTGATTATTGGGTAAATGATCACCCCATTTTTTTAATTTTATTATCTTAATTTTTCTTATAATACTGTCACTTATAACTTTATTATTTTTTAAGCTTTTTCATTAACTTGTTATGCATGTTTACTAGTATAAAATGTTATGACATGAATTCTTTCCGTGTCATTTATCAATTTGTTCCCCGATTGAAATATATTATACAAGTATACTAAACCACGTAGTAGATATTCATACAAAACACATGCACATAGATGACAGTAAATGTATTTTTTTGCGGGGTCCATATAAGGTAGTAATAAGATTGTAAAGTAAAAATGTAAAAATTTCAACAACTCGCTAGTTCACTAATGTGTTGGGCAAGTGGAAAATCCATGTTTTCTTGAGAGAAATATTGTGGGAAATGTAGGGCAAATCATATATATATATATATAGATGTACATATGTATGTATACATATATATAGAAAGTGTGTATATATTTTTATTTTCATATATTTTCATGATTTATATCACATTAGCTTTTTGTATTACATTATATAATATTATGTATATTGATTTGATATTTTTGTGTTTATTAACAAGATTTTTATGTTAGTGCTTCTGATGTGCCTCATCCCCTTGATGTTCTATATTCTTTGCACTACCCCTAGGCATCCCTCCTTCCCCGCTATACACACACATGTGTGTGTTTCTATGTATGCATTCATGCATATATGTATGTGAATGTTATTCTCGTATTTTTTATGTGTTGCTCGCGATGATCATTATGTTAGTATTTTTCATGTACCTCATCCCCTTGAAGTTCCATATCTCCTACCCCTCACATACACACAAATTTATAATGCTTGTATATTCTTTTTATGTTTTCTATTATGTTCAATTTGCTTAAGCCTTCTTATGTTTATATCATATATTTCTCTAATGATCTAAAATGTGTTGATTTCCATGTATCTTCAATGTTTTTTTTATGACTATATTTTTTATCTATTGCATGTCATTTCTTTTATTTGAGTGTTTCCCATTTTCTTGGTGTCTATAATTATGCAATATGTGCTTACTTGTGCCTAATGTGGTTCCACAATCCTGATGTGATTTCATTATTTGAGTGTTATTATGGGATTGACCCAAACATTTCAACATTTATTCCTCGTGACTCAATGATTCATGTTTATGATGTAGAGGCCCATCACTTGAGAATATATAGGATTATAATTCAACCCTACCTAGCTACCTCCTTTGATGGTATAATAGATATATGAAAATTTCACTACATAATAAGGATAAAGGAGGTATATGGTTGTAATATATTTCCTTATCTATCATTCTTTTTTACTAACCAATGTTTACATAGGAATGCAATTTTTTAATTTCTAAAGCTCATCATTTTAAATTCAAAAGATAAAATTCAACCACATCCTTTTTAGTATATTTTTAATATTTTAAAATTTTAAATTGACGCCAATGCTACCTACTTTTTGGTTAATCATAAACATTAAATGTGAACCAAATTTATTATTCCAAAATGGCCAAAACCATTTTTTTCGTCTTTATGGTAGATGTGGATATTTTTATATCTATAGATATTAAACCTGAATCAATCAATATTGGTACTCTAACTGACTTTCAAAGCCCAAATCTCTCTTTTAAGATCCTTAATAAAAAAACCATTATATCTTTATAAACCTTTGGTCCCATGAATGTAATATATTTCACATTATTTTTAAATATTTCTACCTCTCATCATTTAATAGATTGGTTGATCTAATTTATGACATTTTAACTTCTATACATTGGAAGTCAACACACATGACAATATTGTGTAATTTAAATTTAGAATCACCTATAAATACAAAAAAAATCTAAAAATTTTAGACACAAACTAACTATTGATTATAAAAATGAAATTGAGCATATTATTATTGCATTAGAGGAATATTTTGTTGTTACACTTTCATAGTGATTTCATTATTATACTATATGGGGATAGAGGACTTGCTCAAGGACACTAGTTACATAAATATTTATGTAAAACCCCAATCTAGTTTCCTTAACAATCTATGAAAATGATTTAACTATTGCATGTACAAAGCAAATGTAACATTAAAATTGAGGGGAGCTAAAAAAAAAGAATAAGATCATCAAACTTAGGGAGTCATATTTATGTCACAGACTCTTTACCATGGTTGGAATTTTATGATTGATATATTTATATTAATTTAATTTTATGGTATTTTTAAACATTTTTCAACTAAATTAAACAAATTAAATGAAATTATCTTTACTCTAATTGCATGTTTTTAAGTTCAAATTTCAATGAATTTTATTTTATTTAAATTTATGGTATTTTAAAAATCTTTTCCATGTACTCAACCCAAGTGGAGAAATATTTGGTACTCTAGTTAAAATTCAATAACAAAATATCCCATTTTAATCTCCCTAAGATAAATTTTTCTATAACTTTCTAAACCTCTTGCCCCCTAAGTAATTTATGTTGTTGAGGTATGTTGTTGTTGTTGTCCTTGAGGCATTGATATTGTTATTGATGTCAAAAGTAGTTGAATGTCATTGATGTCCTATAGGTGCTCTTATGAATATGTATGATAATTGATCATGATAGATTAAGCATGGTCTAGTAGGTCCTTAAGTTCTACATAAGGTCTTGACATAATGTTGAGATGTGACAAGCTTATGAGTAGTGATTACCTAGTATTGATATGAAAAATCATCTAAAATAAAGTGTTTTTTGTGTTGAAGTGATTATTTTGATAAGGTAATTTATTGACCAAGTTCATAAGAAGCAAGTCCTTGTGGACAAGGTGTTCACAAAGCCTAGTCTTGTCATGGTGAAGGCATGAATAGTGAAGCTTGGTGAAATGAGTGACTTGAGGCTTATGAGAATATGTGTGGAAGTAATTTAGAATTGTATAAGGTTAATTGGCATGATATTGATTTTTTTGATGCATCTACAGTGGCAAGAAAGTCTCAAAGAGGTATGGTACCTAGTAGGTCTATTTGATAGACTAGTTCTTAAACATGGCTATGGCTTGAAGAGGTATGATGATGATGATGATGATGATATGGATATGTATGGACTTAAAGTTGTGTAATAAAGTGATAGATAATGTGATAAATGTGTTGAGTCAGTCACATGACTCTCATAATGAGCCAAAGGGGTATTTTTTTCATTGGTAGTCTTCTCATAGACCTCATCTTAAGATCTTAGGTAGCATGACGAGGCATCATAATAAGGTTTGGAGGTTTTTGAGCTCATGTGAGAATGTTTTTGGGTATAATATGTTATTATAATTAATTTTTTGAATTTTAAAGTATTGAGTTGAAGAAGAAAACATGAAAACCTGATCTCTCGAGTACTATAATGAACATTTACAGACTCGAGAAGGAACTTTTGACACTTTTTGGCACATGTGACTGTTGCATGAGAATCTGAAAATATTAGGGAGAGATGTAAAAGGGTCATAAAAATGTTTTATAATCATTAAGAGTTTGTTTTAAGGGCAAATTTTTATGAACAAATGTTAAGAATAGAAACTAGTCTAAAACCCTCATTAAACCCTTATAGAGACCCAATGGTGAGGAATTTATTTTTGAGTGCCTATAATAGATTGGTAAGGATATTTTATGATTGGATCATGTATAGGACTCTTTAAATTACTTCCATGTGGCACTAAGTGCTTAGGAGAGTGAGTGGAAGCCATAAAAAATCCCTTATTTTTTGGAAATTTGATATAGAAAGTAGGGTTGACCAAGTCAAAGCATACAAATGGATGGAGGTTAAAGATTAAGAATTATTTCTCATTCGCATGATTATTTATGAGTAGGTTAATGAATTCAAATATGCTAAACTGGTCATGTATTTTGGTCTATCACTAAAAAAGCCTAGTGAGGAAAATAGTGAGAAAACCAGGCATGAATGAGAATGACTTTAGGGATATGTTGCAATGGATTAAAAATGGATCCAATTACTTGAGGTTAGTTTTAAATAAATATAACATATGTATATTCTATTTATATGTCTTGGATAACATCTAATATGTTACAAATGTTGTTCACAAGATGACCTATCTAGTGAAGATGAAACAATAAAGGTATAAGGTTTAGAGATTGGTCTATATATTCCATGTTTGCTATTAGACATATGTATAATTATGTTTGGAGATATTTTAAATATGGATAAGGATCATAATCATGTATCAGGACTTATTTATTGTGTCTAAACATGTATTAGAATGCATGTTCACCTTGATTAGTTCTCAAGGCAAGAATGATAGTTCTGGGTATGCAAGATGGAGTGAAGAGATTGGGATTCTATGACAAGATTCAATGTATCTAGTGATCATGTTGATTTTTTTTTTTACATATATAACCTATAAAATCTCTATATAAGATTGAAAGATAGTCTAAAATTTTGAAATATGGAAGCCAAAATGGGTTGTCTGGCTATTTAAGAATTGTGAAAGAGAAGCTTAATAAATTGGTCTACAAGACTAATGATTGTCACCAAATTCAATGATATATCTATTATATGATGTTATATAGGTCACATAATAGCTATAAATATGTATAATTATTATTTTATGTGTCTTTATAAGAGTTGAAAACAACATTCTTTAGGACTATGCTTTTTTAGGGTCTTTGGTAGTTTTTTTGTATGTGAATGAGTTGTATGTTCATATGTCATTATGACCAATTTGTAAGTGTACAAAGAATATGGTTATTTATTATAGATGCCATAGGATTTTATACATGAATTTGGAATTTTGGAAATTTTTTGTACATATGTTGATGTTCAAAGGTTGTAGACTATGTTTTGCTACTTTTTGACAGGTCAAAGTGAGTCTCTTATAGAGATGTTTCTAAGTCTTTGGAGCCTAAGTGATGGAGTATAATGATTTTTATGATGACCCTATGGTCATAAAATTTACATCCATATGCTTATTATTATATACAGGTTATTTTATAGGTTTTTGGAGCTTCATCTTTGCAGACAATGTTTTAAGCTAATTATGCCTAATATGTCTTTAAGGCCTAATGGAGCTTTCATGAGGTAATTGAAGGATGTGTGACTTATTGAGCATGGAGAAGGTTATTTGAGGTTTCCATATAAGTGATTAAAAGGTTAGAGGTATTTATTGAGGGCCATATGGGCCATATTGATTCAATTTATTCCATGGAGAAGATAGACTTAATGTAATTAGGTCTCTAAGTAGGCCTAGAAGAAGATTGAGGTCTAAATGAGTTTGGAAGACATAATGGTGATCCTAGTTTGATTTATTATTGTGAGTAATGTGAATTAAAACATGTTTTAGGTCTGAACCTAATGTGTTTATTATTGTTACTTATATTTTAACCCTTTGAGGAGATGGCAAAGCTCTCCTCATCGAAGTGGCACAATAGAAACACCTCTAGACTTGTGGGTAGCATAAGGAATGAGGTGAATCTTTAGATAGGGATATCTCCCTTGATGTAACACTTTAGATTAAAAATATAATAAAGCTTTAGGGAGTGAAAAGGGAGAGAGATAAATTAAAATAAAGTAACCTAAGGGAGGTGATATACCAAAATAGATGATGACTTCCAACTAGTAGCATGTTACATAAGATATTAAGAGACAAACTAAACATACACTTCTCTAGTCTTTATCTTCTCACATCAATGTTACATTGTGAGGTTATAGATGAATGTGTAAAGCTAGGATGACTAGAGAAGAGGCCTATGAGGGCACTAATGAATAAACTAACTCACTCAAACTTGGACATCTCCTAGAAAACTTCACATTCCCTACAAGAATAAACCTTCCAACTGTAAATAGTATGCAAGAATGAGATAACATGCTAAGGAATCAATAGTCTTCACCAAGTAAGATCTAACATTCAAGTAAAACACACTAAGAATAGTCATGAAGAGGTGAAAATCAATATTATTATTGATAAAATGGTATGCATTTGAATATGGCTTTGCCATACATAGGTGGAGCATAGATTACAATGCCAAAAAGGCTAGTTCTTATGAAACTTGAGAGTGGGAAGAGAAGAGAGAAGTCTAAGGGTCACAAGAACACTTGTAAAGTTGAGAAAATAAACTAATTATGCATGATAATATGATATGGTATTAATAATTTAAGGTTAAGAATCACATGTGTCCATTTAGGGCATTATATTCATGAAAAGTGGCAAGACATTCCTTATGTTGGCATAGAAAAACTACCTTCATGATTGGTCTTGTTTGAATGCCTCATACTTGATAAGTACCAATTATTATGATTGGGATGAATTTTAAGGAAATTATACACGCCTTTACATGCATTAGTTTTAATCTTGGTCCTCTGGAATCATATGTAAAGGAGTTATCATCATCTATAGTCCAAAAAATTCCTCTTTCATGCACCCTACCCACTTGGCCTCAAATTTAGTATATTTTTATAATGAAAATATGTATAATGGATTAGATGACATGTTTTAAGACAATTAATATCATTATAATCATTAGGTACACCTTAAAATCACCCCACTTGAAGTTTTCCACCTTTTCACTAGTTTGTCTAATATGCCAGTTTTAACTGGCTGAGATGAGAGATCCTATTAAGAAACTTAGGAGTTATTATAAAGAATTAAATTGAAATGGGGAGTTATAAAAATTCTTAATATTTCTCCCAAAGTTTGTTTCATCTTCAAACCCCTCCTAGAACCTACACAACACAAAAAATAGTAAAAAATACCCTATTTATCACCCCATATGTACAAGTATATATAGAAAAAGCATGTGAGGGAGACTAATTGAGTCATATACAAGTTAAAATATATTTAATTGTCAAAATATTTAATTATAATGCATTTATAACTTAATTTATCCATACTGGTCCTTAATTAGGGCTTGCAAGGGATTTTAACAATTTTTGCTCTTAAGGTTGTTTCATAAAGTTATAACATCCAATTCTCAAAATAATTCCACAAACATGTCATTAGATACCCATAAAAAAACACTTAACTATTTTGGAATCCATTAAATTCCTCATGAAAGATATGAGTGTTCAAACCTGTCTTATTGAACCCTTTTTCTCATTTTGCACAAGTTTGAGTTGGTTTCTGAGCCAAAAATGGCTTCCTCAGGGTTTCCTTTGCATCTAAATAATTTTAACACATATATTATGTCTTCATATACATGATAAAATTCATTTTAAAGTTCATTTCATACTATAATTATGAGTGACCCCTCATTTGTCTTTACGCTTGACCCTTGCCTAACAGGCTTGACATGATCTAACAAGGTGGAAGGCATATCTCTTATTTTGCTTGTTAGATAATGTATAAGCCATTTATTTTACTTTATATACATTATAAAAATACTTTGTATGTTTTCATGTCCATGTTATAGTGGTTATAATCTTATTTCTTACACTATGACCCCTCGAACACCCTCCATACTCTTGAATTTACAAGATTGAGTTTCTTATTCCTAACTATGTTTTGCATTAACAAGAGCACATGTAGGTTATTTTGTAGTGTTTGAATATTTAAGGTAATAAAAAAAAACTTATTTAATCTTTACCAAGGTTAACCTAAAATATTTACTTAATTTCCTCACTCTTTGGGGTTGAAAATCCTTAGGACCAGTCAAAACTAATTGACTATGTTACCCTACCTATACGTGCATACAAGGTTATAAGGGACATGTGTAGGTGTTTTTGTCATGATTTAATATTGTAAAAAAAAATACAAAACCTACTTATAACTCCCTATATTATTTTAATATGGTTTATATCAAAATTTCTCATGTTTGGGCTATTCACACACCAAAACTACTATTCTGCTCACTATCTTAGATAGTCAAACACAATTGACTATAGGTGGGAAAGATGCAACCCTATATGTGATAATTTTATCTTATAAGGTGACATGTAATTATTCAACCTAATTAATCATTTGAAAAGCTTTTTCATTTTACATTATTGGTGGTTCTATCACAAACTTGACTATTGGATAGTGTGCTCCTATAACTTGTTGTAGGTGGATGTTTCAGGGCCTATGTATGGACAGGGTGTGCATATGAAGGTCTAGAACATTTTATAGAAACCAAAAATTGATTATATTAATTTTACTTAGTGTGTATTTCACTAAAAAATCCCAATCAAAACATCTATGTATTCCTTGTTATCACCTTTAAATGATAAAGGTCACTTAGCAGTCCAAAACTATAGATGAACACTACCTATATTCAATGTTTTTGAGGGCATATTTATGACACTTAACAACCATTATACACTCATTATTTTCCACTCAAACATTTAAATTATGATGATCTATGTGGTAGATAAAATACTAGCCCATCAAGATGTATAAATGGTTTATGCATCCTTGTTATGAGGTATCAACAAAACCGCAAGGATAACTATTTTGCCATTTTAGGGAAAATGGACATGAAATAGTCATTTATATCTTTGAGCATGGTTTTAAAATTCCATATATAAATTACCATCTCAAATGGGATTGAAATTATATACATAACCTTATAGATAATCAAATATGATTTCAAGCAATTTTTTTTTCAAATAGATGTTTCTAAATCTCTATCAATACCCTGTAGGTACATATTCCATATACATGGAACATAGTGAAAATGTGTAATGTTTATTGTTTTGACCCTCCACTTGAGCTATATTATTATTGAAAGTATTAAAAATGGATTATTTTAATTTTAAAGGACCTTTCTCATTTCCCACAATTGTTTCCAACATGAATTTTCCTTTCAAACACCTATATGTGAGCTTGTTCATGGCTGCCTAACTGAAAATGTTGCATATGACTATAATAATCCTATTTATACATTAAATTAAGGATTTAATAACCAATTATTGTTGTTAAAAGATACAAAAATACTTAAAAACCTTAAACACACCTTTGTGAACATGTTTTATAGTCTCCACACATGCTTTTCATAATTGCTACAAGTAAACAATGAGTAAAAACTAACTATATAGTGCTCATAACTATACTCTCATAGAGAATTTACTCAAATAATTAGATTAAAGTGTCAATGGGAAAAAATATAACATTTAAAACATATAAATAGACCTATAAAAAGCCTTTTAAACCATGAACAATCTTGGAATTCTTAAAAATGGTGAAAACTACCTACAACTCAGAAAAGTATTACCTCTTGACACCTAAGGTGATTATCATGTCAAAACATCATGAAACTTGAAAAAAAGCATGGGAATTATTTTTTAAGGAGTTTAAAATAATTTTTCATCAAACTTAGTAATTGGTTTGTATGAAATTTCTCAAATCAAGGCAAAACCTATAGGGTACATGAAACAAAAGGCAAAAGGGTACAATCAATTTAATGAGGGTGGTTCAAGAAGCACAAGTCACTATTATAAAAAATAATTATATCGAAATGAAGTTATTTATGTGAACTACAACCTTCCCAAATAATTTGATTTGAAACCTCTTGATCTATTCGTATTGAGCAAAAACTTGAAGGTCACTTATACTTGCTAAGAGGATTGAAAAAGGAGCAGAATGGTTTTGGGCTAGAAATGGAACTTATAGAGAAAGACAAATGTGGAAATAAGATTGGATAAGATTAAGAGAAATACAATTATACTTTTGAATGTTTCATACTTCCCAAGGAGCTATACAAGTGTCAAACTTCTTCTTTTCCTCAAGAAAAATGCCTTTTTTCTAAGGAACCTGCCACTTTTCAGTTGGTTTTAATTACTTAAGACCTATTAAGGCACATGGATTGTGAAATAATATTTCTAAACATTCAAACTTCCCAATAAATTTATAAAACTCATTAAATTCCCCTTTTTGACCTCAAAATGACCCAAA
This sequence comes from Torreya grandis, assembly GCA_037957365.1. NCBI lineage: Eukaryota > Viridiplantae > Streptophyta > Pinopsida > Cupressales > Taxaceae > Torreya > Torreya grandis. The sequence continues at coordinate 2,296,635 of JARHVA010000285.1, read as the reverse complement.
AATGATAAAGGGACTAAAATAACTAATGACCAAGGCTAGTACAACATTAAGTGATATTAATTAACATATAAAACACCTTGTGACATATGTATAGGAATATTGAAATGCCTAAAATTCATTTTTTACACTAGGGGTGCCCCAATTTAACCTATAATTCAAATTTGGTGAACATTAATGTCTTAGTCAACCAAGAGTAGGAATGACCTAATGACTGGTATAAGTACAATGAATAATAGGCCTATTTGGGTGAGTATGAGGAATGAGAGTGCAAGAAAATAAAAGAGAACCTTGAGGAGTATAAGGAGATCTTGTAGACCATTAAATGGGAGTAGAGGATCAGTCATTAATATACATCAAAAGTTTTGAGTATGATGATCAAGGTAATATGACCTATATCTATTAAAAAGAGGCATGTTGAGTGAGGAAGCCTAAGAGAATGCTTTGAGAGGGGTATAAGGTTAAAAATATATGAATTAGTTGATTTTATATTGAGATACCATCAAAACTACATCATATATGTGTTCTTGATATATGAAAATGGGTGAAATTTAGATAGAGAAGATATAGAGCTGAAGAAGAGGTCACCATCTCTTGATTGAGCAACAAGGTATCCTAAGGTGAGAAGTTGGCCTAGGCTGAGTTGTTGTTTTTTAAAGAAGGAGTGAGAGTTTCTTTGAAAGTTTTATAAGTGTAATTAAAGTGGTTTATTTGGTGCTAAGTGACGTGGGGGGTTGGTGACTCCTTTCAATTTGGAGATTGCTAAAGGACTAGTTGAATTGGTGCTTCACTAGTGAGGGGTTGGTGTTCCTTGTAGGGTTGTGCCTCACTAAATATTGATTAATTACTTATAGGACATTAGTTAAAATGGTGTTTTAGTGTGTTTTATCCCCCTTGAGTATTTTCCCCATATATTATGTGTTTTTTACTTCATGCTATTATGTATGCTTGTTTATAAACTGGTTGATATATGTGATTGAATGAATGCTTCATAAGTGATAAGTGGAATGAATTGTATGTTTTGAAGATATTAATTCACCCACTTGATTGGATATGCTTAAAACATGTGTTGTGAAATATTTTAAATTTTTTTATGTCACCTCAATTAAGGGATGGATTGATCTACTTATTCATTAAAATTTATATTGTATCTACTGGAGGTTGCCATGCATACCAATATTGTAAAATTTAAATTCAATGTTACCAATAAATACATGATGTGGATCATTTAGACATAAAATTAACATTGATTATAAATCTAACATCCAACATGTTTTTGTCATTGGAGGTATATTTGTTATTCTAAGGTTCTTAATGATATCATTATTATATTATATGGGGTTTGATTGCTAGAGGAATAGTTAGGGGCCACTAGTCACAACAATCATTTTGTTGGTTAAGAATGTGTCTTATTTAATAATTTAGGGAAAATATTACACCATTATAAGTATTCAAATGTGTAATTGGTATTTTGAGTGAGGCCTAATAGCCTAAAGGTGATCCTATGATGCACAAGTTTGAAGTATGATGATGATAGCATGTATCATGATTATATAATGATGGTCTGTCAAAGAATGATGGTACTAAAAGAGTTAACTAAGGAGAAGAAGGTTGACAAGATGAGTCATGATCAAATCTTAAACCAAGGTGAGTTATGTGTTACTTTAGGATATAAATCAAATTTGAAAGTATGTCAAAGGTGTTATTTACCATCCCAGAAGTATTATGTAGAAGCTAAGTTAAACATCAAACCTAAGTTGACAATCAAAAGGACATTGAAGACATGTTGAGATAAAGGTATAGGTCATGGCATAAAGGTGTCATACATAACCTTAATTTAGGCCTTGTAAGAAGGTATATGAAAGTATCTTGGAGAAGGAAGCAAGTAGGGGTTCATGAGAGTTATTCATCTATCTATAATACCAATGCCATTCTTGATAGAGGTATTATCTATAACATTCAAGTACTAGAGATGATCGAAAGAGTATGTTTGACCTTTTTTTTCCATGAAGATGATATGAAGTGATCTAAGCCATGACATATGATCATGTGATTTGTATCAATGATGAAACATCATGAAGAGATCTATAAGTAAGTCATAAGTATATATAAAGGCATAGGTCTACAAGTGAAGAATAAGTTGAGTCTATGATGTTGTCATAGATGAGTATAGGTATGTTAGAGGATGAGTATGTTGATGAGGCCATGATCAAATTATACATAGATGAGGAAGGAAAGATAGCAGAGATGAAAAGATGAATGAATGTTTTAGGTCTCTACTAGGCCTAAGAAGAGAAGGTGGTTGATTGTGCAAGATTATGAAGTTTCTTATATGTATCATGAGTTTGGGTTAAATTTTTTGAGTAATCTTATGAGGGTATAAAGTATATAAAAAATTGGGAACTTGATGTATGTTCATCTTGTTCAATTCGATATTTACAATTTTTGAAGATGCATTTAAGTGTATAAAGACCTAAGAAGATGTTTGTACCTAATGGGAATGATCAATGGTGGAGAAGGTTAGTTTGGGTGATGATGTAAGTATTTGAAGCATATAAAATGATTGGCATATAATGAGGGTTTTAGGATTCCAAAACCTAGAAGAGTTTTCATGAAGAGAATAAACTTGTAAAGACTTGTGAAGTTCAATGATCATCATATGCAATGTCTTTAAATGAATCATGTGGAGTTGAGTGATCTTAGGGAATGTCAAAGTGACATTAGGATCATGTAATTCATGTGGATAGTGTATGATGACCTTGAAAAAGTATGTGAAGTACAATACTGATCAGTGTAATCTTACTTAGTGGTTTGATATGCCACAATAGTCTTGATAGAGTTTGATGATTATTTGATAGAGGTATGACATAGATATTAAGGTGTCATAGACCTAATTAGTAGTTTGATATGTGGAATTTTTTTGATATGGTTTGAGCCATGATGGATTTTGAAATATAAATGGGTTAGATTGTTGTATGAGTAATATTTTGATATGACATATGGAAAATGAATATGTTTGTGTGTAGATGACTAAGATTATTCTTTAGAAAAATGTTATTCTTTGCAGACAATCCTAATGTGTGTAAGTATCAATAAGAAAAGGGAGTTCCTTATTTAGGTGTTATCAGACCTCAATCAATAATAATGATGTTTATGTGTATGAAGGCCTATAATGGTTTAGGAAAACTTAATGAAAGGAGAGCATGGTTTTAAGGGGAACTTTATAGCTCTATGATTAAGAAGTTGTATACTTAAGTAGATATGATCATAAGGTGAGATGAGTTTTTATTTGGATTGATCAAAGGAAGACTAATCTTGTTTGAAGAGAAAATATTTGTTTTTAGTTGCTCTAGGTCCAAGGATCAATATTTTTTTGTCAGAGATGACCCTTTTTAATTAATGTGAACGGGGGAGAAATACTATATTAGGAGATTCAACACTAGGGGATGAGAATGAACTATTTTATTAGTGTTTTACATCAATGATAAAGTGGGAAATTGTTGAGGTATATTCTTTATGTTGTGCTTAAGGCATTGATATTGTCATTGATTTCAAAGCTAATTAAATTTGATAGATGTCCTTGAGGTGATCTTATGAATATGTACGATAAGTGACCATGATGGATTAGCATGGTCTAATAGGTCCTTGAGTTCTTCATAAGGTCTTGAAACAATGTTGAGATGTGACAAGATTATGAGTAGTGATTGCCTAGTATTTATATGAGATATCATCTAAAATATAGTTTTGTTTGTTTTTAAGTTATTTTCTTGATAAGGTCATTTATTGACCAAGTTTATAAGAAGCAAGTTATTATGGACAAGGTGTTCACAAAGCCTATTCTTGTCTTGGTGAAGGCATGAATAGTGAAGCTTGGTGAAGTGAGTGAGTTGAGGCATACTAGAATATGCATGGTATTAATTAAGCATGGTATAAGGTTTATTGGCATGATATTGAGATTTAGAATGCATCTATAGTGGTAGGAAGGTCTCAAATAGTTATGGTACCTAGTAGGTCTATTTGATAGACTAGTTCTTAAACATGGATATGGTTTGAAGAGGTATGATGATGATGATGATGATGATGATGATGATGATGATGATGATGATGATGATGATGATGATGATGATGATGATGACGACGATGATGATGATGATGATATGGATGTGTGTGGACTTGAATCATGTATTAGGATAGTAATCATGAATCATTACTTATTTATTGTTTTTACATGGATACTATAATGCATGTTCACCATGATTGGTTCTCAAGGCAAGAATGACAGTTATAGGTATGCAAGATAGAGTGAAGAGTTTGAGATATTATGATAGGAGTAAATGTATCTATTGATCATGATGATGTTTTTTTAACATAGATCACCTATACATGATTTATATAATATTTAAATATAGTTTAATAATTTGAAATATGGAATCCAAAATGGGTTGTTTGGCTCTGTAAGAACAATGAAAGAGAAGCTTAAAACATTGGTCTATAAGACCAATGGTTGACACCATATTTAATGATCTATATAATTGATGATGTTATACATGTCATATAGGAACTATTAATATGCATAAGTGGTCTTGGAAGTGTCCTTATAGGAGTTTAAAATAACATTCTTAGCGACTATGTTTTCAGGGTCTTTTGTGGTTTTCTTTAAGTGAGTGAGTTGTATGTTCCCATGTCATTATGACTAGTTTGGAAGTGTACCAAGCATGTGGTGATGTATTATAGATGACATAATATATTATACATGAATTTTTAATGTTGTAAAGTTCCTATATAAAATTTTATGGTCAAATGATCTTGATTGTGTTTTAGAGCTTTTTTGTAGATCAAAGTGAGCCTTTTATATAGGTGCTTCTTAGTATATGGATCTTGAGTTATAGATTATAATGATTTATATTATGAAACTTAGGTCATGAATTTTCCATAAATATATGGTTTATTCCTTGAAAGCGTTTATATAGGTTGTTTGAGGTTCATCTTTGTAGAATATGTTCTTGGGTAATTAGGCCTAATAGGTCTTTAAGGACTAATGGAGCTTTCAAGAGGTGAATGAAGGATGTGTGAATTATTGAGAATGGAGGAGGTTATTTGAGGTTTCCATATAAGTTATTTAAAGGTTTGAGTTATTTGGTGAGGGCCATTTGGGCCATATTTATTCAAGTTATTTCGTGGAGAAGATAGACCTAGTTCAATTAGGTCTCTAAGTAGGTCTAGAAGAAGATTGAGGTCTAAATGAGTTTGGCTGACCTAATGGTGATTATAGTTTGATTTATTATTATGTGTAACATGTCATAAGACATTTTTTGGATCTGACCCTAATGGATTAATGTCTTTGCCGATTAAGAGTGTGAGTGACCTAGTGATTAGTATAAGTTTAAGGTATAATAGGCCTATTTGGGCAAGTATGAGGAATGAGAGTGAAAGTGAATAAAGTAAAACCTTGAAGATAAAAACGAGGTCATGTATACCATCAGATGGGAGTCAATTATTAGTAATTAATATCCATCAAAATATATAGGTATTATGAGCAAGGTCATATGACCTAAATGTATCAAGAAGAGGCATGTTGAGCAAGGAAGCCTAAGAGCCTATTTTGAGAAGGGTAAAGGGTTGAGAAGAGATGAATGAGTTTATTGTATAATGAGAGACAATAATATCTACATCAGAGATGTGTTCCTAATATATGATAATGAGTGAAATTCATATAAAGAATACACAGAGTTGAAGAAGATGTCACCATCTACTGATTGAGAAACAAGGTGTCTTGAGGTGATCAAGTTGGTCTTGGCTAAGTTGGTCCATTGTCAAGGAGTGGGACATGCCATGAAATTTTGAGAAGTGTTATTTATTTTTTATTTTTTTTTAGTTTTGAGTCACTTAAGGGGTTGGTTCCTCCATGTAATTTGGAGCTTTATAAAGGACTAGTTGAGTTGGTGCTTGACTAGTGAGTGGTTGGTGCCTCACTAAATATTTATTCATTACTTATAGGATAGTAGTCCAAGTGGTGGTTTAGTGGGATTTATCCCCTTTATGGTTTCCCACATATATTTTGTGTTTTGTGATTCATGCTCTTATGTATGCTTTTTCATACATTGGTTGATATATGTGATTGAACGAATCCTTCATGAGTGATAAATAGAATGAAATGTAGGTTTGAAGATACTAGTTCACCCCGCACCCCTTAGTGGTTGTGATTCCAACATGTGTTGTGAAATATTTTAAAACGTTTTATGTCACCTTGTTTAATGGATGGGTTGATCTACTTATTTATTGAATTTTTGAATTTATCCATTAGATGTTGCCACACATGCCAATATTGTAAAATTTGAATTCAAGGTCACCTAGAAATATGTGATGTGAATCATTTAGACATAACATCACCATTGATTATAAATCTAACATCCAACATGTTTTTGGCATTAATGGTATATTTTGCTATTCCAAGGATCTTAATGATATCATTATTATATTATACATGGTTTGATTGCTAGAGGGATAGTTAGGGGCCACTAGTCACAAAAAACTTTTTGTAGGCCAAGAATGTGTTTTCTTTAATAATCTAGAGAAAATATTTGACTATTATAAGTAGAAAAATGTGTAATTAATAACACATAAGTGAAGAATAGCACCTAACAAAACAATCTATAAATTAATATTTAAATATTAGATAATTTACCATGTTTAAAAGGGTATGGTCAAGACACTTGAGTTAAGTCGAATCCTTAATCAACCATATAAAAAGATGACAAAAATATTCTTAGTTATGGGTGTTGGTTATTAGTTGTACACCTCTAGGATTCACCATTGAACACTTGAGGAAATGGAAAATGTATATGATAAACCCAAATTATGTCATTATATCTAGGGAAGGGTTTAGTATATGGAAGGATTAAACACAAAAAATGACTGAAAGACATTGATAAAGGGTATGGTTACATCCCTACTAGTTTTGGCTCTGCTTGAACAAGATTAAGAGGACCTAAAAGGTAGCTTGATCATGAGAAGAGATACCATAGTTTAATCTCTAGGAAATTATTGGCACACCCAAATATGATCATATCATAATCAAACTTGCTTAATACACTTCGTAAGAGTTATCAAACGAACTGGGAAAAGGATCTTAAATGAGACACAAGCCACTAAAGATAGATAAGAGGTGGTTTCAATATTCATTTCTATATAAACTTCTGATAATTAGGAGCCAAATGGGAGATTACAATGTTGGGATTCAAAGAAAAATTACAAACACATTTCAGATTTACAATATTCATGAATCTAGATGCAAATAACATTTAATATGCTCAACATTATGTATTATTTTTAGGGGTAGGGTAGGTACAACAAGTTACACACACACACACACACACACACACACACACACACACACACACACACACACACACACACACACACACACACACACACACACACACACACACATGTATGTATGTATGTATGGTGGATTTCAATACATGGAATTCTTTCAATAATTAAGCTATCATTCATTCCAGGGTGCACAAGACTAAGTAAAAAAGCTAAAGAAAACCATTAGGAATAGTTTGCTTTCATTGTCTCTAATCCAATTCAAACATTCAATGACCCATAAATCTCTTATAAATTCCATTCAAACATTCAAGTGAAGACTCAAGCACCATCTCCTTTAAATTACATAAGTCTAGGGTGTCCTTAAAAGAGTATTAACACACCATTCAAAAATCATAATGTAGTGTGGAATTTATAACCTAGATTCATGCCCAAAATGACTACCATTAATAAACATAAAACTAAATACCCAGTCAAAAATATATGAATAATGTATCATTGTATTTCATTGTAAAGATACAATAGAAATGACATATATTTTCGCTAAATTTAAAGTAGATCAATGTACATAATGTTTAGAAATACAAAAAATTTGTGAAAACCATGTTAGATTTACTCTAAAATAGGGGAGACATATACAAAATGATTTTAGAGTCTTTTAACGACTATACAGTTGCAATCACCTCAGCAAGAGAGATAAAAACACACCCAACAAAAATTCAAAAATGAAAAATTCAACCAATCCCATAATAAACTCTGTAAAGTGGATAGACCCTCTTTACTTATAAAAATGTCTCACCCAAAATATTATTCCAAGATGATAAAGCTATAAGATGCCTTTGATCACACTTGGAAGCTCATGATCTACAAGGAAATCATTCTGATAAGTGAGTGTCCATGTAATGATGAAGTTTGATAATGAACTCTGATGTGCTTGGATAGAATTTAATTTCACTTGAGATTGAGGGAAAATATTCCCTTTGAGAACAAAATTGATTTTGTCTTGATGTGAAACCATTTTTCCCTATTTCTAACTAATCATTTTCCCGACTAGAATTTTGTAGACAGCTTCCATCCTCCTTGTACAAGCCAAAGAATGGTTTTAACTTTGTCATTATAGCACCATAATGCACCAATTATAACAAAATTAGTGTGGGATCCATGGATGTTTGAGTAAAAACAACTTTCAATGTCCCACTTTTACCTCAAAACCCTTGCAACAATTTTATTCATCCATGGAGTGCTTTTGACATTAGTCAAATATTGGAACCAACATTGAACTTTTGTTTTTACCTTTTTACCTTTGACTTTGTCCTCACTTTTACACATTCACATTTTCCTTTCTTGCATTTTACCACCAAAACTATTAATGGTACATGCATATTTTGATTTATTTTGCCTTATACATGATTTTGGGCCTTTTTGGCACTTTTCCACTTTTTGCTTTAGTAGAGTTTTAGACCCCAAGTGCAACTTTACAAGTTGGAAGGATTCTAGAAGTCTATTGCATGTTTACAAATTAAAATTTTACAATTATATTTTGATGTTGCATTCCCCTTTAAAATTCTTGTAGACTTGAGCCTTTGACCTTGTATTTGACTTTTAAGCTTCGGACTTTGGAATGCATATTACAGCTTACAAATTTTAAAGTTGTAAATGCATGTTGCATTGTCAGTGAAAGTGTCTGCTATATCTCAAGATTTTATCTTTTCAAAGCTTCTAACCTTGTATAATCCTCAAATTTACCATGTATTTCACTTCATACAAAACTAATTCTTCCAATGTTGTAAATGATTATTTCATCTCATTTTCCCCATAGGAAGGATCTACCACTTACAAGTTTTTATGTTTTATATGACCCATTTTTACTCCATTCTTAGTATATTTAGGGTCACATTCATTCATGTTTCATGTTCTTAATGGTGATTTTTATAAATCATGATCATCAAACTATAATAAAGGGCAATTTAAGAGATATCTTATAGGTAACCTTCTAGAAGCAGTTTGCAAGCACTTATCCATAAACTAGTTCACTTTAGAATCTTCAATTTTGTATAAGGCTTATGGTTTTGTCCCAGATGTTACTTTATTATAAATTTGAATAGGATTATAAAATTCACTATAAGGATACTCAAAGGTTAGCATTTACAAAAAGCACATTCCATCATCCTCATTTATAAGATTTGTGGTAAATTATTTAAACATGAAGGGTAATAGACCATCTATGTAAATGCTCTTTCAACCATCATAGATAATAAGCCTTCTCCCTAATTTTGTATCTATATAATACTTCACCAAATAAACATAATGACTCCATTCATGCCTCTCAATGTCCCTTCTATCATAATACACACATCATATTGAATGAGATCCTTGTTAGGCATCTTGACAAGTAAGTGATTTAATATTAACAAGGAATTTTGTGCCAATTTAACCCAACCCTAACCATAGATTAAAATGAAAAGCTTTGATGTATAGTGTAGGAGGAATAATTAGAGTTGGAGGACATTCCCCTTGGGCACATGAGTCCTAATCTCAATCAATATAGAATTATGATTGGATTGATACTTGTAATGGCAACATTGTTTTCATGTAAATCTTTCCTACTTACTTGAGGGTTTGGGTGTAATGTGGAGATAGACAAAGATAACATCTATTATCTTATTTTAATTTCAAGTCACTACTAAACCCACTGAATATATATGCACCTCTATACCTTTGTCAAGATTTTTTAATCCTTATTCACTTTACATGTTTGTAGCCCTGGTGAATCCAATTGTAGTTTACATTTTGATTTTTTACTTCCACCTAGAATCTCTATTGACATGGGATTTGAATTGAACATCAAGTGATAAAGAGTTTTAGAGTTTTATTTTCAAAATACAAATTATAATTTAAAAATTAAATTTAGATGTTACTATCCCCACTAAAATCTCCATCTTTGGGCTTCAGACATTGGTTTTCATACTGTAATTTCCAATTGGAAAATAAACTTGTATTTTTTCCATGGATCTCTACCAACCCCCATGTGGGTATTTGTCTTTCCAAAATTGACACTTCATTTCCTTTTTAAACTTTTCTTTTTAATTTTGACTTTTCCACCTGGTCATGAAAACCCATGGCATTGACTTTAGAACTTATATGTGAGTATTTGACCATTATGTGGGCTTTTTTATGGCTAGTGTTTACTTCCTTATGGGTAGAAAATATTTGAATGTCATTTAAAATTTTTAAAACAAACATTGCAAATGCACATTGTAATATCCCTTACAATAACCACTGTAGACTTCAGAGCCTTATTTGTAATTTGTAAATTGAAAAATGCAAAGTTTCATTTTCTTGAAACTTTTCACTGCACTTTGACCATGGAGCTCCATGTTTGCATTGACCTTAAGGTTTTTTGGTATTAATTTTAATTTCTAAATTAAAAGTGTAAAACTTAATTTTTACTTGAAACCCTCCACCACTCCCTTTGATTTTGGACCCTACAACCAAAACATACATAAAACATGAAAACATTAAATGTTAGTTAAAAACAAGTTTTATAGGGTTTGCATAACAAAAATGTAAGAATAAGGTTTTACCTAGGACAATACTTCTTGTGGAAATATTTTATAGGATAATAACTAGACCTTCAGGTACTCATTCCTTAGAAAATATGACATAAATTATTGAATTAGATTTGGGCACTAACATTGGCTCTCACCTCAGGATGCACACCCCTTGTAGGTATGCAACTAACCCCATAAATAAGACTAGGTGCCAAACCCTTGAGCCATAGAGTAAGAATTCGGACACTCTCATAATAAACACCCAAGAAAACTCAATAGAATGAGGGTATACCAAAAAAATAGATCAAGAGGATATGAGAATGAACACACAATGAAAAATAATGAAATAACTATATAAATAAATCCCAATGTAGAGTGGTAACAATACAAAAAAAAATATACATAATACATTACTATACACAAACATGGACCAGGTTAAGGAAGTGCTTCAAATGTTTTCAATTAATTGGTAGTTCTAGTATCTCACCATCTAGGTCTCTTAAGAATAATGTGTGTTCCCTAATTCTATAGTCAATAGAATAAGGGCCCATCCATAAGGTGTCAAATTTTCCATTCTTGCCTTTCTCCTCATGTATGTTGTCCAATGTAAACCTAGATATGCCAATTAAAAAGTTTTTACAGTGAACTTTCTATCAAATATCCTTTTGAATCTTTCTTTAAAATTTACATGTCTTTCATGAGGCTATCTTCTGGTCTCATAAAGCTTAATAACCTGGTTCATTTTGATTTTATAGTGGTTAAACTCATCATCTTTTACTTTTTACATGAATTGATAGGTTGGAAATTATATATTCATAGGTAAAATAACTTGAGCTCCATAAACAAGCTCAAAAGGGATTTTACATATAGCTCTCTTAGGTGTGATCCTATCATCCCACAAGTAAATTTCAGCTATGCAATGCACTTCTTGTTAACTTCCAAAGTCCTTCTAAAGATTTTGAGCAAGTTATTATTATTATATTCTACTTTCCCATTTCCCTAAGTTTTGTAATTAGAAGCGTAAGTTAACGTGATCCCATATTCCTCACAAAATGCCACCAAAGGTTTATCTCTTAAACTCATGGCATTATTAGAAATTACCTTGACATGCACCCTAAATTGATAGATAATGTGATTTAATAAAAATTACATAATCACATTTGGAGGGAATAACTCAACCCATTTTGTGAACTAGTCAATTGAAACACATATCGAGTTATGTTTAGTGATTGATGTATCAGTGTTCTCCCCAATAAAATCCATTCCCCATTATCTAAATGGACCTTCAATCGACATAGGTTGTAGGGGGAGAAAACATTAAGATTCCAAACTTATAACAAAGTGTTGACATTTCTCATATTTTATAAATTTATGTGAAACATCCTTGGATAGTTATGTCCACCAATAAATAGCTTTTAGATTATTATGAGATGAATTTAGACTCAAAGTGACCACCACATACTCTAATGTGGAAGTCTTCAATTAAATTGGTAGTTTCTTCTTATACCAGGCATCTCAAGAGAACCCCATCTAGATTCTTCCATGCCAATCCATTTTTAGTGAAGAGATAATTTTGGAATATGAGATTAAGAGTTCTCCTTTGATTCTTATCTAAGAAAGGAGATAATTCAAACTATGCAATAAATAAATAATGTCCTTATACCATAGAGATATGTTAATTTGACTCCAAGAATCATCAATATTGAAAATAGAAATGTTTACCTCTAAAAATTGAAAATTGGTCTCATCCATAAGCCTAACTAAACCCATCCTTCTCACTAACTTGATGGTCTAGATATTGATGTCGTACTCTTGTAGTTTGGTGACCCACCTGCACCTTTGGTTTGATACTTCAATTTGAGTGAATATATCCTTAACCATTATATTTAGGATGTATGCAATAATATTTGAACTTAGAATATAAGGTTTGAATATTTTAACAACTTTCAAGAGAGTGAAAGCTTGTTTTTCCATGATAGCATAATTCATTTCATATCCTTGATTAGCTTTGCTGAAGAAAGTTTTGGGATGCTCATGATCTTCATCATTATTTTAGAAGAGAATGACAACTAAAGTATTAGGTGATGCAAAATAGAATAGTTGAAACTCCCTAGTGTAATCAGGATTGACCAAAGTAGGGTAAGACTTAAAGTCTCCTTTGATGTCATTGAAATATTTTACAGCCTTCTCCTCTGACTTGATGGTCTAGTCTTTCTTCAAAATAGAGGTAATAGGTAGAATGATCTTTGACAAGTTAGAAAAAACATTATTATAAAGTTGATTTGTCCAAATAAGGACTAAATTCACTTCTTGGACTACAAGACAAGCACTTTATCAATGGTTTCCACTCTCTCAGGATCTAACATGACACTATCCTTAGACACTATTTGTCCAATAAACTTTGCTTTTTATAATTTTAAGTGACATTTCTTAATATTAAAGGAAATACCAAATTCCTTGCGCCAAGGAATATTATTTATAAATGCTCTAAATGCTCAATTCTATATTTGGAGTACATTATAATGTCATCCTAATACATAACTATAAACTTGTTAATTACCCAAACAAGAAATACATCCATATCTCTTTGAAACATTGCACTAACATTAATTAGCCTAAAAGGCATCCTCATATAGACATACGTACCCCAAGATGTTGTAAATATAATCTTGGGTCTCTTAAATTCTTTTACCACACCCTGGTTATACCTTGATAAAAAATGTAATGTGGACAACATCTCAAATCATTTAACACTCTACAACATGTTATCCATATTAGGGAAGGGGTAATTATCCTTCAAATAATCTTTATTCAAATTTCAAAAATTGACACATAAGTGGATGCCATCATTATTCTTTCCATAGGGAATAAGTTTGCTACCCATGATGAATACCTAATGGTTGAATAGTCCAACCCTCCCTTCATTTATTTATATTTTCCCACATCTTGGTCATCGAGATGGGGTTGATAGGTCTCTACTTCTACCTAAAAGGTTTGATATCAAGATATAATGAGATGACATGTTAAAATAGATCCCCTTTATATGCTTTCAATTTAGAATAAGACTAAGACAAGTAATCCTGGTACTTATTCAACAATTATCTATAGTCTTGCTTCTCTTTTACACTCAAGTGAGTAACAAACCAAACTTTTCTTTGATTTTATTTAGAGCCCAAATTGCATTTAGTTACATCTTTTGAGATAAAGAGACATCAATTTTTAATTCAGTCTACTACATCAAAAGGTGCCTCTAAACTCACTAATCTCCTTAGGATGATATTCATCTTTAGCTGAACGACATCTTTCCCAAACAAGGTTTATTACAAATCAAAAAAATTAAACATGGATCTAATGTCTGTAATCTGATCTTAAAATTCTACTTCACAATTTAGAAAACTTTTAATCTGATCATCATCATCATCAAAATTTTCCCATGATGAATATTGTTTGGGACTTAATGTATAACAAGTACCTCCACTTGGTACTAATAATGAGGGTTCATATTCTCACTTTCAAACTGAGCACCCAACCATGTAAGTCTATTAGCTCTTTCATTGAAAATTCTATCGTGATAATAAATATTGAAATAATTAAAGAATTCTAAAAAATAGCATATAACATTTATATATTATTTCAACCTTTTTATTTTTGGTGGAATAAGCATTTCAGACATGTTTAACCACTAACTTAGAATCACCCTTTACAATCAAACTTGTAATTCCATGTTTTTGGGAAATTCTCAAACCCAATAAGAGTATTTAATATTTTGAAATGTTGTTCATGCACTTAAAGGATGACATGAAAGAAAACTTAAAATATTTATTTTTAGGGGCATAAAATACAACCCCAACTCCATTTCTAATATTGGAGCAAGACATGACAAAATACATTCTCCAAACATCACTTTCTTTACCAAATACTAACATTAAGATCAACATATTATTCAACACAATCTAAATTCCCAATAAGGTTACCCATCTCTACATTAGTGTACAACTCCTCATTTAGAGCATGTTTTGGATTTTCAAGTACATGCAACATCTTAGGCTCTCTATGAAGTTACACCATCTTACCCTCTAAAGGAATGGTGGGATAAGAAAGGTCCATCTGAACACTACCACCCATGTTGGTAGCCCATTTTTTCATAGCAAAATCCCTAAATTGAGAAGATAGTCCTGAAGTAACACATCCATGTTCATAAACTTATCTAGATGAATTTCCAATTGCACTACTAATCCTTTAACTTGTCTAACAACTAGTATCTCTAATGAATCCATGGTATATCACTTACCAAAATTAAAATTTATTTTTACTCTAAGCTGATTAAAGAAACCTAAGGGCATCACATTATAAGAGGCTCCATAATCAATCATACACTTGTAAATAATCAAACCATTAATTAGTAAGGTTGTGTAGAATGGGTCAATATCCATCTGACTCTCTATTAATTTAGTCCCCACATAAACCTTTGGGGATGATTCAACAACCTCATGTGACTCTTCATTATCATCTAGGAATGCTAATGGTGAAGTAATCTCACTGGTGGTTGTGTTCTTGTTAAATTACTAATATTAAAATGCCCTCTTTCTTATTTTGGTATTCATAAAAATTTAAAAAATGGGACAGTGATTTTAATTGGCTCAATAATTGGGCCATATCACATACTCTCTACTGAGGAAGGGGCATATTTATAGGAAGGGTGACAACACATTAATCATGAATACATTAATTTTTAGTTAGAGGTGGAATAAGATGGATGAATTAGCATTCCTAACAATAATTTTAAATGGTGGGTTTCATCTTATATCATTCATACCCTTAGGAATACTAAATAATAAAGGTTATCTATTCTTGCCTGGAACACCTTTGTATTTGACAATTTGGGAAATATGTGCTAGTTTGGAAGAAATAGGGACATATTTAGTTTTCATAACTTCCTTATGTTTATCCCCTAACCTTGGATCTGTAGGGGTAGTAACATGAGGAGAATCACCTTCTTGATTTCTTCACATACTATACTCTTTCTATTTGGAAATTGATGCATTAATTAATAGCTGCCTATGCTCAATCAAAGGAGTTTCACCATCATACTTTTTAATCATCATGGATCTTAAAAACTCAAAGTCATGCTTGGATAAATCATATGCTTGTGTCATGTTTATATCACAAATAAATTTAGAATTTGAGACACATACCTCTTTCAATGCACTCCAAAATTGATGAATGATGGTAACACTCAATAATTATGTGGAGGTAGACACCTTACTTTAGGGTATTTCATAATCAAACATCATAATCTCATCCTTTTTAGACCTAGAATCAAGTTCCTCTACATCTTCATCTACTATTTTTGTAGTATCACAAGGAGGATGGGGAAGGAATCATGTATAACATCAATCAATGCCAAGATCATAGTATACAATTTTAACCTTAGCTTTCAATAGATCAAGAACCTCCTTTCCAGTTCATCTATTCTAATTTCTATCATTTTGGTCAAGTATGATGAATGTACCATTACATTTCATTGATAATATGTCACATAAATCATGGATTTTTTCATCAACTTGAAAGTAGATCAATGTACATAATGTTAATAAATGCATAATAGTGGTGAAAGTCATGGTGGGTTTGCATTGAAACAATGGAGACATACATAAAGTGCTCTCAAAGTTTTCTAATGACTATATATCTATATTAACCTTAGAAAGAGAGACAAAATACACCCATCATAAACTTAAAAATGAAAAATCCATCC
>JARHVA010000285.1:2212500-2272500 GCA_037957365.1 Torreya grandis | reverse complement strand
TTTTCATTGACATCTGAGTTTCCCAAATTATCACTTGGTGGTCTCTTGAGTTTAAGAGGAACCACATGTCTTCAAAAAATTGATCTTGATGATGATTTTTTGGGTATAGATAGTGAGTCCCCCATGTAAATTTTAATACTCATGAAATGATATAGTTTTTTTACCCAAATTTGGTAGATACTTTTTAATAACCTTATACATATAACATTCTAACTAACAGTCTTAATGATATTCTTCAATCTGATGATCAAATTACATTTTTTCCATTGAATACTTTATTTGCTAGAAATGCCAAGTCAATTGTTAATGACATTATTCTCAGTAATAGTTATGATTAAAAAACATTGGATCATCAAGAGAAAGTGTTTATTTGGGAAATTTAATCTTATTTTCACAACCATTCACAATGTAATCAATAGTTTTCATTGGTTGAAAAGCAACCTTTAAAAATTGATGTTTTATTCAACCATGCAATTTTTGGAGCTATTACTTTTAGTAATGGATTTAATGATCATGTTTTTTATATAATGTTAAATAATCCTAAAAATTTAAATGTATAATCCTAGGCCTAATATAATTTATGGGCAAAAAACAAAATCCACGTAGCAATTACAAAAGTAAAAATATAAAAATTCATGGTAAGTTTTACTCTTTTTTTGTGCAATTAAAACATATTTTTATAAATTTTAAGTAATTAATATTATTTGACCATTTTTAGTTAAAATATACAACTTTATAGAATCAATTTGATTTCCTTGATGTACATTTGAAAAAATCACAAAAAGGTTTAACTAAAGTTATTTCACTCAAGGAAACGCTTGTTGCAATGAATAAGTAAAATAATAATTTGAAGAAAATCATTTGGAAGCATGGCTTGGGCCGTGATGTTGTTTAAATAAAAAATTATGTGGACCCCACTTTGGTTTTAGTGGGATATGTGACTAAAAAAAAACGGTAAATCTTGCCAATATCAATATCATAATAAAGGTTATTATGGAATTAGATATCCTGAAAGACAACACTAGTGAAGTGGATTCTTAGGAAGCCAGAATATCCATGATGTAAACAATACAAACATACACCCAAGTTTTTTATAAATAGTGATATTTACACTGTCAATGTATTTATAATTTTTAGACAATTTAATATGAGGAATCACCTTGAACCATATAAACTATAATTTTGATTTGATCTCTTTTATAATGTTTAAAATATAAGTTTTATTTTTGGATTTCTTATTGTTTATTATATTCAAATTTTTCTTTGATATTTTCATTTCAAATTGATCGATAAGTGTGTGTGTGTGTGTTAAATTGTAAAAAACTCATAGTTATGATTGGTAAAATAATCAATGAATTCATAACAACATACTTGTGTGCTTATGAAGTACCATTCAAAATAACATAGATTTAATAATAAAAAATAAACAAATTATTTAGTAAATAATAGAAATATATATTTTATTTTATTTTTATTATTCTTTGATATTTTAATTTAGAATTGTTAGATAAGTAAGTGTTTGTTAAATTTTAAAAAATATTAGTCAATATTTGTTAAAAAATCAGTCCATTCGTAAACAACATACTTGCATGCTTGAGATACCGTTCAAAACAACATATATTTATGAATAAAAATAAATAAATATTTTTAGTAAATAATAGAATAATATATTTTAAATAAATAATAGAAATATATATTGCTTAATAAATTCATAAATATTATAAATACATACCAAACTAAAACTGAGGTAGCTAGAACAATGATTTTACAACATGTTCCTCATCCCTATCATTCTTGTGTATAGTCTCAAAGTTATTTTCAATATATTTTTTGGTTATTTTATTAGTCACTCTTATTATTTAAGTGAGAGAACTCCAAATTCAAAAATATATTTCATATGGAAACACATCCACTGGATAACGTGAAATATAGAATCTTAAACATGTTTCCAAATTTTTATCAAAGCTGTTCTAAAGTTTTGATTTAAAAAAAGATAATGTAAGGTTGAATCATAATAGTGTGTCAAATATTTTGTTATAAAGGGGACAATATAAAATTAAAATATGAACATTTATCAAATTGTATAGACAATAGTGACTTAATCATATAAAATGTGAAAATGGTGTAAAGCATTAAAATGTAAAATTTTAAGTGTAGATTACATTTATTATTTAAAAAGATAAAAATAAAAATAAAAAATAGATGTTTTTATACCTAAATAAATACTATGTATATTTCATGTAAAAAATATTGTATTGAGTGCTTGATTTCTCCTCATAATTTTCTCAAAACATAATATTTTTTCAAGATTTATTGGAAAGTTCTCTTAGAAACATGGATGTAATGTAAGATCATTATTTTATAAATTTTTGATGAAAAAGTAAATTTTAATTAATTTTTTAATTATCAAGGTGGGAAATATGAAAACTTATTATTTTTCCTTGTGATAATTTTTTTATATATGTGTAAAAATGGACTATTTTTATCACCATTGTAACAAGGACATTAAAGTTGATTGCATTGATTTTTTTAAAAAATTTTGGCCATAGTCTCCTATTTTCCAAGTACCTCAAACATATGGTACTTCATTTTATAAATAAGTAAATTTTACTAAATCAATAAAAATAAATATTAAATATTATTAAAATTTATAGAATATCATATTATTAGAAAGATTATAAAAAGATATAATCATATGTAGAGTCACCTGTTTTAATTTTAATATTGTACCCTAATATGTGGCATCTGAAGTGGCAATTTGAGGCCAATATTAATTTCCACTTGAATGGGTTTGGATTTAATGCCACATGGGGTTATAATAAAGGGATTTAGAGTGAAGGGGGTTAGAAGTAAGGGTTCTTGAATGAAACCCACGTGTTTCAACCCCCTCAAAATACATCATTTCATTGGCTACTTTATTATAATTAATTACATGTATAACATAAACTTTTGAAACCCTTTATTTTAACCACCTTTATTTAAACCCATTTCATTCTAACCCCCTTTTTTATATGCCCATACAAAAATTATATGTAGGGGTCAGAACAAAGGGGGTTATAACAAACCCCATTTTTCATTTTTTGATTTGGATGTACTTTGTCACCAGGTGGGACTCACTTATGTGATTTAACCTATATTAAATAACTTTTTACCTTCTATGGAACCTAAAATCATTGTTTGGTATAATCCATATAATATAAAATATTCACTAATATTATCTTCCAGAACACTACTAGGATATAATTTTTCCATAGGCTAGTAACAATACCACTTTCGATTGGTTCAATTAAGCATTGATATTGACCAATAATTGTATACACAAATTACATTGACTAGGTTGTAACTAAATTATTTTACAAATTACAGTTAAATTTAACTCCATTAATATTTTTAGGCCTACTAAAATGACTAATGAGAATTTCCATGTATATAATAAATAAATTACTCGTTATTTCTTCACCCTTAGAAATGTTCTAAGCTATAAGATTCATCATTGGCATGCCTTAAATCAAATCATCCATTTTAAAATTATCTATAATTTTAGAAGATAAGCTTTGTGAAATCTTTCTCAATTTCATCTGTGTCTCATAAATAACATTATGATATAGAGGGTATGTCATAGGGACATCTTCAATTTCTACTCTAACCAGATCTATACATTTTTGAAGATATAAAAATGATGATTAATTTTGAATTTTAATTAATTTTTAGGGTCCTTAATATCTATTAAAATTTCCCATTTGCCAAAAACTATTCCCTTAAAACATTCTTGTGATAAGTATAACATATCTAGATATTAACAAATCTTTTTCCTCAATTGTATGAAGTCCACAATATATATGGATCCCTCCTCTACATGTTTCATAAAAGAATGCATTTAGTTCAGCATGGGTAAAATAATACACATCTTTAATAGAGTTTTAAAATCTATTAGATAGTACAAAAAATATTTTTATTTGTCAACTTCCATCTTATATTTAAACATAAAACTTGCTAACGATGCATATTCTTCAAATATTCTACATGCAGGATCATACAAGGAAATCCATATTGTATCAAAATGATTTAAAGTTTTTTTTATCATCTATCATTTCAATTTTAAAAAATTTAAATGCTAAAAATATTTTTGGACTGATTGACATGTATGCATGTAGGTCATGGATATGTTCGTCCACTTTTCCTACATTTTCAAATATGGTAATAAATTTGTAAGTGAGATCAATTCTTTGTGTCACTTAATGAATTAGAATAATAAATGCAAAAACTTTTTTTTATATTCAAATACATGGACTAGTTATGCTACCTTGCATTACTGATACACCATCTACACCAACACACACTAACTTGACACCTATATCATAATAATTCATCCCAGCTATAACCATCAAATTATAAATAACCAATATATAAAGGTTCTCAACCTTATAAATTTTTGTCATTTTATGTATAGATAATAGGTGAGGTTATCTTGAATTGTTCTAAAATGTATAAACATGAATATAAACCCATGATGTGTTGTCAACTATTGTTACTTCATTGATGGACAATTAGATAAATTGTGTTGCTTTTACTTTTTCTTTCAAATCCTCATTTTCAGTCATCATGAGAAATTAAAATATTTCTAAAGCACTTCCATCTTACCAATGTGATTATGGTATGTTATTAAGTCCATTATAATAAAATAAAATCATATAACCTAAGAAATCAAAGATGGTCTGCCTCTTTCCAGAATGTGATATATAGTAGATAACTATATATCTTTAGCTTGTTAATTTGACTAACCGACTTATTTGAATTAAACTATAATTAATAATCCTTTATCAATGATGTGTTTTTTTATATTGATGATTATTTTCATACTCTATTTCATAACATTTATGCATGCATTACTATGCATTTTTCCATGTCACCATTATTGTGGTTTGTCCATCTTTTCCTTTTATCAACTCATATATATTTTACCATAATGTTTCTAATTTTTGTCAAACTTAAATTTTATTTGTTTTTCTATTAAAAGTTTCCAAAAACATATAATACATTTAAATTTTGTTGGTGTGTTAGTACTATTTTCTAGATCAACAAGTTCAATGAAAGAATATTTGGCTACCAAGTCAAACCTAAATGGCCTTCCAATTATCTTTGTACTTATATTATTTCACTCATATTATTTATTTTTATTTTAAAATGTATTTTAAGTTGGATGAGTAGAAATTTCATTTTTTATTAGGTTTTTATCATTAATAATCGTAATGTCCTCTAGTCTCTATTTTCTTGAATTGTATTGTTGAGTTGAGTTTTCTATCGGTGTACTTATTTTATGAGATCCTAAAAAATTGTTGTAATATTTCCAACTCATTTGGTTTTTTATTATCTTTTAGTGAGGAAATTTCATACACGAGGACATATTTTAGTGGAGGCATATCTTCAAAAGGGTTATCACCAGGTTTTACGTGTAAAATATTTGTAGACCATGTAATTACGTTTGAACTGTAATATAGAACTAGAAGTGAAAATAGAAAAAAAACAAAGTAAAAAATTTAGTACCCATGTTTAGTTGGGACATTTCATACCCAGGGATGCCTTTTAACTAAGTCATTTCTTCAAAAGGGTTCTCAGTAGGTTCTGCATGAAAAATATTTATAGACCTTATCATTTTTATTGAAATGTAATATGAGACTAGAAAGTGTGGAAAAAAAATCACTTACTACTTATATTTGGTGGGATCATTTCATACAAAGTAAATCACTAGTGTATGCATATCTTTAAATGGGTTACCCATATGTTCTACATGCAAAATGGTCATAGACCTTGTCATTATTATTAAATATTAACATTGTGAAAGTGTAAATTATAATAAATAGCAATGTAGTAAATAATTTAATATTTAGTACCTTTTTTAAGTTTTAAGATGAAATAATATAACATGTTAATTTTTTTAATAATTTTATCACCCTCTTAACATTTTTAGTAGAATCCATCAAAGGATGTGTGTTGCTTGCAAATGATAGAAGCACAAATTATTGATAGTGATGTAGACTACAGGAGATAAATGTAGATGATTAAAATCTAATGATGATTAACACTAATATGAAGATGATTCATAGAAAAAATAGACAATCAACAATGAACATAAATGTTTAACACAAAAAATAAATATTGACACAAAAAATAGATGATTGAAACCATAAATTAGATGATTGACAACTAGAATGGAAATCACTGGTATTTTTAATGTAGATAATTGATACTAAAAATAGATTATTGACAGGAGCCATAGATGATTGACACCAAATGTAGAAAAATATAACCAAATTACCTTTCAAATTATTGGAAAAATAAATTTATATGAATGTATTAAATTTTAAACATTAGGTAAGTAACTTGCATCCCAAAACTTTAAATGATTTTGCATTGTTCAATACCTCATCAAATCAAAAAATGTGTATTTATAAAATTGGGATATTCACAAGTTAAAAAAAATCACCACTAAAATTTTCTATCACACACTTTATGAGGATTAAAATTTTACATTCAAGATACTTGTCTTATGTAAAGTGTATCATACTAGAAAACATTTTCCAGGATTAAAATATTATATTCAAGATAATTATCGTAAGTGAACTGTATGATATCGGAAAAAAAACTCCATGATATCAAACTTTATTAGTAAAAATAGTCTTTACTTTAGTTATGTGTTTTCAAGTTCAAATTTCAACATGGGTCCTTTATAACATTCTAAACTAGGATTTTGACCTTTCTATCCATATATACTATATTTTTGTTGTTATTAATTAATTAATTAAATATTGATATTATAATTTACTTATATTTTAATGCTCAATTAAATCCAATTTATTTGATTACAATGTAATAACCAAAAAAATAATGAACTTATTGATTGAGAAATTTTGATATGTGGTAAATATATGTTAAAAAAAGTAAAACAATGTTTTAAGCCACTCAATTTCCCTATCCTAAATATTTACATATAGTTTTGTAGATATAAAAGAATATATTCAAATTAGTATTTAAAATACAAAACAATAAAATCATGAAACTATACTTTTAAAACCTTTTTCTATGAAAATCTTTGCAGTTAACCTTGAAATTGATAAAGAATTTACATCCTAGAGAAATTTCATGATTTTTATATGATAATTTCCATATTATTTTATTTAAGGAAAATAAAAGACATTATTTTAAACATCAGTCCCTAAAAACCATTTTATCAATTTCATGGTTTATTCCTTTCTTGAATAGTATAATCAATGGATAGAGTATCATTCCAAGGAGCTATTTATAGGGAAACAATTACAACCAAGTATATCTCAAATGATAAATACTAGTGTAAAAAATAAGGTAAGGAAAAATACTCCTATTTCATGGAGTGAACATACTCTCCACATCGAAACATAAAATAAATATAAAAAAGAATTCTTGAATGACATTTAATGACTCACGTATAGTATCAAACCCAAACACACACACACACACCAAAATAAAATAAAAATAATAACAATAATAAGAAAATTAAATAAATTTAACTAAAATTCATGTCCTTCACAATTTGTATAAAGAATCAATATCTAGATATTAACAAACCCATTTCCTTAGTCATATGAATTCCATAATATATATGGATCTCTCTTATGCATGTTTCATCAAAAAATGCATTTATTTCAACATGGGTAAAATACCATATAATGTAAATAGAGTTTAAAAATTTATTAAATATTACAAAAAATATATTTCTTTATCAACTTCCATTTGGTTTTTCAACCTTAAACGTGCTAACAATGCATATTCTTCAAATATTCTACATGTAGGATCATACATGGAAATCCATCTTCTATCAATATCTTTAATTTTTTTCCCCATCTATCATTCCAATTTCAAACTTTTTAAACTCAAAAGAGTATTTTTGGATTGATTGGCATGTATGCTTGTAGGTCATAGATAAGTTCCTCCACTTTTTTCAACATTTTCAAACGTGATAACAATTTTATAAATGAGATTAATTTTTATGTGCCATGAAATGAATTAGAATAATAAATGAGGAAATTATTATTTTTAGTCACATACATATTCTAGTTTTATTACCTAGGATTACTAATACACCATCTACACCAACACACAGTAACTTGGTGCCTATATCATAACAATCCATCCCAACTATATACATCAAAGTGAAAATAACAAATTTATAAAGGTTCTCAACATTATATTTTTTCTATCATTTTATGTATCAATAATAGGTGAGGTTACCTTGAATGGTTTTTAATTGTATAAACATGAATAAAAACCCATGATGTGTTATCAGCTATTTTTACCTCAATAATGGATAATGAGATAAATTGTGTTGCGTTTACTTTTTGTTTCAAATCCTCCTTTTCAATCATCATAGAGCATTTCACCATTTCCAAAGCACTACTATATGACCAATGTGATTATAGGATTTTATGAAATCTATTATTCTAAAATAAAATTTGATAATCTAAAAGAATATAGATTGATCTGCCTCTTTTTAGAATGTGATATATAGTAGAGATTTGTATATTTTTAGCATCTTGATTTGACAAAGCAACTTTTTCAAATTGAGTCATAATTATTGTTCCTTTCTGAATGAGATTTCATTGATATTTATGATGACTTCCATACTCTATTACATAACATTGATACTTACATTATTTTGCATCTTTACATTTGACCATTATTTTGGTTTATCCATCTTTTCTTTTTTTTGACCCATTTATTTCTCCATAATGTTTCTCAATTGTGTCTAACATAAGTTGCATTTTTTTATCATTTCCAAGTTTCCAACTGCATATAGTAAATTTACATTTTGTTGGTGTGTGAGTGGTATTTTTTGGATAAATAGGTTCAATAAATGGATATTTAGTTTCCCAATCAAACTTAAATGACCTTCTAATTGTCTATGTGATTTTATTATTTCACTCATATTTTTTAGTGTTTTTTAAAATTAGAGTTTGTGTTGGATGAGTAGATATGTCATTTATTATTAGATTTTTATCATTGACATCAATAATGACATCTAGTGTCATTTTTATAGAACTACATTTTTGAGTTAAATTTTCTATCAATGTATTTGTTTTACGAGATCCAAAAAATGGTTGTAATATTTCCAACTCATCTAGTTTGTAAATATCTTGTAGTGAGTCAATTTCATAGACAAGGACATACTATAGTGGAGGGTATCTTTAAAAGGTTTATCAGGAGGTTATGCATGTAAAATATTTGTAGATCATTGAATTTTATTGAACCATAATACAAAACTAAAAGTGCAACTAAAAATCAATATAGTAATGATGCAGAAAAATAGGCCAACTTTTGGAGGCCATAACTTTTTTCCATGGCTTTGTTTAAGCTCTTCCAGCTACCAAAATGACCATATCAATATGTTTGTTTCCTTCCTAAGTGGATATTTCCACTTAAAAGCATTTTTTAAAATATTTTGGAGGCTGAATGAGACCATTTAGGGGTCCAAAATTTTAGTTTATTGATTTTTTGAGATTTTTTTATTTTTAGAAATTATATACTTTTATGATTAGATGTGAACTTTAGTTGAAATTAATCCAATAGGATAATTTGAGTGTTTAGAGTATTTTAGGGTTTTTTTTATAGTTTTACATGCTTGCATGTGAAACTTACTAAAAATAGTAGCTACTAAAAATAGAAGTTTTTTTTTTAGATTGTAGTTTTTTTTTAAATTTTGAATGTCAACTCTAATTATTAGTTGAGGATTATTTAAGAATGATTTGGGTTGTAATTAATTAAATTAAATCAATTTAAATCAATTTATATATTTTTTAGACCTTAGTCTATTGGTAATTTTATTGTCTTGATAGTTTTTGATTTTATTAACTGGTATTAAAGTAAAGTTGAATCTTAGAGTAAGAAATACTGAAAGGATGAGAACGTATTACATAGATTAACCAAACTATACAACAATTGAAAAATTAAGTGAAATAATTAATAGAGCTTATCACCAATTAGATAAGAAGACAAGGTGGTGATAAAATTAAGGAAGATAGATCATCATAAATAAATTTAGTAAGAAGAAGAATAAAAAGAACAACCACCATCGATGGAAGAGATGAAGGTTCGAGATTTAAAAGTAAGGAATGAAATAATGAAGGTTGATGTTTCATATTATAGAGGTAGTTTAAAACCAGAAGCGTTAATAGATTGGATGAATAGTAAGATGAAGTTCTTCGAGTGGAAGACTATGAGAGAAGATAAGAAGGTAAAGTTTGCATGCATGAAATTGAAAGGTCATCCAATGATTTGGTGGGATAACCAAAAAAAAATAGGTGGAGAAAAGATAAAGAGAAGATTAAATCATGGAAAAAGATGGAGAAAAAAGTGAGGGAAAAATTTCTTCCTATAGATTATTTGTAAACCCTATATAGAAGATTTCAAAATATGAGGAAAATAGATCACAATATACATATGAGTTTTATAATCTTTCTATATGAGTGGATAATGATGAAATATAACAACAGATGGATGCAAGGTATATAAATGGTTTGAAATTTACTATTCAAGATGAATTAATTATGCATAGAATACTTTTCATGGAGAAGGCTTATCAATTAGCTTTGAAGGTAGAAGAAAAAAATAGATAGAATTTTAGAAGAACATCTCTTGGTCCAAGAAAAAGTGGATCCACTTCAATAAGGGGATGAGGTGGGGTTAATACCATCAGAGGTGGGTTTAATAACATTAAAGGTGAATCATCACATGATGTAGAAAGGCAAGATGAGAATAGGCAAGGTTTTCAATACCAATAAAAAGAAAGAGGGTTTTAGAGAGGATGAGGTTATGATGGTGCTAAAGGATGGTTTTTGAATCAACATAGATTTTATGTTTCTTATAGATGTGGATAAGAAGGGAATAAAGCATTTAAGTGTCCTCACTATCAAGATCAAGAAATGAGGTAAGCGGATCACCCAAGAGTTAATCTAGTTGAGACTAAGATAAAAGAGTGAAATATTGAAGTTGCACATAGATGTTGGATAAAATCTCATGATGAGAAGAATAATCATCACTCCAAGGAAGGAACAAGTATAGAATAAATAAGATGGTAATGCATGGGTGTGATTAAATAATTTTCAAATAAATGTACTTTAGTTGGAAAGATATGAAAAGTAATTATAGATGACGGTAGTTGTGAAAATATGGATTCTAAAGAAATGATAGAAAAACTAAATTTACAATGTGAAAATCATACTAATAGTTATCAGATTTCATGGTTTAACAAAGGGAATGAGGTTAAAGTACATAAATGGTGCTTAATCAAGTTTTCTATAGGAATTTTTTTAATCATAAAATATGGTGTGATGTTATTTTGATGGATGCATGCCATTTTTTATTGGGGAGACTATGGTAATTTGATAGGAAAGTAATTCATGATGGAGCAAAGAACATGTAAATTTTTTAGAAAGGTGGTACACACATAGTTTTGTTGCATCTTAAAGAGGAATAAAAGAAAGAAAGCATGTTCTTTACTAAAGAATTTATCCATGATATGAAGGTAGCAGGTTATTATTATGTATTAGTAGCAAGAAATGAAGATATGAAAATGATGTAAATGAAAATAGAAGCAGAAATAGTGTTGAAATAAGATGCATATATTATTCCTAATGAGTTATTAAATATAGTTTACCATCAAAGAGAGATCTTCAACATCACATTGACTTGATTCTAGAATTAACTCTACCCAATCAAGTAGCTTATAGGATGAGTCCAATAGAACATGCATAATTAAATAAATAAATTACTAAATTATTAATAAAGAAGATAATAAAGGAGAGTATGAGTCCATGTGCAACACCAATATTGATAACTCTAAAGAAAGATAGATGATGGAGAATGTGTGTGGATAGTATATGAATTAATAAAATTATAATCAACTATAGATTTATTATACCTCATTTTTCTGATATGATGGATGTGCTTGTAGGAGAAAAATATTTTTCCAAGATCGACCTAAGTAGTGGTTATTATCATATTTGAATTCATGAAGGAGATGAGTGGAAAATTGTATTCAAGACTAGGGATGGCTTATATGAGTGGATTGTGATGCCAGTCAAATTATCTAATGCACATAGTATATTTATGAGGATGATGAATATAGTGATATGAGAATATATTGATAAATTTGTGGTTGTTTATTTTGATGATATTTTGATATTCAGTAAGAATAAAGAAGAACACTTAAATATTTGAGAATGGTACTAGATTTATTAAGAAAAGAAAAATTGTATGCAAATTTGAAGAAGTACATATCTATGCAAAATAGTTAGGTATTTTTGGTATTTGTAGTTTCAGTAGATGGTGTGAGAATGAATGAAGAAAAGATAAAGACAATTTTTGGTGGCCTATTCCAAAAATCATTATAGAGGTAAGAAGTTTTCATGGTTTAGCAAATTTTTATATAAATTTTATTAAAATATTTAGTAGTATTGTGGCACTAATAATAGGCTACATGAGAGAGAGAAATAATTTACATGGACTAAAGTAGCCACAAAAAGCTTTGAATTTTTGAGAAGAAGATTATAGAAAGACTAATTTTAACATTACCAGATTTTAACAAAGTGTTTGTGGTTGATTGTGATACTTAATTTGTGGAAATTGGTGTTATTTTAAGTCAATAAGGAAAGATAAGAAAATATTTTAGTGAAAAATTGAATGAGGCCAGAATAAAATATTCTAATTATGATGTTAAACATTAGTCAATTGTACATGCATTACAACATTGGAGCCATTACCTAGAGCCTAAGGATTTTATCCTATTTATAGATCATGAGCCTTTGAAGTGTTTGAATACACAAAAATAATTGAATTGTAGGCATACAAGGTGGGTTTCTTTCTTGCAGGGGTATACTTTTCTATTAAAACATAAATTAGGGAAACAAAAGTAGGTAATTAATTCATTGAGTAGGAGAGTAGCATGATTAAATAATATGGTGAGTGAAGTAATTGGATTTGAATTTATCAAATAACTATATGATATTGATCCATATTTTTGCAAGGTAGTTGAGTAGTGCAAGAACCCATTAATAGGTGGCACAAAAACTAATTATGGTGATTATCTTATACAAGAAGTTTATCTCTTCAAAGGGAAACATTTATGCATTCCAGTTGAGTCTGTACAAGACAATATAATAAGATAATTACATAGTGGAGGTTCGACTGAACATTTGGCTAAGATGAAGATAATAGATTTGGTGGAGGAAAAGTATTTTTGGTCAAAGATGAAGAGAGATGTGACAAGGTATGTTTTTAGGTGTAGGATATGTCAAGTGACTGAAGGACATGTAAAAAATATTGGAATATACATGTCATTACCAATTTCAAGAGGACCATGGATAGATTTGAGTATGGATTTTATGTTGGAATTACCAAACATAAAGAGAGGTAATGATTCAATTTTTATCATTAAATATAGATTTTTAGAATTATTTCATTTCATTGCATGTAAGAAAACTAATGATGCCACTAGAGTTGTAAAATTATTTTTTAACGATATTATGAGATCACAAAGTGTTCCATAAACTATTACTTCAAATAGGGACATAAAATTTCTAAGTCATTTTTGCCAGAATTTGTGGTATAATATGGGTACTTTTTTAGAGGAATTTATAGTATAAGATGGGTACTAATCTATAATTTAATAGTGCATATCACCTAAAGATATATGGATAGAAAAAATTTGGGAATAGGAGATTGGAAAATTTATTGAGATGCATAGTGGGAGAAAAGCCCAAGCAATGGGACTTAGCTTTATCACAAGATGAGTTTGCATATAAAATTTTAGGGAATAGATAAACAAAAAAATCACCCATTAAAATTGATTATGGTTATTTAATTTGGATAATTTCTAATTGTAGATTGAATTAGTGATGATGCGAAAGCATTTGTAGAGCATATGCAATAGTTGTAAGGAGTAAGAAGGAAGTTAAAGGAAATTAACAAAAAATATAAAGCATCAACATATGTCAAAATAAAACCCAAATAATTTGAGTAAGGAGAGTAAGTAATGGTTTATTTTAGGAAATAAATATTTACAAAAGGCACATACAACAAGTTGAAGTACAAAAAAATTGGTTGATTGAGAATTATGAAGATAATCAATGACAATGCTTATGAGGTGAGTTTACCATAGAACTTTGATATATATATATAGTATTTAATATTTAATATTTAATATTTATATGAATTATATGAAGAATATGGTGAAGATGATGAAGATAAAGTAAATCAGTAGCAGGAAGTTTCAGAGAAGAAGGAAAAGATAGTGCAAGTTTTAGATATGATGATAATGAGCAAAAGGTAAGGAAATAATAATAAGTATTTGCTCTAGTGGGAAGGATTACTGTAAGAAGATAACATATATATTATAACATAAGAGATAAATAAGATTGACAAATAAAAATGTGAATAGTTCAATTATGGCCACTCATAGGAGCTGAGTTATTTTCAACAAGAGGAGAATGATGCAAAAAAAATAGGCTAACTTTTGGAGGCCATAACTTTTGATCCGTAGCTTCAATTAAGCTCTTCCATACACCAAAACAACCATCTCAAAAATTTAATATATTAACTAATACATTATTTTTTCTTGTAGGTGTTTTTAAAAGAAATTAAGAGGCCGAACAAGACATCTAAGGGTCCAAAATTATAGTTTATTGATTTTTTAGGGATTTTTCTATTTTTAGAAATTATATATTTTTATGACCCTACATGAACATTATTTTAAATTAGTACAATTGGCTAATTTTAGTGTTTAGATTATTTTAGGATATTTTTAGAGATGCACACGCTTGCATGCAAATCTTACTAAAAGTAAGAGATACTAAAAATAGAAGTTGTTTCTTAGATTTTAGTTTTTTAAGAATTTTGCATGTCAAATCTTATTCTGAGTTGAGGCTTATTTAAGCATAGTTTGGGTTATAATTAATTCAATTCAATAAACATGAATCAATTCAATGATTGTTTTAGATCTTGGCCTATTTTTAATTTTATTTATTTGATAGTTTTTAGTTTCACTATCTAGTATCAAAACAAGGTTGAATCTTAGAGGAGTAAGATATGGAAAGAGGATGAGGAGATATTGCATAGGTGAACTAGACTATACAATAACTATAAAGAATAGTGAAATAATTAATATATGTTATCATCAATCATAGAAGAAGATAAGGTGGTGATGAAGCTAGGGAAGACACAAGATCATGATGAAGGAATTCAATAAAAAGACAAACAAGATCAACCACCATCAATGAAAGAGAGGATGGTTTAGATTTTAGAAGGAAGGAATGAATAAATGAAGGTTGATGTTCCAAATTATGGAGGTAGTTTAAAACCATAGTATTTAATAGATTGGATGAATAACATGGAGAAGTTTTTGAAGTGGAAGACTATAAGAGAAGACAAGAAGGTAAAGTTTGTAAGTATGAAAATGAAAGGTCATGAAATGATTTGGTGAGATCACCTATATAAAGAGGGACAAATAAAATTTAAAGAGAATACTAATACATAAAAAAAGATGGATAAGAACCTGAGGGAGAAATCTCATCCTATGGATTATGTGTAAACTCTATATAGAATATTTTAAAATGAGACAAAAATAACATAGTATACAAGAGTATACAGATGAGTTTTATAAGCTTTCTATATGAGTGGAACATGATAAAATAGAACAATATATGGCTTCAAGGTATATAAATTGTTTGAAATTTACTATTTTCAATTAATTATGCATAGAGTAATTTTCATTGAGGAGGCTTATCAATTAGCTTTAAAGGTAGAATAAAAACAAAATAGACATAATTTCAAAAGAATGTCTCTTGATCTAAGAAGAGGAAGATCCCATCCAATAAGGAGATGAGGTGGGTTTAATACCACCAAAGATGTGTTTGAAACCAATAAAGATGAATGATCACATGGTGAAAAAAGGAAAAATGAAAATAGGCAAGAGTTTCAATACCAAAAAAGAGGAGGAACATTTCATAGAGGAAGAGGATAAGGTGGTGATAAAGGATGGTTTCTTAATCAACACATATCTTATGTTTTTATATATGTGGAGAAGAGGGGCATAGAGAATTTTAGTGTCTATAATATCAATATCAATAAAATAGGCTAGAAGATCACCCAAGAATGAATCTAATTGAGGTTGAGATGGAAGAGAAAAATATTGAAGTTGTAGCAATAAATGTTGGAGAAAATCTCATGATGTGAAGAATGATGTTCACTTCAACAAAGGAACAAGTATAGAATAAATAAGGTGGTGATGCATGGTTTTGATCAATTTTTTTTTAAATCAAGAAGTAATTTAGGTGATAATGTATGAAAAGTAATTATAGATGGTGTTAGTTGTGAAAATATGGTTTCTAAATAAATGGTAAAGAAATTAAATTTTCAATGTGAAAAGCACATAATCCTTATCAGATTTCATGATTTAAGAAAGAGAATGAGGTTACAGTAGATAAAAGGTGTTTAATCAAGTTTTCTATAGGAAAAACTTATGATGAAATATGGTGTGATATTATTTTGTTGGATGCATGTAATTTGTTATTAGGAAGATTGTGGAAATTTGATAGAAAAGTAACTTATGATGGAGCAAATAAAATGTAGACTTTTTGGAAAGGTGGTACAAAGGTAGTGGTGTTACCTCTTAAAAAGGAAGAGAAGATAGAAATCATGATCTCTACTAAAAATTTTATCCAAGATATGAATGTAGGAGGTTGTTGTTATGTATTAGTAGTAAATAATGAGAACACAAAAATGGTGAAAATACCTATAAAAGCAACAAAAGTGTTGAAATAATATGTAAATATAATGCTTAATGACTTACCAGATGGTTTACCATCGAAGAGAGATATTCAACATCACATTGATTTATTTTCAAGATCATCTCTACCCAATCAAGAAGCTTATAGGATGAGTCTAATAGAACATGAAAAATTAAATTATTAAAAAAGAATTTGATAAGGGAGAGTATCAATCCATGTGCAACACCAGTGTTACTAACTCTAAATAAAGATGGTAGATATAAAATGTGTGTGGATAGTAGATCAAATTTATAAAATTACATTCGAGTGTAGCTTTCTTATACTTCATTTAGATGGTATGATGGATGTGATTGCAAGAGAAACATATTTTATCAAGATTGATCTAAGTAGTGGTTATTATTATATTTGAATTCATGAAGGAGATGAGTGGAAAATTGCATTCAAGACTAGAGATGGCTTATATGAGTGGATGGTGATACCATTCAGATTATCTAATGCACCTAACACATTTATGAGGATGATGAATACAATGCTATGAAAATATATTATTAAGTTTATGGTTGTTTATTTTTATGATATTTTGATATTCAATTAGACTAAAGAATAACACTTAAAACATTTGAGAATGGTACTAAATTTGTTAAGAAAGAAGAAATTATATGCAAATTTGAAGAAGTGCAGGTTTATGCCATAGTTTGGTATTTTTGGGATTTGTAGTTTTAACATATGGTGTGAGAATGGATGAAGAAAATATAAAGGAAATTATTGAGTGGCCTATTTTGAAAATCATTATAGAGGTATAAGTTTCCATGGTTTAGCATATTTTTATAGAAAATTTAGTAATATTATTGCACCAATAATAGACTATATGAGAGGGAAGTAATTTACAAGGACTAGAGTAGCCACAAAAGTCTCTCAATTTTTAAAGAAGAAGATTACAAAAATACCTATTTTAACATTACCAAGTTTTAACAAAGTGTTTTAGGTTGATTGTGATGCTTCATTTATGGGAATTGGTGTTGTGATGAGTCAAGAAGGAAAACCAATATCATATTTTAGTGATAAATTGAATAGGGAAGAATAAAGTATTCTTCTTATGATGTTAAACTTTATGCAATTGTATAAGCATTATGATATTGGAGGAATTACCTAGTTTCTAAAGAGTTTATCCTATTTGTAGATCACGAGGCTTTGAAGTATGTGAATACACATAGAAGTTGAATAGTAGGCATGTAAAGTGGGTTTATTTCTTTTAGGGGTATACTTTTGTGTTGAAACATAAATTAAAAAAAACATAATCAGATAGCTAATTCATTGAGCTGAAGAGTAGCATTATTAACTAATAAGGTCAGTGAAGTAGTTAGATTTGAAGCTGTCAAAGAATTATATGATATTGATCTATTTTTGGGAAATGTAGTTGAGCAATGCAGGAATCCATTAATAGGTGGGACAGAAACTAATCATGGTGAGTATCTTATACAAGAAGGTTACCTCTTCAAATGGAAACAATTATGCGTTCCAAATGGATCTCTATGATTATAATAAGAGAATTACATTGTGGAGGTTTAGGTGGACATTTTACTAAGACAACGACAATAGATTTGGTGGAAGAAAAATATTCTTGGTCAAAGATGAAGAGAGATGTGATAAGGTATGTTTTTAGGTGTAGGATATGTTAGATGGCTAAAGGATCTTTAATAATAAGCTAGTAGGTGATCTTCTGGTAGAGTGAACACATAAATGATTCTAAAACAATGATGACCTTATATTCAAAAACATGTAAGAGGATGTACAATAATTACCTTTGTATTAAACTACCTTTCTTACTAACATATGCCTTGCACTGCTTTACTCATCTCAATTATAATAGCTTGGTGAAGAGGAATATAAAGGAGTAGTGGAGTTAACTCACTAGAAAACTCATATTTACATTTAGTGTAACTCACTATGGAACTTATAAGAGAAATCATAGTGGCTTGCATTTAAACTCTAGATAGAACTCTAGGTGGAACTCACCCACTTAATCTATTATCACACTTAAGTAAGCTAAAGTTACTAGTGTATGAATTATCCATTTAATAAGTAAATGGAATAATGAATATCCTATATCAACACTACCTCCGTGCACGCCCCCCCCCTTAATCTTAGCTTAGGTAGAGAAAAAGAAAAGATGGGTCCTGGCAACAAGGCCTGATGAGGTACCCACATAAAATGAAACTCTTAAAAGTGGAGTAAAAGGAGAAAACCTAGTAGGAAAAAACTTCCCCCCAAAAGAAATAAAAATAAAATAAGGGACTACAAAACCCACTCAAACACCCCCTTAAGCATAGCTTAGGTGGTTTGTAAAATTGAGTATTGATAATAATGTCTAATTAGGTACCCAAGTACATAGTGATGATCCTAATATTCTACAAAATATGAAAGATGTATGCCTTCACAAAGAAGAGAGAGAATATATGCATAAAATATTACATGGATCCCTCTAAAAAAAATTCTATCTCTTCCTTTCATAAAAAATAAACCATTAGCTATCAAGCTACTAAATTCCCACTTAAGTGGAAATTGTGTAGGAATCATGATGTAGATCTCTAAAAAATGATAAAATGTCTCTCTATTAATACTCAAATGTGCCAAAGTCTGATCAAGTATCACATGAATAGCTATAAAAGATGAAAATGAAAAAGCATACATTAAAGGAGAGAAAATAATGAGAGAATAAGATAGACATGGAACTTTCACTAAAGGAATGTCCATGTGAAGAGTGAAGCATAACTCACCAATTAAAGAAAGAATGTCCATACGAAGAGATAAGTTATCAATGCTCACAATAGGTGTACTCATATAAAAATTAGTAAAGTCCTTGAAAATGGAAGTCTGTGTAGGCTCTAAAAGAGCAAAAATATGCACAAGAATGGAAGTAGAATCTATAATAGGATGACTAAGGTCTGGTAGAATCTCATCCTATAGTGGGGGCTTGGCATAAGGAAGAAAACTATCCACCATGGATATATCATCAAAAGAAATAAAAACATGAGGTGAGATTACAACAGTCGTAAAAGACTCAATAAGAAGTGAAGGAGGAGGTGTGACATAAATCCCATTAGGATCATAAAAAATACTCTGTAGTATGATCCAAATAGTGAATGAACACTCTATATGTTCTACATGGAAATGAAGATCCATGAGAACATGTAGTAATAGAGTGGACAAAACCTTGTCACAAGTATTAGCCCACTTATTAAACTAAATAGTATTAGTAGATGTGAGAATTTGCCAATATAAGAATGGAATATGATTCTTGTGTTTGAGCAAGTGTTCCATTTAAGCACATCATGAAGTATAATTATCCTTGACAAGAATAATCACTAGAGATGAAACAACTTTCCTCATCGGGATTCTCCTAAATGGGGTTGACATGAACAATAGAAGACAACAAGAAACTGCACAAATGCATAATCCAAACTATAATGAACCCTTAGAACATACTCATGAATATGACGTTAGGCACAATAGAGAATGCATCCATGTGAGCAATCAGTGCTAAATTGACTAAACACTAGTGCACACTCTAGAGATGGACTTTAGACTAGGCTAAAAACAAGTCTATATAGATGAGAGCATATATAAAGTTGAATTTTAGAATGGAGAAGAGATGATTACATGATTTTAAATCACTTTCACATGCACAAGTATAAAAAATTGGAAGTACACCATCATCATGCACATCATGCATGAATAGTGGTTCCAACAGGCAATGGGAGTTTGAGCTTGATGCAAAATTTATGGATATTGATGCATGCAAGATCCAATGCAAAAAATATCTTCTAATTCAAATATAATGTGATGGTATAACAATTCTATTGCTAATGCAAAACTATGGGTTGATCAAAGCAACATCCAATGCAAACACAAGACTACTGAATGTAGCTAGGTCGAGTTGCCATGATAAAGTAAATATAAACTATGTAGCTTTTTAAAAGACCTAATATAGGAATAGAACCAAACAAAATAATGCAAATCAAGAAAACTAAAATGTCAAACCAAAGAATCTTGATCACACAAGTTGCATTTTCCCCTTATAGAGCTATAATAGAACTATAGTGCTATGACCTAGAATGTTGGAAGCTAACAAGAGGAAGACTGATGTCTAGATCTAAGTGAAGGAGGATGGCTCAACCCTGAGTAGGCTTGAATAGTAGTTCATGGGTAAGGCAATGGCACTAGGAGTATACTTGAGGGACACTTGGTAGACTATTATAATATCACATGGAGTAGATTTGGAGTGACCATACAGGGGTTGCGGCCATGGGAGGCATGGTTGTAGGCTAAATATGGCACTAAAAGGAAATCCAAATGATAAGTTATAGTTGGAAAATAGAGACTAAATGATGTGAGCTCTTTATATCAAAATCCACAAGGGCTTTGACACTAGATCACATGTCCTCTAAAGACATGACCCAACCAAGAGTAGTGTGCTTAGGCTAATTCAAACTTATACAACTTCAATACACCTTCCGATAGAATAAAGTAACATGCATGGATTTTCAACCTTATATGGAAAAATGTGTGACTTTAGTGACATTGATGTGTAGTCAACAACCATCTGATGTATAAGACAACATGCAAGTAATGTAATAAACATTCCAAATATGTAATAGAATTACAAAGGGAAAATTTGGGCTTCAAGGTCTTTGTATGAAGATTCAAGAGCCTCACATGCTATCCATACCTACACAATCTCATCTAACAAATAAACCATATAGAAATGCCGTTACCAACGAAATAAATATGCAAATTCTTCTTAATAAAATTAAGAGAATAAAAATAAAAATCAATGAGACAAAATAATGCTCATTAACAGAACCTTTATCTCTAATACCATGTTAGAATAGGCCAGTAGGTGATATTTTGGTAGAGTAAGTACATAAATAATTATTTACTAATGATGACCTTGCATTTAAAAACATACATGAGGATGTGTAATAATTGCCTTTGCATTAAATTTCCTTGCTTACTAATATATGCCTTCCACTACTCTACACAACTCAATTAAAATATCCTAGTGAAGAGAAATATAAAGGAGTAGGGGAGTTAACACATTGGAGAACTCATAGTTAGACTGAGTGTAACTCACTGTAGAACTTATAACAGAACTCACAGTGGCATTCAGTTTAACTCTAGATGGAACTCACTCTCTCACCCACTTAACCTCTTATCACACCTAAGTAAGCTAAAGCTATAAGTGTAAAAATTATCTATTTAATAAATAAATGGATTAATGAATATCCTATACCAATAAAATATGCACAAAATACTAGAATATACATGGCATTACTAATTCCAAGAGGACCATGGACAAATTTGAGTATGGATTTTGTGTTGGGATTATCAAACACATAGAGAGGTAATGATTCAATTTTTGTTGTAGATTTTTTTTTTAAATGGTTCATTTCATTGTAGGTAATAAAAAATGATGCCACTAGAGATGTAGAACTATTTTTTAATGATATTTTGAGATTGCATGGTGTTCTAAAAATTATTACTTAAGATAAGGACACAAAATTTCTAAGTCATTTTTGGAGGACTTTGTGGAAGGAGATGGGTACTAAGATACAATTTAGTAGTGTATATCACTCAAAAATAGATGGACAGACAAAAGTTGTGAAAAGGACCTTGAAAAATATGTTGAGATATATAGTGAGAGAGAATTGCAAGCAATGGGACTTAGTGTTACCTGATCCAAGTAAAATTTTAGGCAACAATTTGGGTGATGGTTCTACCTTAATTGGTGGCAAAAATTTTAGCATCCATAACATTTGTACCATAGCTCTATTTGATTCCCCATTTGAACCATTGGAAATTTAAGAATGAGGGGAATATCGTGAGATAACACATCCTCTATTTGGTAGGTTTTGACTCCCAAAAAATAAATGGAAGTGCCTTAAATTCTAATTTTAGTAGTGCAATCTAAAATTAGTAAGTTTTGAAAAATAGTAATTCCTAAAATTTTGTATTGTTGTAAATCATGGAATTCAAACCACTTGATCTCCCTAGAGATTGGTGACCTTATACATCCTCCTCCTACCTTATAAATGTGTATATATGAAGATGTAACCTGAAATGGAAATTAGACATCTCATCTAAGAGATAAGCATATGTTTGGATCTACAAATTTGATGAATAAAACATCTCTTCTTAGAGATAGCATTTTTGTTATTGTGTTATTCTTGTTTCTTGAATTATGTTTCAACTAAAGCTTCTGAGTTTTGGATCATTACCACAAGCTGAGTTTGCGTATAATAGTTTAGTGAATGGATCAATAGAAAAACCACCATTTCAATTATTTTATGGAAGAAATTGTATGAATATTTTAGATTTGGTACAATTGAAAATTGAATTAGTGATGATGCAAAAGTATTTGTAGAGCATATGCAATAGATGCAAGAAGGAATAAGAAGGAAGTTATAAGAAATTAATGAGAAATGTAAAACATCAGTAGATGTCAAAAAAGGACCCAAGGTATTCAAATAAAGATAATTAGTAATGGTTTATTTGAGGAATGAAAGGATTTTAAAAGTCACATATAATAAGTTGAAGTACAATAGAATTGGTCCATGTATAATTGTGAAAAAAATCAATGATAATGCTTATGTGGTGAGTTTACCATAGAACATTGATATATTTTAGTATTTAATGTTTCAAATTTATATGAATTTCATGGAGAAGATGGTGAAGGTGACGAAGAAGAAGTAAATTGGTAGTATCAATTTCTAAAGAAGAAGAAGGACAAGATAGTGTAGGTTTTAGAAAGGAAAATAATGAACATAATGCAAGGGAATTATAACAGGTATTTGGTCTAGTAAGAAGGATTGAAATAAGAAAGAAAAACTTAGATTAAAAAATGAGAGTTAAAGAATATTTAAAAATAATAATTATAGTAGTACAATCAAGGTAACTCATAGGAGCTCAATTATTTTCAACCAGAGGAGAATGACACAGAAAAAATAGGTTAACTTCTAGAGGCCATAACTTTTGATCTGTATCTCTGTTTGAGCTCTTCCATGCACCAAAATGATCACATCAAAAATTCAATTATTATATTAAGTATATTTTTTCTTTTGGAGGCTTTTTATTAAAGAAATGGAGGCAAAACCAGACCATCTGAGGGTCCAAAATTGCAATTTATTGATTTTTTAGGGATTTTTTAATTTTTAAAAATTATATATATTTATGACCAGATGTGAAATTTATTTGAAATTTATATAATAATCTAACTTTAGTGTTTAGATTATTTTATAAGATTTTTAGATCTGCATGCACTTGCATGAAAGACTTACTAAAAATAACTACTAAAAATAAATGTTTTTTTTCAGTTGTTTTTTTGAATTTTGCATGTCAACTCTAATTCTAAGTTGAGGCTTATTTAAACATGATTTGGATTGTAATTAATTCAAGAAAATTATTATGAATCAATTCAGAGATTAATTCAGATCTTGGCCTCTTGGTAATTTTATTATCTTGATAGTTTTTAATTTCATTAGCTGGTATCAGAGTCAGGTTGAATCTTGGAGGAGTAAGAAATGTTGAGAGGATGAAGAGGTAATGTCCAGATGAACTAGACTATACAATAAATATAAAGGTAAGTGCAATAATTAACAAAGGTTGACACTAATAAGAGAAGAAGATAAGGTGGTGATGGAGCAAAGGAAGACACAAATCATGATGAAGAAATTCAGTTACAATAAGAACAACCAGATCAACCACCATCGATGAAAGAGAGGATGATTAATGCTTTATAAGGAAGGAATCACAAAATCAAGGTTGATGTTATAGATTATGGAGGTAGTTTAAAACCAAAAAAGTTGATAGATTGGATGAATAACATGAAAATTATCTTCAAGTAGAAGACTATGAAAGAAGACAAGAAGGTAAAGTTTGCATGCATAAAATTGAAAGGTCATGCAATGATTTCATGGGATCACCTACATAAAGAGAGATAGAGAAAATGTAAAGACAAAATTAATTCATGGATAAATATGGAGAAGAAGCTAAGGGAGAAATTTATTCTTATGGATTATGTGCAAACCTTATATAGAAGATTTAAGAATTTGAGGCAAAAAGATCATAGTATACAAGATTATAAAAACAAGTTTTATAAGCTTTTTATATGAGTGGAGCATGATGAAACAGAACAATAGGTGGCTATAAGGTATGAAAATGGTTTAAAATTTACTATTCAAGATGAATTAAGCATGCATAGACAAGGACATCTTCTGGTGGAGGGTATCTTCAAAAGGTTTATCAATAGGTTCAATAGGTAAAATATTTGTATACCATATAATTTTTATTGAACTATAATACAAAACTAGAAGCACAAATAAAAATCAATGCATTAAACCATTTAGTACCTATGTTTGGTGGGGGCGTTTCATATCTAGGTATGTCTTCTAATGAAGGCATATCTTAAAAAGGGATATCAATGGGTTCTACATGTAAAATATTTATAAGCATTGTAAATTTTATTAAACCATAATATGAAACTCAAAAGTGTGTAAATAGAAAGGAATAGGGTAAATCATATAGTACATGTGTTTCGTTGGGTCATTCCATACCTAGGTACATCTTCTACTAGAAGCATATCTTCAAAAGGGTTAACCATGGATTCTATATGTAAAATGGTCATAGACCTTATCATTATTGTTAAAGCTTAATACAAAAGTGCAAATTATAATAAATAATAAAATAGTAGATAATTTAATATTTATTACCTTTATTTGTGTCTATCTGAAATAAGATAGCATGTTAGTTTTTTATAGTTTTCTTGACCTCTTAACATTTTTAGTAGAAGCCATTAAAGAATGCATGCTGGTGGTAAATGACAAAGGCAAAAATGATTGATAGTGATGTTTAGAGCCACTTAATTAATCCATCATCAGGATTTACATACTGTCTTCTAATGAGATATTCAAATTAGCATTTAAAATACAAAAGAAGAAAACCTTGAAACTACACTTTTAAAACCTTTTTCTATGAAAATCTTTGCAGGCAACCTTGTAATTGCTAAAGAATTTGGATCCTAAAGAAATGTCATGATTTTGAGATGCTAATTTCCATATTATTTTATATAAAGAAAATAAAAGATATTGTTTTTAACATCAGTCCATGTGAAGCATTTTGCAAGTTGCATGGTTTATTCCTTCCTTGAATAAGACAATCAATGGATAGAGTATCTTTCCAGGAAGCTACTATGAAGGAAATGACACTAGCCAAGAGTAGCTCAAATGATACATACCAGTTCCCACCCCACAAAAGAAAAAATAGAAAAAAGGGAGGATGAAAAAATACCACTATTTCATGGAATGAACATACTCTCCACGTCGAAACATAAAAGAAATATGGCAACAAATTCCCAATGACATTCAGTGACTCACACATCGTATCAGACATACAACACTTAACCAAAAAAATAAAAAACAAAAATCCAACTCAAATTCATGTCATTC
Source organism: Torreya grandis (assembly GCA_037957365.1). Classification (NCBI taxonomy): domain Eukaryota; kingdom Viridiplantae; phylum Streptophyta; class Pinopsida; order Cupressales; family Taxaceae; genus Torreya; species Torreya grandis. Next base: position 2,246,183 of record JARHVA010000285.1, on the reverse strand, counting down.
ATGTTAGCAAAAAATAGAGCATAAAAACAAGAAAATAAAATCCCAAACCCTCAAATTTCTACAGCAATGGAGAAAACAAGATTTTATTAATCTTTCTTGATCTTTCTTTTTCTGTCCTTACAAAGCTGTGCCCAAGAGATCTTTAAATAAATTTTCTTGGAAAATCAAACTAAAAGGAAACTAATCCATAACTATTCTAAAACTAACTTCAAATGCTATTACATGCAAGCTAAGCAAGGATTAAGACTACTTGTTTAACTGTTTGAACTAACTGATCTCTAATTGTTTGTTAACTATTGTGCATGCATGAGAAGGAGGGAGGTAGAACAGGGAGTTAAGTGTCAAGTGGAGAAATTATCTCCTATTAATCTTTAGTTTCTAACACTCCCCCTTAATTTCTACTTCTAACAACTTCAGCATTTACAATGCCTAAATTTTGTCTTAGATAATCAAAGGTCTCCTTTGCTAATGCCTTTGTGAATATATCTGCCAATTGGTCTTTAGATCTATAGAATTCTAGATAGATTTCTCCATTATTCACTAACTCTCTAATAAAATGAAATCTTGTATCAATGTGCTTGTTCCTCTTATGAAAAACATGATTTTTTTATAATACAATTGCTGATTTGTTGTCACAAAAGATTGGTGTTGACTCCTTCTGTGCTTGTAATAAATTTGTCAATATTCTCCTCATCCAAGATGCTTGACATGCTATTGATGTGGCTACTACATACTCTACTTCATCTAATGAAAGTGTCACTATAGGTTACTTTTTGGATGCCCATGTGACCACACCTATTCTTAAAAGAAAGGCATGTCCAAAAGTACTCTTCCTGTCATCAATGCTACCTGCAAAATCACTATTAGTATAACCAATCAAACTAAAATCATTAGTTATGGAATATAAAATTCCATATTCTATTGTTCCTGCCACATATCTCAATATCTTTTTTCCAACTTGCCAATGTGAGTCTTTTGGTGACTCCATGAATCTAGAGATTAAACTGACCCCATGATATTTGGTCTTATAGTTATAAGATACATCAAACTACCAACTAATCTTTTGAATGTTATAGAATCAACATTAGACCCTTTGTCTTCTTTACTAATTTTGGTTCCTATAGCAACTGGTGTAGGTGTTGGTTTACAATTCAGCATCTTAAACCTCCTTAACACATGCTTTACATATTTAGTTTGACAAATAAAAATTTCTTTCTCTGATTGTACAACTTCTATGCCCAAAAAGTACTTCATTAATCCCAAATCTATCATTTCAAATTATTTCTTCATTGCTGATTTAAATGTGTCTATAGACAAATTTCCAATGACAATCAAATCATCAACATACAAACACAATCAAAATCTAACCTTCTTTATTGATTTTTGTGTACAGTGTAGGCTCAATATTGCTTCTGCTGAATCCATTGTTTGTCATATATGAATCAATCCTGCTATACCATGCTCTTGGTGCTTGCTTGAGACCATAAAGGGCCTTCTTCAATCTTTAGACTTTTTCTTCATGTCCTTGCACTTCATAACCTGGTGGCTATTTTACATACACTTCTTCATCTAGGAAACCATTCAAAAAAGCTGATTTGACATCCATTTGATATATATGCCAATTATTTTGAGTATCTATTGCTAAAACCATTCTAATAGTATCAAGTCTAGCAACTGGAACAAATGTTTAATTATAGTCAATTCCATGTTCTTGTGCAAAACCTTTTGCTACTAACCTTGCCTTGTGTTTTTCAACCTTTCCTTCTGCATCAAATTTAGTCTTATAAACCCATTTGACTCCTATGAAATCCTTACCTTCATGTAGATTAGTTAGATCCCATATTTGATTTATTTCAATGGTATTCATCTCTTCATCCATTGTTTTTATCCAATGTTCCTCATTAACTGCTTCTTCATAATACATAAGATCATGAGTGAAAAGAGCAAAATTTGAACACAAATCTAACTTCTCTTCTTCTTGATTATAAATCTCATTCAAGTTTCTCATTTTTTTACCTTTAAATATTGATCTTAAAGTGGCAAGAGTTGGATATGATTCATCACTTACTTGTGAATTTGGAGTAGGATGACATGCATGACCAAATGATTCACCTTGTTCAAAGCTCCTATGTGTTCTTATTGGAGTGCTTGTTCCTACTTATGGAGAGGATTGATCACCTTGAAAATTTTGTTTTTCAGATTCTTCTTCAATTTGGGGAATTGGTGTTCCAATTGTGATGGTGCTACCATCCCATGCTTCTTCTTCCTTAAATTCAACGTCTCTACTAATAATCACTTGCCTTGAAATGGGGTTATACAACTTATAAGCCTTTAATTCTTAACTATAGCCAATAAAAATATATTTCTCACCTCTATCATCATGTTTTCTTCTCAATTTAGATGGTATAAGAGAATATGCAATACAACCAAAATTTTTGAATTGATGTACACTATGTTTCTTACCACTCCACGCTTCTTGTGGAATTTGATCTCTGACATTTTTTGTTGGGCTTCTATTCAAAATATATACTGCACATGCTACTGGTTCTACCCAATATTCATTTGACAAATGTTTGGCCTTCAACATGCTTCTAGCCATCTCCATGATTGTTCTATTCTTTCTTTTTGCTACACCATTCTACTATGGTGTGTACCTTGTAGTCAATTGCATTTTAATGCCATGATATCTATAAAAATCTTGAAATTCATTAGACATATATTCACCTCATCTATCTGATCTAAGTACCTTGATGTAATGGCCACTCTACTTTTCAACCATAGCCTTGAATTCTTTAAACTTTCCAAAGGCTTCAAACTTCTTTTTGAGAAAATATATCCATGTCTTTCTGCTAAAGTCATCAATGAAGGTTTGAAAATAAGTACTACCTCTAAGTGATGGAATTTGCATTGGTCCACATAAATCACTATGGACTTGCTCTAATATTACCTTTGTTCTATATGAGGCTCCTACTGGAAAGCTCTCTCTATGCTGTTTTGCTAGAATACAACATTCACATGTACTTTTTGGCTGTTCTATTAGTGATAATCCCTTTACCATATTTTTCTTCTATAACAAATTCAAACCTCCAAAATGTAAATGTCCATACCTTAAATGCCAAGCCATGATTGGTCTAGATGCATGGTTTTGAAGTGGGCTTCCTCTTCTCCTTGGATGCACTGAATTCGAAGAGGGAACATCCGATTCTTAGTCATCTCCACTTTTCCTATCAACCTGTCACTTGAAAAATTGTCTAGTATTGTGCAAACATTATCCATAAAAGATACTCTATAACCTTTCTGTACTAACTGTCCAACACTCATAAGATTATGTTTTAGTCCAGGTACATAATAAACATTAGGTATAAACCTTCTTTCACCATTTTTTGCCAAAACATTTATTACTTCTTTACCCATTACATCTACTTTGATATCATTTCCTAATTTCACTTCAAATTTTACAAAATCATCAAGACTAGCAAATAATTCTTTATTCCCTATCATATGATTACTGCATCCACTATTTAAGAACCAAATATCTCTAGATTTTTCTTGAGTAACATGACAAGTGAGAAATAAGCTTCTAGGATTAGAACTAGATTCACCTAGATTAGAACTAGATTCATTTGTGTAATTAGCATTTTGCCTATCCACATATCCTTGTTTTCTTCTGCAGTCACTTGCATAATGTCCATATTTCTTATAGTAATAACAATGAATATTAGATTTATCAAACCTCTATGAACTTTGCTGGAAGTGATTGTTGCCATGTCCTCTATTGCTATAATTTTGATTATTGTTTTCACCTCGATCTGGATTATTCCTTCCATTTCTGCCTCTGCCTCTTCCTCTAAAGTTTGACCTTCCTCTTCCTCTTCCTCTGCAAAATGATACATATGACTTTAAAGATTTCTCAAGAGATGTATTTTTATTCCTATTCACAAAGAACCCATTAATTCATCTACCGATAACTATTTCAAATCCTTTGTTTCCTCAATAGCTACAACTATTGCATCAAATTTACTAGGTAAACTCCTGAGTATTTTTTCTATGATCTTCTGATCCATTATAGTTTCTCCATTAGATCTAATTTGATTCACAATATTCAATACTTAACCCATAAACTGGTCTATTGAATCTGAATCATTCATTTGCAAATTTTCAAAACTTCTCCTAAGAGATTACAATTTAGCAATTTTTACCTTTGTATTACCTTTATAGGTAGTCTCCAAGATTTTTCATGCCGATCTGGATCTCGTTGCTGCTGTAACTCTAGAAAAAATAGATTCATCCAATGTCTGTTGGATTAAAAATAAAGCTTTTACATCTTTTTTATTGTTCTCTTTAAGTTCTTCCTTTTATGCTCGAGTTAATGCCTGACGGGCTGCCTCATCCTCTGGTTCTACAAAACCATTTTCTACCAAATCCCAAACATCTTGTGAGCAAAACAAAGTTCTCATCTTAATTACCGAAAAATCATAATTCTTATTATTGAAATGGGAATTTGAGGCTGAGAAATACTGTTATTCGTTGCCATGTCAATCGTTGAAGCGACTAAATCCTCCTTCTTTCTTTGACTTTATCCGTTGGTGCTTTTCCACGATCTGACTTTGAAATTATATATATATATATATATATATATATATATATATATATATATATATATATATATATATATATATATATATATATATATATATATATATATATATTCCACCAGCTGGGTGCTACCTTTCAATGGCTCAGCTGGTTCTCCATGTCCCTTAGCTACTATTGGACACTGGCAGTAACTTTGCATGATAGGCTCTTGATTTCTTCTGTCATCGGCTAGCTTGAGACTTTGCATGAGGTTTGACTACCAATTCAGCATGCGCTGCTTGCACCTTCCCTACAGCCTTGCGCTTGAACAAACCTGTGCTTTTCCTTAGTCTTTCTTTGCATATGCCTTGTGTCTAGTCTGGGATTCTTGGAGATAACAATAACAGCCACCTAATAACTCTCCTTATTTTGTCAGTTCTGACGTCAACATGTAGATACAGTCAGCACAACAAAGCAGAAAAATAAAGAAAATAAGACACGGGTGTCAACCACTTTGACTTCTTGTGAACTGTTGACTACGCCTTAGACTATGCGATTTGCTTAGGTGCTTCAGCTTGATGCTTTCTAACCTGCGCTCTCCTTTTCCACGGCTCTGCAGTGCGTCGCCTTATTCTACTTGACTGTTGGGCTATTTTCCTTCACATGACCTATCTCCTTTGGCTCTGATACCAATTTGTTAGCAGAAAACAGAGCATAAAAACAAGAAAATAAAAACTCAAATCCTCAGATTGCTACAACAATGGAGAAAACAATATTTTATTAATCTTTCTTGATCTCTCTTTTTCTGTCCTTACAAAGCTGTGCCCAAGAGATCTTTAAATAGATTTTCCTGGCAAATCAAACTTAAAATAAACTAATCTAAAACAAACTTCAACTGCTACTGCATGCAAGCTGAGCAAGGAGTAAGACTGCTTGTTTAATTGTTTGAACTAACTGATCTCTAACTGTTTGTTAACTGTTGTGGATGCATGAGAAGGAGGGAGGTGGAACACGCAGTTAAGTGTCAAGTGGAGAAATTATCTCCTGTTAATCTTCAGTTTATTCCTTCTTTGAATAGGACAATCAATGGATAGAGTATCTTTCCAGGCAGCTACTAAGAAGGAAACGACACCGGCCAAGAGTAGCTAAAACGATACATACCAGTGCCCACCCCACAAAAGAAAAAATAGAAAAAAAGGGGGGATGAAAAAATAGCACTATTTCGTGGAATGAACATACTCTCCACGTCGAAACATAAAAGAAATATGGCGACAAATTCCGGAATGACATTCAGCGACTCACGCATCGTATCGGACCCACAACACTTAACCAAAAAAAATAAAAAACAAAAATCCAACTCAAATTCATGTCATTCACAACTCGTATAAAAAAAGAATCACATTGTGAGGGTTTTCTTGTAGCTTAGTGCAATTAAGTAGCCGGCAACGTAAAACAAAACGAGGATCTCGTCTTTATGCCATAATTGAGATGGAAACAACGCAGGACGAGCAGATAACATGTAACTTGCAGAACACTCTATAAGAAACATTTCGGAAGTTTAACTTTCTACTAGCAAAATTTCTTGGAAAACTCTGCCGTGGATGTTTTTTTTCCTTGCTACTTTCCTATTAATTCCATCCACACACAGGGGTCTATATAAGGCCAGACCAGTACGAGCTTTCCAGTCATGTGTGAGTTGTATACGGTAAAAGGTGTTTTATCACTGCAAGCAATTTCCATTATTGATTCAGCCACAATGCAATCCAATCCATGTTATCCATATTTGAAGCCTGCTGGTTCAAAGCGTCAACGACAACGGCGGCTGCGTTTGTAGTCATGTATATATATGAAAATGGTGACGAAAATCTGCAAATATGATGCCATGGTGAGAAAATTTTCGTACAGTGAAACTTGGAGCTATATGACATCGCCTGTATCTCATGAGAAGGCTTGCCAAATTTACGATGACCTTGAAACGCTGTCCACTTCGAAAGTCGGTTAGTATTAAAATTCCATGGTGTGTTTTGATTGGAATCTCTAGTTGTCACAGAATTGAGACAAATTGGAAGGGATGATATTCATGCAATTTCTAGGCTACCTCTGGAGCCGGACATGGCGAGAGGCTCATTCTGTTATGTTTGCAAAGATTCCCTCCCGCCATTTCCTGCTCCACTGGTAGCCTTGAAACTGCATGAATATCATGCCTTGCAATTTGTCCCAAGTCTGTGACAACTAAACACTCGAATCGAAAACACGCCATGCAAATTCAATACTAACCAGCGTTTCAGCTCATCGTAATTAGGACCAGCCTTCTGATGGAATAAGGCGTCTGATCCTGCGAAAAAGCCACCTGATTTCAGGTATAAGAAAGCGAACTTGTGGGAGATATCAAGATACGTTAATATGATAACCTGGATAGAAATAGAAACGGGGATTTTATGGATATGAGTGAAATCACATTAATTTTAGTGTTACTTAAATAAGTTTTACCGTCAATGGTGGTTTCCAATTTTTGTTATGTTTATAGTTATATGCATTTTTTTAATCATTCTTCTTGCCCAATCTTTGTGGTGTTTTTCGAGGACACCATAATTAGAATGTTTTCGACTTCTCTCTTAATCGAAAAAGCATCTCTAAGATATTAACTTCGTACTGACCGAACGTTTAGCTTAACTTAGAATGTTTACCACCAATTAGGCCTAAATTTGATGGTCTGCCGTTTTTATCATCATTTTTTCAAAAAAGACCGTTAGTTATTCAATATTGCTTTTCAAATGTTAATATAATTTATAATAAAAGGAAACATTATATATATATATATATATATAATTTTTATAATTTAAATAAAATTTTGTTTTACATTTAATATAATTTTTAAAATAAAATAATTGTATTTTATAGTTAAAAAACATAAAAATGATAATATGACCATAAAATTTAGGCTCTACCATCAATCCATACATTCTTATTCTTTGAATTATGAGGTAGGGAGTGATACTCCACAAAAAATTAATACAACTACGAAGCAAATTAAAATGTGTAAAAGATGAATATGATTTAAGAAAATGTTATGCAGATGCAACCAATCTTAATGGTGGTTATTTAATTATTTTTATTTTAAATGAAAAGCTAAATACTATATCATAAGCAATTGGGATAAGGAGGTGCAAAACAAAAACCTATAAATCAAAATATGTACCTTACTTTTTATTCAGAGAAAGGAGGCAAAATACGAATAAGTATTTCTAAAAATATGTTAGACATTTAAATGAAATTATAGACAATATAATCATTAAATTGTATCTAACACATCATATATAAAATAAAGGTTATAGGCCTTGGTTGAGGCCTACAGACTATTTGTTGTGTATGATTGATTAAAAAGAGGTAATGTGGGGAATGGGTAACCCCACACTCATCTTCTTATATAAGAAGGAGAAGGGTTCAACTTAGTTAAATGTCAAGAATGACACTACATGACTACCCCACACACACACACACACACACACACACACACACACACACACACACACACACACACATGTGTATATGCGTATATGTGTGTGTTTTGTGTGTGTGTGTGTGTGTGTGTACATATATAAATATATATTTATATACACATATATGTATGTTTGTCTATACGTATACATACACAAATTTATACATACACACACACATATATTTTTGTGTGTGTATAAATATAGATACATATATAGATACATATATATACACACACACACAAAACCAAAATATATAAAAGGAGGTTGGTAGGTAGTTTTCAATTGAATATTGTATAAAGTTTAGGACCTAACTTCAAAAATACCAGAGGTTGCATCGTCAGCTTTGCACAACATTTGATGGGTCAAGGTTTTCCATTGAATGTTCTAAAAAGGTTAGGACACAACCTCAAGGACTTCCATAGGTCACATCCTGACCTTTGCACAACATTTGATGAATAGAGCTTTAATGCCTACTAATATCCTTTTAGGTCTTGGACAGACACCAAAAAAAAAATAATAACAATTAAAAAAATTAAATTATGTGTAATTAGGTATATAATTATTATATATTAAAGTTTGAAAGCAACCTTACATGTATATACACTTGACTTAAGACACACGTATTCAATAACAATAACAATAACAATAATAATAATAACATTCATGAGTTTAATTTATGAATTAAAATAGTATTAATATCAATTTTCGGATCTATTTTAAGAAAATGAAGCACCTTTATCCAAAAAAATACTATTCTTCTCAAAACACTTTTGAGTTATATAAAATAAGATTATAACATAATTTGTTACCCTTTTATAAAGTAAAACTTCATTATTTTATAAATTAGTTAGCCTTTTAGGTAATCTTGAGTAAATTAACCTCACTCAAACTAATCCCTACCTTATTCAAAAAAATAATAAGTATTCAACCAAATTAGTGAATAATATATTTTTTAAATTTTAGAATTAAAATAAAAAGGTTTTAGTGCATTACAATTCCCTCTCAACCTTGTTAAAACCAATCCTAATTGATAGAAAATAAAAAATAATGTCAATTTTTTTAAAAATCTAAAATTGGGACTAATTTAAAATAGATATAAAATATGTCTATAATAATTTAAAAAACAATCCCAATAGGTACAATTAAATTAGACTAATTTTGGAAGACTTTTTTCATAATAAAATTTTATCACCTTCTTATGTCAATAAGGTTAGTTTGGAATGCAATTAAATTAAATATTAAAAGATAAAATTAATGAAATATTATGATAAAAATTTATTTAAAATGGATAAAATTAATATATTCACAAATTAATAATTTTATTTTTGAATATAAAAATTAAAGTTTGAGAAATTCTAAATCAATTCTATAGGGAAAAATTACTAATAAATATTCAACATGTCAAAAAAAATTTAGAATCGAAGGTTACTTTCCTAATTATCATTGTGTAAGAATCATTTAATGTTGAAATTGTATTATCTATAACTAAGATAATATGAGTTAACCATCCTAAGAATTTAGTCTCTTACGTAAATTAATTTAAGGGTGTTTGCAAACATAATTTCTAAACTTAAAATTAGAATAAAAATAATGTTTTTAAATTATTATTTTTCCATCGCAACTAATGAGTCCTCCTTGCCTAGATAAAATGTATAGGTAACTTCCTTATGTGGTATTAGTATCAAACGTAAGGTGAAATCATTAAATATTATCTAATATCATTTTCTAATAATTTTTTTAAATGACATTTGTTTAGCATTTTCCCTAGACAAGAATAGATGCACTAAGGATAATTATTTTAGATTTTGTTTTCAATCATTATATAAATTTCTCACTATTGGATACAAGTAAAACTAGTGGTAAATAGTCAACACTTTTTTATAGTTTATGATTTTCTTTTAAAAATCTAGTCTAAATTAAGGACCCTAAATGTAACTTTCTATATATTGGTTCATTGATTTTCAATTTGAAAATTATTGTTATGAATAATCATTTATGATATTTTTATTTGTATTTATTTTTAATAATAAAATTATGTTTGTATTTAAAAAGTTCTAAAATAAATTTTTAGATATTGTTGTAACAACTATTCTATCATTTTTTAGTTTTAGGTTCTTGTTTGATCTTCATATATATATATATAGAGAGAGAGAGAGAGAGAGAAGAAGAGAAGGGAAAGGAAAAAAAAACATTATTGAAAGGATTTTAAAATATATATTTTACTATTTTAAATTATATATGTCTTCAATACATTTTGAAATTATCTCTAAAAGTCCAAATTTTTTATTTATGAATTTATAGGTTCTCTCATTTGGTTTTTCTCTTCAATTATATACCCTCAATTTACATATTTTTGTACATATAAGAGTCTAATCTTTTCCCTAGAAATTTAAGGAAACCACGTTCTTGGACTACATAAGGATTTGTGTGACTAGTGGCTCCAACTAATTGTTTAACAGTCAAAATTCATATAATAGAATAAGAAAAGCATACAGAGCTTATATATATATATATATATATATATATATATATATATATATATATATATATATATATATATATATATATATATATATATAAAACATGTTGCATGTTAGATTTATAATCAAAAGTGTGTTGGTGTCTAAATAAATCACATCACTTTTATGTTTATAGACAACTTTGAATTCAATTTTTGAAATATTAAAACCTATGGCAACATTTGACATACACATTTGGAAATTTGATAAATAAGTGAAACAACCCATCCATTAAATAAGGAGATAGAAAATGTCTGAAAATATTGCAAAACACAACTTATTTGGGGACATAGAGGTGTATAAAGTTACATGAAACATTATCTTAGGGAGCTTAAAAAATATGTTTTGGAATTGATGCCATAGGGTACCAATATTACTCAATTTGGTTGGAATTGTCTATACAAATAAAATTTAAAAACTAACATAAATAGAAATAAGATAATGTCCATTTAATTTTAACTTGAAAACATACAACCAGAGTAAATACATTTTTCAAAGATAAATTTTGTTTTGGTAAAAATCTATTTCCAATATCCTAAATTTACCTCAGAGAAGTGTATCGAGTGTTTGTCATATAAATTTGACTCTTTAAGTTCACTCACTAGATTCTTCTCTTCACTTATCTTCCTTTAATTTGACTGTTACACCTATTGTTTTCATTTAATAGATGAAATCCTTTCCATAGATTGTTAAGGAAACTAGATTGGGGCATGCATAATGATTCATGTAACTAGTGCCCCTCAAGGGTTTAGTCAAATATTTTAATCCTCCATCTAATAAATAATGAAAATACATTAGAAAGTATTGGACTTTGAGACATTAACACCAATAAATAAAATGATGCTATTTATGCAACCAATAATAGCCAATATCAGACATCCATAAACCATGCCTTCAATATACTAAGGGACAACACCATATGCCCAATAAAGAAGGTCATTCCAATTTAAAAGATTCCAACTAAGAGATGCACCTAAATCATTCAAAAAGATGGAAAGATGAAATAATATAAGGAGTAAAAACTCATCCTCTACTTATAACTAACCTTGGGTACCAGGTCACCATTATTTGGGAATGTGTCAGGTTAATTAAATGTAAGCCATTTTAGATGGTGAACATGACGAAGAAGAAGTTGAAGCTGAAAAAAAATATATGAGCTAGAAAAAGTGGAAATTACATTGGATAGTACCCTTGCAACATTATCAAGGGCTTCATGATACAATCACTTTATAGTAAGAGGGAGTCTTCATTGGAAGAAAATCATCATGTTGGTATATAATGGGGCCACCCACAATTTCATTAATGATGAACCTATGAAAAATAAGGGGTTTAAAGGCCAAATAATTTCAAAGTTTTAAGGTGATAATCATTGATGTTTTTATAATTCCATGTACTCAAAAAATTTGAAAACTCTATCTCACATTGGGAAGACATCAAATAAATGATGATTTTTATGTAGTGGATATTGGTGAAACATATTTGGTACTAAGTGTTAAATGGATACATTATTTGGGGTAATTTACCCAAAACTATTAAACCATGGAAATGAAATTAAAATTTGATGGGAATGAAGTGGTGCTTCAAAGTATCATTGATGGATATCGCTCCCCTAAGTGATTACAACCAAGAAAATGGAAAGAACATTTAGGAAATGCCAAGTTTCATGGGCAAAACAATGTTTTGTGAAATCTAAAAAATTAAAATTTTAGATACATCATGAATATATTTAACCCATAAATAATACACTTGATAAAGTTTTTAGAAATATCCCACATGGCTCGCCACCAAATAGAGGGTTTTAGCATATCATTAAGTTAAAAACTAGTACTAAGCTGATAATAATCATCCCTTGTCACCACCTTATAATATATTAAAAGGAGATTTAAAAGGCTATCAAATAAATTATATAAATGGGGATTATTAAATCAAGTTCAAACCATTTTGCTTTGTACATGGTCCTAGTCAAGAGAAAGATGACATGTTGGAATGTACATTGACTACTGATAATTGACTAAGAAAACTAGAAAGAATAGATATACAATACCAAGAATTGATGAATTAATTGATGATATCCATGGAACTATTTTATTTTCAAAAATTAATTTAAAATTAGGATACAATCAAATCCAGATGTGGGACAAAGATGTTCAGAAAACTACATTTAAATGTCATTATGGACATTTTAAGTTCATGGTTATACCTTTCTAATTGACCAATGCACCAGCCACCTGTCAGTTTTACATGAGTCAAATATTTAGTAATCATTTGAGAAAATTTGTTTTGGTTTTCTTCAATGATATAAAAATATATAGTACCTGGTGGGATGATCACTTGAAATATTTAGATATAGTGTTAGAACTACTGGAGTAGTAACCTCTTTTTTTTTAAATGTCTAAATGAAAATTCAAAATGTTGGAGATTTTATACTTTCAATATGTCATTAATAGTAAGCAATTACATGTTGATTAAGAAAAAAACTAAGCTATATTATATTGGCCCACTCTTACTACCATGACTTAATTGAGAGGATTCTTGGGGTAACGCACTTATTATCCAAGGTTCATTAAAGGGTTCTCTTGAAGATCCATCCCTTTGACTAATTTGACATAAAGTGAAGCTTTTCATTGGTCTAGAATTTCTCAATCAACATTTGAAAAACTTTAGTAAGAAATGAATTCAAGTCCAGTTTTGGCTATAACAAAATTTTCATAACCCTTTGTGCTAGAATGTGACACATCAAGTGAAGCAACAATTGTTCTAATATATTAATCTCATCTATTTTAATTCAAAATTTCAAAACATAAATATCATAATCATAATTACTCTATATATGACAAAGAAATGCTAGTAATAATGCATGCTCTAGCCAAGTTTTGTCAATACTTGGTATATGTAAAATTAGTGGTCAGAATGGATCATAATAGTTTACAATTTTTTTTTAAAAGGATCTGAATGAGAGATAAACAAATTAGGTGATCAAGGTTCAAGATTTTTATTTTGACATTGAATATGTGAAAGAAACAATAATATTGGGGTAAATGCATTATCGAGAAAACCATCTTTATGATGTATATCTATAATTATCATTAATTGAAAAACTTTCATAACAATGGAGTATTTAAAAAATAGTTTGATAATGTGAAGTATCTAAAATTGTCACTAATTATAATGATTATCCATTGGCAAGACACCCAAGCTATTTTAAGACATATAAGTAGGTAAGAGAAATGTTCTTTCAAAAAGGGATTAAAAGTGAAATTCTTAGGTGCATTCAGGAGTGTCCTACTTGCCAATGAATTAAAATAGAGAATGAATTTCTATCATGATTGTTGTATCCCTTTCCCATTCTAACTCAAAAATGGAAAGGTATTTCAATGGAGTTTATTACTAGGGTACCTATTGTTTAAGGGAAGAGTTTCCTCTTTGTAATTGATGATTATTTGACAAAGTAAGCTTATAATTTTTCTCCACTCCCCACTAAGTATGATTCCACCTTGGTAGCTAGAATATTTTTTAGAGAAATTTTTAAATTAGATGGGCTATCAAATAACATTGTTAGTGATAGAAATAATAGATTTATGAGTTTGTTTTAGCAAGAACTCTTTTACCTAGCAGGGATTGAATTGACCCCAAGTACAAATTATAATCCCCAAATGGATGGTCAATTAGAATCCACTAATAAGTGGATTAAATGGAATCTAATGATATATATTTAAGGGTAAAAAAATGCATGGATTAAATGGTTACATTTAGGAGAATTATTATATAATACCTCTTAACACATGTCAATTAGAATGACACCTTTCAAAGCTTTGTATGGGTATAATAAAAATTCTTTCATGAATTTAGTCATTCCCAATAATAGAGTTTTAGGAAATAAATAATTGATCTAACAAAGTTAGTATATCCTTAAACCTCTCAAGGATAATCTTCAATAAGCACAAAATAAAGAAAAGTTGTATGCATATCAACATAGAACATGAAAGAAATTTAATGTAGGGGAAATGGTATATTTTCAATTGTAGCCCTCTAGGCAGTCTTCGATCAAACAAGGTGGACCTAAGAAAATCAAACCCAAATTTCATGGTCCATATAAAATCATGAAGAGAGTGGTGGGGGGTTGCTTATGAATTTGAATTACGTGGATGTAGTTAAATACATAATATTTTCCATATTTTATGTTTAAAAAGGGCACTTAGACAACATATTATCCCTTAGATGAAGATAGAAAGTTGATTTTAATACTCACATCCATTCTTGATGTCTGTGAGAAAAGGTTACAAAATAGAAGCATCAAAGAATACTTGATTTATTGGAAAAAAATGTTAGTTGAGGATGCCACATAGGAATGAGTGATTATTTTAAAGTATCCTAACTTATAATTTCTTGAGGACAAGTAATTTTGGGAAGGGATTACTTAAATATCCCCTTCACCACCAATAATAAATGACCATACAATAATATGCAATCATTACATTTTAGGAGGAGTATTATAGTTTAATTATAAAATCACCCACGCAAGGAGCACCAAACACAGAAATAGTCATGTAGGGATTGCTTATGAAATTGAATTACATGGATGTAGTTGAATACATAATATTTTCCATATTTTGTGTTTAAAAAGGGCACTTAGACAACATGTTATCCCTTAGATGAAGATGGAAAGTTAATTTTAATACTCACATCCATCCTTGAGGTTTGTGAGAAAAGGTTACAAAATTGAAGCATCAAGGAATACTTGATTTATTGGAAAAATTTGTTAGTTGAGGATACCACATGGGAATGAATGATTATTTTAAAGCATCCTAACTTATAATTTCTTGAGGACAAGCAATTTTGGGAAGGGATTACTTTAATATCCCCTTCACCACCAATAATAAATGACCATACAATAATATGCAATCATTACATTTTAGGAGGAGCATTATAGTTTAATTATAAAATCACCCACGCAAGGAGCACCAAACACAGAAATAGTCATGTAGGGATTGCTTATGAAATTGAATTACATGGATGTAGTTGAATACATAATATTTTCCATATTTTGTGTTTAAAAAGGGCACTTAGACAACATGTTATCCCTTAGATGAAGATGGAAAGTTAATTTTAATACTCACATCCATCCTTGAGGTTTGTGAGAAAAGGTTACAAAATTGAAGCATCAAGGAATACTTGATTTATTGGAAAAATTTGTCAGTTGAGGATACCACATGGGAATGAATGATTATTTTAAAGCATCCTAACTTATAATTTCTTGAGGACAAGCAATTTTGGGAAGGGATTACTTTAATATCCCCTTCACCACCAATAATAAATGACCATAGAATATATGCAATCATTACATTTTAGGAGGAGCATTATAGTTTAATTATAAAATCACCCATGGAAGGAGCACCAAACATAAAAATAGTCATGTATTATTAAATAGGAGTGCCCTTATCCATTTAAAAAACAACCATTAATAGTAATATTTATTTATTATTTAATTGATTAGTAATTAGTAATCATTTTAAGAAAGGTCACAATCTTTAGAGAATACATGTCATTTGATGGAAAGATAAGAAGGTATTTATATTTAGCAATTGGTGAGAAGGAAAAGCATTCAATCATAGATTTAAACATTTATCTTTGTACAAGCATCATGATTTATAATTGATTTTAAAGATGAACCCCATTAATTGTGTAAGGTGATTCTAAGGATGAAAACCCTTGTCATCATAATAACCCAAGGATGAAAACCTTTGTCGTCATAATAAACCAAGGATGAAACCCCTTTAGGATTTATATTTGATTATTTAAATTTTAAAAACACTTGTATTGAATAATTAATACAACTAAATTTTATTATTTAAAGTATTATTCAATGTGCAAGTTTATATCTATGAAATATTATTTCAAAATGAATGCCAAGAAAATTAAATTCTTGTATAATATTATGATTAAGAATATTACAATAGATGAAGGAAGAAATAAAGAAAAGGAAAGGTCCATGAAAGATATGAAGCACAATATCTATATAACATTGCATGGTAATGACCATTAGAATTTCTTAGCCAAATCTACAAATAATACTTGAGGCCAGATAAAATTAAAATTTTAGTATTGATAATTTGGATTAAAGGAAGTGGGCTATTATTTTCATCTCATGTTAATAGATAAAAGTTTTTTCCCATGTTTATATATGACTTTGAAATCAATTTTTGAAATATTAACACTTGTGCCAACATCCAATAGACACAACTGGAAAATTAATAAATAAGCAAAACAAGATATCAATTAAAAAAGGAGATAGAAAAATGCTGAAAATATTAGACAACACGAATTATTTGGGGGACTAGAGGATTATGAAGCTAGATGAAATATTATCTTATGATCTTAAAAAATATAGTTTTGCATTGAATGTCAACCAGAGTACTGATACCACTCAATTTGGCTTGAATTATTTATACAAATAAAATTTAAAAACCAACATAAATAGAAATGAAATAATGGTCCATTTAATTTAAAATTGAAAACATGCAACTATATTAAATATAATTTTCATTTAGAAATTTTGATTTCGTAAAAGACAATTTCTAATATCATAAAATTCACTTAGGACAAGTGTATCTTGTGTTTGTCATATAAATATGACTCTTTAAGTTCACTCATTGGATTCTTCTCTTCACTTATTTCCCTTTAATTTGAATGTTACATCTATTGTTTACATTCAATAGATGAAATCCTTTCCATAGATTGTTAAGGAAACTAGACTAGGACATGCATAATGATTCGTGTAACTAGTGCCCCCAAATAAGCCCTATAGAAATCAAACCCAATGTTATAACAATAAAATCACTAGGAATATGGAATATAAATATATGCCTCTAATGTAATAAGAATATGATCAACGATATATTTCTAATAAATAGCATTTTTTTATCAAAATGATTTACAATAGATTTTATGGATGAAACCTATTAATTATGTAATATGATTTTTATGATAAAAACCTTGTCATCATAATAACCCAAGGCACAAATGATTGATAGTAATGTTTTGAGCCACAAATAGATCTATGTTTTGAGTCAGTTAATTAACCCATCATCAAGATTTACATACTGTTTTGTAATGAGATATTCAAATTAACATTTAAAATACAAAAGAAGAAAACCTTGAAACTACACTTTTAAAACCTTTTTCTAGGAAAATCTTTGCAGGCAACCTTGTAATTGCTAAAGAATTTTGATCCTAAAGAAATGTCAGGATTTTGAGATGCTAGTTTCCATATTATTTTATATAAAGAAAATAAAAGATATTGTTTTTAACATCGGTCCATGCGAAGCGTTTTGTAAGTTGCATGGTTTATTCCTTCCTTGAATAGGACAATCAATGGATAGAGTATCTTTGCAGGCAGCTACTAAGAAGGAAACGACACCGGCCAAGAGTAGCTCAAACGATACATACCAGTGCCCACCCCACAAAAGAAAAAATAGAAAAAAAGGGGGGATGAAAAAATAGCACTATTTCGTGGAATGAACATACTCTCCACGTCGAAACATAAAAGAAATATGGCGACAAATTCCGAAATGACATTCAGCGACTCACGCATCGTATCGGACCCACAACACTTAACCAAAAAAAATAAAAAACAAAAATCCAACTCAAATTCATGTCATTCACAACTCGTATAAATAAAGAATCACATTGTGAGGGTTTTCTTGTAGCTTAGTGCAATTAAGTAGCCGGCAACGTAAAACAAAACGAGGATCTCGTCTTTTGTGCCATAATTGAGATGGAAACAACGCAGGACGAGCAGATAACATGTAACTTGCAGAACACTCTATAAGAAACATTTCGGAAGTTTAACTTTCTACTAGCTAAATTTCTTGGAAAACTCTGCCGTGGATGTTTTTTCGCTTGCTACTTTCCTATTAATTCCATCCACAGGCAGGGGTCTATATAAGGCCAGACCAGTACGAGCTTTCCAGTCATGTGTGAGTTGTATACGGCAAAAGGTGTTTTATCACTGCAAGCAATTTCCATTATAGATTCAGCCACAAGGCAATCCAATCCATGTTATCCATATTTGAAGCCTGCTGGTTCAAAGCGTCAACGACAACCGCGGCTGCGTTTGTAGTCATGTATATATATGAAAATGGTGACGAAAATCTGCAAATATGATGCCATGGTGAGAAAAGTTTCGTACAGCGAAACTTGGAGCTATATGACATCGCCTGTATCTTATGAGAAGGCTTGTCCAATTTACGATGAGCTTGAAACGCTGTCCACTTCGAAAGTCGGTTAGTATTAGAATTCCATGGTGTTCTTTTGATTGGAATCTCTAGTTGTCACAGAATTGAGACAAATTGGAAGGGATGATATTCATGCAATTTCTAGGCTACCTCTGGAGCCGGACATGGCGAGAGGCTCATTCTGTTATGTTTGCAAAGATTCCCTCCCGCCATTTCCTGCCCCACTAGTAGCCTTGAAACAGCATGAATATCATGCCTTGCAATTTGTCCCAATTCTGTGACAACTAGACACTCGAATCGAAAACACACCATGCAAATTCAATACTAACCAGCGTTTCGGCTCATCGTAATTAGGACCAGCCTTCTGATGGAATAAGGCGTCTGATCCTGCGAAAAGCCACCCGATTTCAGGTATAAGAAAGGGAACTTGTGGGAGATATCAAGATACGTTAATATGATAACCCGGATAGAAATAGAAACGGGGATTTTATGGATATGAGTGAAATCACATTAATTTTAGTGTTACTTAAATAAGTTTTACTGTCAATGGTGGTTTCTAATTTTTGCTATGTTTATAGTTATATGCATTTTTTAATCATTCTTCTTGCACAATCTTTGTGGTGTTTTTCAAGGACACCATAATTAGAATTTTTTCGACTTCTCTCTTAATCGAACAAGCATCTCTAAGATATTAACTTCGTACTCACCGAACGTCTAGTTTGACTTAGAATGTTTACCACCAATTAGATCTAAATTTGATGATCTGCCGTATTTATCATCATTTTTTCAAAAATGATGGTTAGTTATTCAATATTGCTTTTCGAATGTTAATATAATTTATATTTTAATATAATTCATAATAAAAGAAAACATTATATATTTATATATATATATATATATATTTATATATATATATATATATATATATTATATTTTTATAATTTAAATAAAATTTTCTTTTACATTTAATATAATTTTAAAAATAAGGTAATTGTATTTTATAGTTAAAAAACATAAAAATGATAATATGACCATAAAATTTAGGCCCTATCATCAATCCATACATTCTTATTCTTTGAACTACGAGGTAGGGAGTGATACTCCACAAAAAATCAATACAACTACAAAGCAAATTGAAATGTGTAAAAGATTAATATGATTTAAGAAAATGTTATGCAGCTACAAGCAATCTTAATGGTGGTTATTTAATTATTTTTATTTTTATTTTAAATGAAAAGCTAAATACTATATCATAAGCAATTGGGATAAGGAGGTCCAAAACAAAAACCTATAAATCAAAATATGTACCTTATTTATTATTCAGAGAAAGGAGGCAAAATACGAACAAGTATTTCTAAAAATATGTTAGACATTTAAATCAAATTATAGACAATATAATCATTAAATTGTATCTAATACATCATTTATAAAATAAAGGTTATAGGCCTTGGTTGAGGCCTAAAGACTATCTGTTGTGTATGATTGATTAAAAAGAGGTAATGTGGGGAATGGATAACCCCACACCCGTCTTCTTATATAAGAAGGGGAAGGGTTCAACTTAGTTAAATGTCAAGAATGACACCACATGACTACTTCACTTATTTTATTCAACTAATCATTTGTTTTATTAAATTTTAGATAAAAACATTTGCACCACATCTTACATTCTGAATTTTATTTGATTGCTACTTCATTCATCATTGATGCATATATAGATCACCCTCCTTCATTAGATCTACTATCACTTATAGAAGAAGCAAGAAATTTGTCATACGATAAAAATTGTCATGGTGAAAAAAAGAAAATAAAGGAGTGACAACCATTGTTTATGTCTTACCTAAGTTTCTTAAAACTCCTAAAAAAAAATAATTCTCTATGCGTTTCTATGTTGGAGTGAACTTATTTTGTATAAAACATTTTGGAAAATCATTAAAAACATTACTTGTACTAAAAAAAATTTAAATCTCAGAAATCATAAAAATATTCTACCACACATGTCATATTTACCATAATTTGTTTTTAAAAATCATTATTTTCAGATGGGATATTTTGAGATGAAAAAATTCTTCTCCATAACTTCAAGTAACTTGATGAATTGAACATTTTGTAACATATACACCCCAATAATGATAATAAAATTAATGATGTTGATATGTTTACTTATAGTTAATCGATTATACATCATAATTGAAATGATAGTAACTTTTAATATTCATCACAAGAAATAACCACTTCATTATAGAACTAATTCAAGAAACTTTCCAAATTTATGAATCTCATATGTTAATCCATCTAATTCAAGTACGTTATCTACAGAAAAATAAATTTTAATTAATATTATTATGTAACACTACAATCAGTATGACAAAATGATTCCATTGTTAATGATAGTTCAAGGCAATATGGAATGTATAGGGAAATGATACCTTCTTAACAAAATAATACTTGTATTGAATCCAAAAATAACTCAAAATAATGTACCATTGGTATTCTTTCAATCAATAGGTATTTATGCATTTAATATTAGTTTTTCAACAATCGATTCAAACTTTTACATACATATAAAAGAAATGAAACTATTGGAAGCGATAATACATCAACAATATTTTCGCTATATATAATACATTTTGATTGATGAAATGAGTTTTAAAGAGCCGAAGCTATTGAGACATATTGATCAATATTTTTGAGAGGCCTTTCCACAACATGTAAATGAGCCATTTGATGCAAGATCTATCATTATTATTGGTGTTGGTGATTTGGGTATGCTCCCTCTAATATGCAATATACCTATCTATGCTCGAACATCATGTGGTTCAACCTTTTGGTAGACCTTCAACATTATTAATACATTGTGCACCATTTTCCATAAAAAAAGGTTTTGTTTTAGGGTAGGTAACTTTCCAAAATCTATTGTGGAATATACAAAATACTCATCCAAATGTTGAAGATTGAAAATTATTAATGTATCAAATAGATAGCTACTTGTTTTTTGAATAAAAACTATCATTTCATCTATCAACTCACTTATACACAACAAATACTCAAGCTTAAATTATAATAAGGAAAATTTGAAATCGTTGAATACTATGATTGCATCGTGTAAAAAAGAACATACTTGGAAAATAAACTTTAGATACTCTAATGATAATCAATGTGAGACCAAGATTATTCTATAAAAAAACAACAAATTATACTTATAACCAATTTATGGGTGGAGTCCCTATTGTTAAATAGTGTTTTTTGCGAAATTCATACTATAATTTATAGAGCAAGCACCAAACTATCTGAATTGCCAATGTTTATAGTATTCATTTCACTTGACTTATAAAGGTCTGCATTGCGCCTCCCTTGTGTAATTACAAATCGTATGGCATATAGCGTATGTTGTTGTCTATTTTACAGGTATGTTGAAATGCTATGGATGGTGTTTTAGCTGCTAGCGGAACGCTTTAGATGCTGGAAAGCTCGCTGCAATTTCGTATTAGTATAGTAAATCGAAAACCCGTCTGTTGTGCTTTTACGTGTGGAGATAAGAGAGAGAATCGTCACTAGTCCAAAAGACAAACACACATCTATGGCGAATACAATACATCGTGAATAGAATGCAGTTATCCATCGTTAAACAAAATGCAATGGATAATGCAATGTATCCACCTAGGAAATATGCGAGAGACTTCGGTTTTGTTCTCAGATTCTTTTGATTTTGGCTGCGAACAATTTCTATAAAATTCTTCAAGGGGCATATTTTGAAATGTTCAACGGAAACATTGTTACTACCGTCGTTGTGTCTCCATGGACTATGCAAACACACAGTCAAAACCGCTGGCTGACTGAGGGGTAGACTTAAGACCTTGTACGCTTTACATTTGTCTGTTGACATGTCAGTGTCCTACAAATTCCCGTTTTTGATTTTGAGAAATTTGTCTCCTATTGAATGATGTAGATTTTAAGTCCCATTTTATGAGTTTGATGGCTTTTAAATAACTTTGCTGTGTCAAGGTCAAGTTTCGTCGGGCGCCTTTGAATATAATCTTAGCTACCAAAACGGGATGACGCGATCGGCATTGACATTGAAATTGCAACCATGCGAATGTCTCGAAACCATGGGCACAATCTGCAATTCTGCGAACATGATAAGTGTCTCGTATCCCATCCTGAGGCTGATCCTCATTACGACCAGCCAGAACGTCACGAGGTTAGTAGTGAATTTCAACTGTGCTATGTTGTGATTTATGTATTCCGTTTTCCACTTAATTTAAGTTATCTAATGCGTTCCAGGTTGTAGAGGAACTGCTGCAGTTAGCCGAAATCTCGGGCCCGATGGTAGTAACGGGACTGCTTATCTACTTGAGAGGTATGATATTCATGCAGTTCCTTGGCTACCTTGGAGAGCTTGAGCTGGCGGGAGGTTCTCTCTCATTCAGCTTTGCAAACATAACCGCCTATCCATTTAGTTCGGGTCTGGCTAGGGGATTGGAACCCATATGCAGTCAAGTTTTCAGAGCAATACGGTGGAATCTCATGGGCCTCTCTCTTCAAAGAACGATTCTCATTCTTCTCTGCGGTGCGGTGCCTATCAGTTTGCTGTGGTGCTTGCAGGACGATAGTATTGCCAGGATGGCAGGTGTGTTAGCGCAATCAACTATTTGTAACTGTTGTTTACAACATGGGATAACTCTGTTGTTACTTGCTTTAGTGTAAGCTAAGTAACGGAAACTCTCTGTTGTTTCCTGATTTTCCTCCTAGGATTCTTCTCTTACAGTGGTTATAAATTTGTAAATCTATGCATTTGATTCAATGAATAACAATGGAGTTAGTTAATGCATTTTCATTTTTTTCTGTGCTTGATAAATTTGTCTTTGTAGATCTGCAGAATTTAACATGGTATCGTAGCTCCGTGTGCTGATATTCCACCTGCTTAGGCGTTGGATCAAATCTGGCCATAACTGTCAAAACTGGCGTTAAGGGTTTGAGGATCAGATCTGCATTGGGCATTTGAAGGGTTTGTTTCTGATCCAATGAGGTATTTTGTTGTTGGCAAATGCTTAGGCGCAGATCCGGCTTAAGGAAGCTATACGACTTAATGAAACTATACGGCCTACTAATGGCCTTGCATGTATTTCTTCTTGCGCATTGGCTTCAATAATGGCTTTGAATAGCCAATGGTAGAGAGCGGATCAAATAACTTATCACATCTTGCTATGTAATAGCATCAAATTACACCAGCAGATCCAGTCTTCCAATCTCCTCGTCGAGCGTTGTCTGCATGCTGGCTAGCTTCTGCAATGGAGTCACCATTATCAAAGCTTGTTTTATTCGAACTAGCTTTGGCATCGTCTAGTTATGGCTGCGTTGAAGATCTGTAGCGAAGGAGTTGACTGCAGCAGGCGTACGTGGTATTGTTTTCTTTCCTTACAACACTGAACCTCTACGTCTCACGTCATTCTCCTGGATCAGCTTGGCATTTAAACCGTAATTCAAGGTTATCACTTGTAATTCCTCTGTACACCATGGGGTGTGACAAACATCAAAGTCTAGCAAGGAACATGATTTCATATGATGTGGTCATATGGGATTTTTTTAGCCCCTAGTTTATTCCAGCCCATGAGAGCATAAAGGGAGTATAAACAATTCTTTTGCATGAACTTGCATGTTTCGTTCATGTGCTTGCATGTCACTGCATGTGAAGGAGAAGTTTCTTTTCATGCTTTTTGCATTCATTCATGGGGGATTATACATGTACTTTGTAATCATGAACTGAGATAAAGTTTCATTTATAGGCGGTTAATCATGTCTCTTAAACACCGTTTTCATCATTATATCTTTTCATGTTTTTTGCATTCATTCTTGGGGGATTATACATGTGCTTTGTAATCACGAACTGGGATAAAGTTTCATTTAAATGGGGTTAATCATGTTTCTTAAACACCATTTTCATCATTCTATTGTTAGGCTAACTTCAGAGAACTTTTTGTCTTAGAAAAAAGGGATAAAGAATCATTGCCTTGAGCAGGATCTACTACTGTATCTCCTCGGACTCGTTCTTGAGCCAAGTGACTATGATGAAAAGAATGCATGGTTTAATAATAATGACATAGTCTATGGACTAATATGTCTTACTATTTATGAGGATACTCTACATCATATAGAGCACATTGAGTGCCCTTTTACTGCTTGGATCATCATCCAACATTTATATGGAGACATTGAATCTTCATCTGAAAATGATGTTTCCTTGGAAAACCAAGCTATTGATGATATTGAGACTTATGTTGCCTCATCTAATGTTGACACATCCTATATGGATGATTGGTTCATTGATTCCCCATCAACAACATCTATTGTAAATTTAGATTCTAGAGATGCTTCTCTGAGAGCCTCCAGTGATTTATTGTAGCGAGATCATTTATGTCTTTTGAATTCAGTCGACTGGGAACAATTTCTACCAAACATTTCTTTTTTGTTTGTAGAGTCCCTCATTTCAGATCTAGATGACACTATTGAGGACATATATCTTCTCTTTGAGGACCACTCTTTTGTCCTTGTATATGTTTCTACTTCTGAGATCTATGTTGCTTCTTCAAAAGCTTCCAATGGCTTCTTGTAGTAAGGCATCCATAGTCTTCCTGATTTAACTTTCTAGGATGATCTCTTGACAAGAGTTTCAAAATTGTTTATAGAGACTCGTATTTTATATTTGTAAGACACAATTGAGGGGTTATCTCTCCTCTTTGATGATAGTTTTAGCACAATTGTTAGCCCATCTTCATTGTCTTTGGAGACTGACATTCATAAGTTTACTCTTTCATTTGATTTATCATATTTCTTGGTTGATTTTGACCATGATTATTTTGTGGCTTATTCAAGGTTGGAGAATCATACTGGGTTTTTAAAGACACACATGTTGAGACTTCATCCTTCTTATTTTCAATTGGACATGGAGTGGCTTCTTCATCAACCTATAGATTTGTTTCTTCTTGAGGGAAGACATGTTGTTTATAGACACTAGGTCATCCTTTATTTTCAAGCATTCTTCATCAACTTGCAGTATTGTCCCACTTCTGAACAAACTACTATCATCTTCATGAAGACTTTCACTAAGCTCAAGTCTCACTCTTTGTGAGTCCTTCTTGAGGTGAAGGATATTGTAGCATAATAGCCGCCATGTTCAATTAGTTTTGTTTGAGGAGGGTTTTTTGTTCCCGTAGGGTTTTTCCTCTTTCCTTTTTCCTCTTTCCTCTCTTTATGATTTTGTCTCCTTAATTATAATTAAGGGTAGGGGGAGGGGGTGTTTACGCAATTAACTATGTGTAACTATTATTTCTAACTTGGGATGACTATGTTGTTAATTATTTTAGTGTAAGCTAACTAAAGGAAACTCTATTGTTTCCTAATTTTCTTCCTAGGATTCTTTTCCTATGGTGGGTTATAAATCTACAAATCTATGCATTTGATTCAATGAATAATAATGAAGTTAGTTAATGCATTTTTTTTCTATATTTGATAAATTTATCTCTGTAGATGTATAGAATTTAATAAGGTGCATACATTTTGTACTCTATTCCTGATCTTATCATGTAGTCATTCATCTATCAACTGAGAATTTACATTTGAACTCAAATCTCAATCCTCCCACTCACAATTTCTTCAATCGTGGCTTTTATCCTTCATGCTCCCATCAATTATTTTCTAGTGGTGTATCTCAGACTATCGATTAGAGGTGTCACCCTGGATGCAGTATGAACCAACTTCAACATTATTATATGCTTGGAATATTACATATGGTTCTTTAGACTATATAAGACTACATTGTCTGGCCTATCTAGAGAATACCTGAGAGGATGGACATCTATTATGAAAAATCTTGTCCTAAGTTGCACATTTATGTGCTTGGAGTTGTTTATCTGTGGAATGTTGTTAAACCCCAAAACAATAGTAGCATCGATGGGTATTCTCATCTAGACAATGTCATTGCTTTACATATTTCCATCATTGCTATGTGGGAGTTTTGACTAGACTTGGAAATGAGCTCAGGGAAAATAGACCTACCAAAGCCAGCATGGCCATGATGATGGTATTGGATGTACATCTCTATTGAGCTTTAAATACATGAGATTTACAGTGACTATGCATCATATATGGGGTATAATGTTTACCCAAGATGCAAAGATTCTATCACTTTTGTCATCGGTGCTGCCCATGATTAGCATCTGTGAGCTGGCAAATTGGCCCCATGTATAATTTTAAATAAAATTCAATCACAACCAAATATATGCAATATTCATAATACAGAAGAAATAAGAATTGCAAAAATAAAAAATAATTCTTCTTCAAATTATTCGAACCATTCTCCTTCTCCTTGAAAATAAACATCAATTACAATTTATTAATAGAATTGCATGTGAACATGCTTTTCTAATTATTAAATAAAATATTTTAAATTTATCTAAATAATAATTTGCATGTAATATCAACTAAAACTAACTCTAGCTTTTCTAAGGCTTTATTTTTTCTAAAAATGTATTAACTAAAAATTAACTAACTTTCTAAATTTAGCTCCACAAAAATTGTTCATGTAAAAAAAATTTACACTAATAGTCTAAAAATAGAACTAAGTGAACTACACTTCAGCATCATTTTTCAACATACTCCCCCTTGATGCTAAGAGTGCTCACAATTTGATCTCTAAGTTTCAAAAATTGATCATTTGCAACTACCTTAGTGAAGATATCTGCTAAATGTTCTTTAATGCTGATGTATCTAAATTATACTACCTTCTTTTGCACTAAATCTCAGATAAAATGATGTTTTAAATCAAAATGTTTCATCCTACTGTGATGGACTAGATTATTGTCAAATTTAATAGCACTAATGTTATCATGAAAACTAACTATGGTATGAACTTGAAGCTCTCTAATTTCTTCAAAAAGTTTTCTAAGCCATAATGCTTGTGTACCTGCTGAAGTGACTACAACATACTCTGCTTCTATAGAAGAAAGGGCAAATATACTTTATTTCTTTAAGCTCCAAGTAATCAAACCAGAACCAAAAGAAAAATAATTCCCAAATATTGACTTGTGGTCATCTAAACAAGCTCCCCAATCAAAATCACTAAAACCAACAAGATTGAATCTTTTAGAAGTGTAGTAATGAATACCAAAATCTAGAGTGGCTTTCACATACCTCAAAATTCTCTTGGCTACCTTCATATATATTTATGATGTCTACCATGTACCTTGAAATAAGTGAAACTGAATAAGCAATATCAGGTCTTGTATGAGTTAGAAACATTAAGCTTCCAACAATACTTCTATAGGTTGTCTCATCAACTCTTCAACACCATCATCTCTAGACAACATAACTCCATGAGCAACTAGAGTGGAGACTGGTTTAAAATCAACCATATCAAATTTATTCAATATATCTTTATCATACTTTGTTTGAAAAATAAAATTTTTATGATCCCTTTGATAAACCTCCATTCCTAAAAAATATTTCATGAGACCTAAATTTTTCATCCCAAATTCATTCATCATGGAAACTTTGAATTCATCATTCATCATAGAATTGCTACCCATATAAAAACAAGCCATCAACATATAAACATACAATTAGAATATCATTACCTTCTTGTTTGTTGTAAAGGGTAGGTTCACTCTTACTTCTTTGAAATCTATTCTCTTGAAAATATCCATCAATCCTAGCATACCATGCTCTTGGTGCTTATTTGAGGCCATACAAAGCTTTCTTTAACTTGTAAACATGATTTTCTTTTCCCTGCACTTCAAAACCTTGTGGTTGTTCCATATATACTTCTTCTTCTAGGTACCCATTCAAGAAGGCACTTTTCACATCCATATGATGGATGCTCCAATTCTTTTGATCTACAAATGAAATCAGCATTCTAATGGTCTCTTCTCTTGCTACTAATATAAATGTCTCTTCATAATCAATGCCATTCTTATAATCAAATTCTAGAATTTGATTATGAGTATGGCAATTTCTAATATCATAAAATTCACTTAGGACAAGTGTATCAAGTGTTTTTCATATAAATATGACTCTTTTAAGTTCACTCATTGGATTCTTCTCTTCACTTATTTCCCTTTAATTTGAATGTTACATCTATTATTTACATTCAATAGATGAAATCCTTTCCATAGATTGTTAAGGAAACTAGACTAGGGCATGCATAATGATTCGTGTAACTAGTGCCCCCAAATAAGCCCTATAGAAATCAAACCCAATATTATAACAATAAAATCACTAGAAATATGGAATATAAATATATGCCTCTAATGTAATAAGAATATGATCAACGATATATTTCTAATAAATAGCATTTTTTTATCTAAATGATTTACAATAGATTTTATAAATGAAACCCATTAATTATATAATATAATTTTTATGATAAAAACCTTGTCATCATAATAACCCAAGGCACAAATGATTGATAGTAATGTTTTGAGCCACAAATAGATCTATGTTTTGAGTCAGTTAATTAACCCATCATCAAGATTTACATACTGTTTTGTAATGAGATATTAAAATTAACATTTAAAATACAAAAGAAGAAAACCTTGAAACTACACTTTTACAACCTTTTTCTAGGAAAATCTTTGGAGGCAACCTTGTAATTGCTAAAGAATTTTGATCCTAAAGAAATGTCATGATTTTGAGATGCTAATTCCCATATTATTTTATATAAAGAAAATAAAAGATATTGTTTTTAACATCGGTCCATGCGAAGCGTTTTGTAAGTTGCATGGTTTATTCCTACCTTGAATAGGACAATCAATGGATAGAGTATCTTTCCAGGCAGCTACTAAGAAGGAAACGACACCGGCCAAGAGTAGCTCAAACGATACATACCAGTGCCCACCCCACAACAGAAAAAATAGAGAAAAAGGGGGGATGAAAAAATAGCACTATTTCGTGGAATGAACATACTCTCCACGTCGAAACATAAAAGAAATATGGCGACAAATTCCGGAATGACATTCAGCGACTCACGCATCGTATCGGACCCACAACACTTAACCAAAAAAAATAAAAAACAAAAATCCAACTCAAATTCATGTCATTCACAACTCGTATAAATAAAGAATCACATTGTGAGCGTTTTCTTGTAGCTTAGTGCAATTAAGTAGCCGGCAACGTAAAACAAAACGAGGATCTCGTCTTTTGTGCCATAATTGAGATGGAAACAACGCAGGACGAGCAGATAACATGTAACTTGCAGAACACTCTATAAGAAACCTTTCGGAAGTTTAACTTTCTACTAGCTAAATTTCTTGGAAAACTCTGCCGTGGATGTTTTTTCCCTTGCTACTTTCCTATTAATTCCATCCACAGGCAGGGGTCTATATAAGGCCAGACCAGTACGAGCTTTCCAGTCATGTGTGAGTTGTATACGGTAAAAGGTGTTTTAACACTGCAAGCAATTTCCATTATAGATTCAGCCACAAGGCAATCCAATCCATGTTATCTATATTTGAAGCCTGCTGGTTCAAAGCGTCAACGACAACCGCGGCTGCGTTTGTAGTCATGTATATATATGAAAATGGTGACGAAAATCTGCAAATATGATGCCATGGTGAGAAAATTTTCGTACAGCGAAACTTGGAGCTATATGACATCGCCTGTATCTCATGAGAAGGCTTGTCCAATTTACGATGAGCTTGAAACGCTATCCACTTCGAAAGTCGGTTAGTATTAAAATTCCATGGTGTGTTTTGACTGTCCACTTCGAAAGTCGGTTAGTATTAAAATTCCATGGTGTGTTTTGACTGTCCACTTCGAAAGTCGGTTAGTATTAAAATTCCATGGTGTGTTTTGATTGGAATCTCTAGTTGTCACAGAATTGAGACAAATTGGAAGGGATGATATTCATGCAATTTCTAGGCTACCTCTGGAGCCGGACATGCCGAGAGGCTCATTCTGTTATGTTTGCAAAGATTCCTTCCCGCCATTTCCTGCTCCACTGGTAGCCTTGAAACTGCATGAATATCATGCCTTGCAATTTGTCCCAATTCTGTGACAACTAGACACTCGAATCGAAAAGACGCCATGCAAATTCAATACTAACCAGCGTTTCGGCTCATCGTAATTAGGACCAGCCTGCTGATGGAATAAGGCGTCTGATCCTGCGAAAAAGCCACCCGATTTCAGGTATAAGAAAGTGAACTTGTGGGAGATATCAAGATACGTTAATATGATAACCCAGATAGAAATAGAAACGGGGATTTTATGGATATGAGTGAAATCACATTAATTATAGTGTAACTTAAATAAGTTTTACTGTCAATGGTGGTTTCTAATTTTTGTTATGTTTAGAGTTATATGCATTTTTTTTATCATTCTTCTTGCACAATCTTTGTGGTGTTTTTCGAGGACAGCATAATTAAAAAAATTTCGACTTCTCTCTTAATCGAACAAGCATCTCTAAGATATTAACTTCGTACTCACCGAACGTCTAGCTTGACTTAGAATGTTTACCACCAATTAGGCCTACATTTGATGGTCTGCCGTTTTTATCATCATTTTTTGAAAAATGATGGTTAGTTATTCAATATTGCTTTTCTAATGTTAATATAGTTTATATTTTAATATAATTTATAATAAAAGAAAACATCAAAATATATATATATATATATATATATATAAAATAAATTTTTATAATTTAAATAAAATTTTTCTTTACATTTAATATAATTTTAAAAATAAATTAATTGTATTTTATAGTTAAAAAACATAAAAATGATAATATGATCATAAAATTTAGGCCTTACCATCAATCCATACATTTTTATTCGTTGAACTACGAGGTAGGGAGTGATACTCCACAAAAAATCAATACAACTACAAAGCAAATTAAAATGTTTAAAAGATGAATATGATTTAAGAAAATGTTATGTAGCTGCAACCAATCTTAATGGTGGTTATTTAATTATTTTTATTTTTATTTTATTTTTATTTTTATTTTCTATTTTTTATTTTTTTTTTAATTTTTATTTTTATTTTTATTTTTATTTTTATTTTTATTTTTATTTTTATTTTTATTTTTATTTTTATTTTTATTTTTATTTTTATTTTTATTTTATTTTTTATTTTAAATGAAAAGCTAAATACTATATCATAAGCAATTGGGATAAGGAGGTCCAAAACAAAAACCTATAAATCAAAATATGTACCTTATTTATTATTCAGAGAAAGGAAGCAAAATACAAACAAGTATTTATAAAAATATGTTAGACATTTAAATCAAATTATAGACAATATAATTATTAAATTGTATCTAACACATCATATATAAAATAAAGGTTAAAGGCCTTGGTTTAGGCCTACAGACTATCTGTTGTGTATGATTGATTAAAAAGAGGTAATGTGGGGAATGAATAACCCCACACCCATCTTCTTATATAAGAAGGGAAGGGTTCAACTTAGTTAAATGTCAAGAATGACACTACATGACTACTTCACACACACACACACACACACGTGTGTGTACATCTATAAATATAAATTTATATACACATATATGTATGTTTGTTTATACGTATACACACACACATATTTTTGTGTGTGTATACATATAGATACATATATATACACACACATAAAACCAAAATCTATAAAATGAGGTTGGTAGGTAGTTTTCTATTGAATATTGTATAAAGGTTAGGACCTAACTTAAAGAATACTAGAGGTTGCATCGTAAGCTTTGCACAACATTTGATGGGTTAGGGTTTTTTGTTGAATGTTCTAAAAAGGTTAGGAAACAACCTCAAGGACTACCATAGGTCACATCCTAACCTTTGCACAAAATTTGATGCATAGAGCTTTAATGCCTACTAATATCCTTTTAGGTCTTGGACACACACACACACACACACACACACACACACACACACACACACACACACACACACACACACACACACACACACACACACAAAATAAATAAATGTGTAATTCGGTATATAATTATTGTATATTAAAGTTTGAAAGCAACCTTACATGTATATACAACAACAACAACAACAACAACAACAACAACAACAACAACAACAACAACAACAACAACATTCATGAATTTAATTTATGAATTAAAATAGTAGTAATATCAATTTTTGGATCTATTTAAAGAAAATGAAGGACCTTTATCCCAAAAAATACTCTTTTTCTCAAAACACTTTTAAGTTATAAAAAATAAGATTACAACATAATTTTAATAAATTAAACTCATGAATGTTGTTAGTTTGAGTAAGTTTAATTTACATAATTTGTTACCCTTTTATAAAGTAAAACTTCATTATTATATAAAGTAGTTAGCCTTTAAGGTAATCTTGAGTAAATTAACCTTACTCAAACTAATCCCTACCTTATTCAAAAGAATAATAAGTATTCAACCAAATTAATGAATAATATATTTTCTAAATTTTAGAATTAAAAAAATAGGTGTTAGTGCATTACAATTCCCTCTCAACCTTGTAAAACCCAATCCTAATTGATAGAAAATAAATAATTTTTAAAAAATCTAAAATGGGGACTGATTTCAAATAGATATAAAATATGTCTATAATAATTTTAAAAACAATCCCAATAGTTACAGTTAAATTAGGCTAATTTTGGAAGACTTTTTTCATAATAAAATTCTATCACCTTCTTATGTCGATAAGGTTAGTTTGGAATGAAATTAAATTAAATATTAAAAGATAAAATTTATGAAATATTATGATAAAATTTTATTTAAAATGGATAAAATTAATATATTCAACAAATTAATAATTTTATTTTTGAATATAAAAATTAAAGTTTGATAAATTTTAAATCAATTCTATAGGCAA